>JAVIAB010000156.1:55127689-55535189 GCA_032433765.1 Megaustenia siamemsis | reverse complement strand
CGGCTGATCATCTGAAAGGTTGTTAGAAATAATGTGGTAGTCTATAGTTTAAAACAAACAAACAAACAAACTAGTCATTGTTAGGGCCTCAAAGTTAGCTGTGATTGGAGATTAGAAGTTTAAAAATAGAGAACGGTAGAAAATTGAGTTAGATAGTTCAACTTTAAAAGAAGAGATAGATGCAACTTGTGTTGGAGATTAGAAGTTTAGAAATAGAGAACGGTAGAAAATTGAGTTAGAGAGTTCAACTTTAAAAGAAGAGATAGATGCAACTTGTGTTGGAGATTAGAAGTTTAAAAATAGAGAACGGTAGAAAATTGAGTTAGAGAGTTCAACTTTAAAAGAAGAGATAGATGCAACTTGTGTTGGAGATTAGAAGTTTAAAAATAGAGAACGGTAGAAAATTGAGTTAGAGAGTTCAACTTTAAAAAAAAAGAGATAGATGCAACTTGTGTTGGGGATTAGAAGTTTAAAAATAGAGAAATGGAGGAACTTGTGTTGGAGATTAGAAGTTTAAAAATAGAGAAATGGAGGAACTTGTGTTGGAGATTAGAAGTTTAAAAGTAGAGAAATGGAGGAACTTGTGTTGGAGATTAGAAGTTTAAAAATAGAGAACGGCAGAAAATTGAGTTAGAGAGTTCAACTTTAAAAGAAGAGATAGATGCAACTTGTGTTGGAGATTAGAAGTTTAAAAATAGAGAAATGGAGGAACTTGTGTTGGAGATTAGAAGTTTAAAAATAGAGAAATGGAGGAACTTGTGTTGGAGATTATAAGTTTAAAAATAGAGAAATGGAGGAACTTGTGTTGGAGATTAGAAGTTTAAAAATAGAGAACGGTAGAAAATTGAGTTAGAGAGTTCAACTTTAAAAGAAGAGATAGATGCAACTTGTGTTGGAGATTAGAAGTTTAAAAATAGAGAAATGGAGGAACTTGTGTTGGAGGGTAGAAGTTTAAAAATAGAGAACGGTAGAAAAATGAGTTAGAGAGTTCAACTTTAAAAGAAGAGATAGATGCAACTTGTGTTGGAGATTAGAAGTTCAGAAATAGAGAAATGGTGGAACTTGTGTTGGAGGGTAGAAGTTTAAAATAGAGAACGGTAGAAAATTGAGTTAGAGAGTTCAACTTTAAAAGAAGAGATAGATGCAACTTGTGTTGGAGATTAGAAGTTCAGAAATAGAGAAATGGAGGAACTTGTGTTGGAGGGTAGAAGTTTAAAAATAGAGAAATGGAGGAACTTGTGTTGGAGGGTAGACGTTTAAAAATAGAGAAATGGAGGAACTTGTGTTGGAGGGTAGAAGTTTAAAAATAGAGAAATGGAGGAACTTGTGTTGGAGGGTAGAAGTTTAAAAATAGAGAAATGGAGGAACTTGTGTTGGAGAGTAGAAGTTTAAAAGTAGAGAAATGGAAGAACTTGTGTTGGAGAATAGAAGTTTAAAAATAGAGAAATGGAGGAACTTGTGTTGGAGGGTAGAAGTTTAAAAGTAGGGAAATGGAGGAACTTGTGTTGGAGAGTAGAAGTTTAAAAATAGAGAAATGGAGTAACTTGTGTTTGAGAGTAGAAGTTTAAAAGTAGAGAAATGGAGGAACTTGTGTTGGGGGGTAGAAGTTTAAAAATAGAGAAATGGAGGAACTTGTGTTGGAGGGTAGAAGTTTAAAAATAGAGAAATGGAGTAACTTGTGTTGGAGAGTAGAAGTTTAAAAATAGAGAAATGGAGGAACTTATGTTTGAGAATAGAAGTTTAAAATGAGAAAAAGGAAAGACATTGTGTTGGGGAGCAGGGGTTGTAATTTACCAGTGGGGAATTATTTTGAGCACCGTTTAAGGCAAAGCGTTCATTAACACTAAAATATCAATGATAAACAAATGTGCTGAAGAGCTTCAGTTTGCAAGTCAGAACAGACCAACTGAAAGACCGATACTTTTAGAGCTTTAGAAATGAAATATTGTAAACTAGGTAAACTGGCATAGTCAAACACAATAATAGGTTTCTTTGAAATCTAAGAAAGAAAAATATAAACAAGGTTGATTTCTTTTTCTCATCCAAGTTTGAGGGTAGAGCATCAACCATCACTGATTATATTGTGTCCCAGGTAATTGTAGCTCTAAACTGTCTCCAGATACATACCTTCAACTTTGATATTTAATTGTAGATCTTGAGAATTTTCTTTGTTTATGATCATAGTTTTAGTCTTTTGATATTCATATCTAGTCCATATAATTTGCTTGCCATGTTTATTACATTAAGTAACAATGAATACTGTTATGGTTATGGAGGGAAACTTCCGATGAGATATATCAGCGAATCATTTCAGGGGAAGAGATGTGTTTACAGCTCCCGGAAAAAAAACACAAATAATCAACAACAGAAAAAACACAAATAATCAACAACTGAAAAAAATACAAATAATCAACACCAGAAAAAAAACACAAATAATCAACAACAGAAAAAAAAACACAAATAATCAACAACAGAAAAAAAATACAAATAATCAGCAACAGAAAAAAACACAAATAATCAGCAACTGGAAAAAACACAAATAATCAGCAACAGAAAAAAATACAAATAATCAGCAACAGAAAAAAACACAAATAATTAGCAACAGAAAAAAACACAAATAATCAGCAACTGGAAAAAACACAAATAATCAACAACTGAAAAAAATACAAATAATCAACAACAGAAAAAAACACAAATAATCAGCAACTGAAAAAACACATAATCAACAACTGAAAAAAACACAAATAATCAACAACTGAAAAAAAAACAAAGAACAATAGCACAATGTGTGCTGTAGTGTTTGGTTTCTCGTGGTAAGGCGCTGTACCAAGGAGTACGGGTTCGATCCTGATTCGGACCATTTATTGTTCTTTGCTTTTTTTCTGTTGTTGATTATTTGTGATTTTTTTTTTTTCAGAGTGCTGTAAGCATACCCCTTCCCCCAAAATGATTCGGTGCGAGCTGCAAACAATAGAACCCGGATCAGATAAATGTAAATGATACATCATGATCGCTTGTGTGGCAGGGGAGAAAATCCTGTAAATTATTTAGGTATTTTGTAAACATATTGTGTGTCCTTTCCTTCACTCACAAATAAAAGGCCAAGATGCCGTTCAGCAACAGAGTTAATGCTGTCAGTGAATCATAGCAGGTGGTTTAAGACTGAAGCGGTGAACCAAAACTATCCAGACCCTGCTATAACCTGGAGAAAAATAATAATAAATATTATTCTGAATTATAAGAATGAGTTACAAGAAATGTTAGACATTATAGTGAACGAAAGCAAAAATAAAGGACTCAGCCTTAATAGCAAAAAGACAGAGGTAATGGTAACAACAAAGAAAAAGACATTAACTCAGTACACAATAAAAACAAGTGGAACAATATTAAAACAGGGAAATAAATTTAAATATTTGGGAACTTTGTTAACCTCAGACAGAAGATGTACAAAAGAGGTGAGATGCACTTTGGCTTAGGCACAAGCAGCTTTCCAAAAAAATGAGGAAGATACTATGAAATCCATTTTTGACAATAGAAACAAGAAAAAGAGTTCTTAAATGTTACGTAGAGCCAGTCTTAACATATGGATGCGAATCATGGACAATAGGACAACAGACAAGAAAATCACTGGAGTCTGTAGAAATGTGGTTTTACAGAAGAATGTTGAGAGTACCATGGACAGCTAAGAAGAATAATGAAGATGTTCTGAGAGAGGTCAATGCAAAAAGAGAGCTAATTTCCAATATTAGGAAGAAACAGTCATCATTTTTTGGCCATGTAATGAGAAGAGAACAACTGGAATATATTGTAACAACTGGAAAAATTGAGGGACAAAGAGATAGAGGGAAGCAAAGAGAAAAAAATAACAGACAGCTTAATTAAGAGAATGGCTTGGCAGAAGGTCAACAACAGAAATGATAAATAGCTGCCGAGATCGAAAGTTGTGGAGAGACATGATCATCTACGTCAGCAGGCCCGGTACTTGATAATGATGTTATCCTTATATATTTTTGTGTTGTTTGTTGTTCCAGCTGCAGGCCTTCTTGACCGAAACGTCATTTTACTTTTGTTTAGTTTCTCGCCAACGTAAAGCTGTTACCATTTCACTTTTCCCTTTTAAAAAAAATGTTCAATATCATTATCAACTTTACAGCAGCTCCGCATTTCTATGCATCTTGATGCACCTTGTTACCTTTACCCCTTTAACATCTTCGTGGTGCCTCTAGTAACGGATTAACCAGTCCAATCTGGCAAGGTGTGGAGGGTCGAGAGGTAAGCCAATACGGTACTAAAGAATGTCATGCTGAAGTCGAGAATGGTGGGCTGAAGTCGAGAATGTTGGGTTGAAGTCGAGAATGGTGAGCTGAAGTCGAGAATGGTGGGCTGAAGTCGAGAATGGTGGACTGAAGTCGAGAATGGTGGGCTGAAGTCGAGAATTGTGGGCTGAAGTCGAGAATGGTGGGCTGAAGTCGAGAATGCTGGGCTGAAGTCGAGAATTCTGGGCTGAAGTCGAGAATGGTGGGCTGAAGTCTAGAATGGTGGGCTGAAGTCGAGAATGGTGGGCTAAAATCGAGAATGGTGGGCTGAAGTCTAGAATGCTGGGCTGAAGTCGAGAATGGTGGGCTAAAGTCGAAAATTCTGGGCTGAAGTCGAGAATGCTGGGCTGAAGTCGAGAATGCTGGGCTGAAGGAACAAATATCACAGTTCTACTGCAAACAACAACTCAGCGCATCTGCGCCAATACAACGTCCCTTTATAGACGGATGGTGGAAAGAAAGCTAAGGCACAGAAATGCATAAAATTGCGAAGCTATAATAAAGCTGATTGTAAAGTAGAAATTAAAAATATAGAAAAAAAAAAGATTTAGTTAAAGCTTTAAGTAATTAATGGACGACACAAATTTTAACGACGTTTCGGCTCAAGAGGCCTTCAGCAGGAACAACAAACACTGACTGACCCTTCTGGCCATATCAAAATATGTAGGGAGGACATTTTCATTTTTATTTCTCATTTTAGTTAGAAATTATTTTGTTTTATATACTTCATTATTAGTTAGCAATGTAGGGCTAATTTTATTTGCTTACATATCTGTGTGTGTCTGTTGTTTGTTGTTCCTGCTGAAGGCCTATTGAGCTGAAACGTCGTTAAAATGTGTGTCATCCACTAATTACGTAAAACTTGAACTATACCATTCCCCCCCCCTTTTCATTTCTCCTGATGAAAAGGAATATCTAATCATCTGGTGAACGCAAGAGAGAGAGAGAGAGAAAGAGAGAGAAAGAGAGAGAAAGAAAAAAATAGAGAGAGAAAGAGAGAGAAAAAAAGAGAGAGATAAAGAGAGAGAGATAAAGAGAGAGAGAGAAAGAGAGAGATAAAAAAATAGAAAGAGAAAGAGAGAGAGATAAAGAGAGAGAAAGAGAGAGAGAAAGTGAGAGAGAGAGGGAATGAGAGAAAAAGAGATAGAGAAAGAGAGAGAAAGAGAGAGAGAGAGTGATAGAGAAAGAGAGAGAGGGAGAGAAAGAGCGAGAGAGAGAAAGAGAGAGAGAGAAAGAGAGAGATTTAGAGAGAGAAAGAGAGAGAGACACAGAGAGAGACAGAGAGAAAACAGAGAGAGAGAGAGAGAGAGAGAGAGAGAGAGCTTACTCTGTTTCCAAACATTGTATAGTATATGAAACACTAGCGGACTAAACCAGGTTGTGTTCCTTTAAAAGATTGACACTTTAATCGAAGTTTGTGAAGGAGAGATCGCGGACGACAAAGAGAAAAAATGCTGGATAGCTTGGTCTCATGGAAAACAGTCAACAACAGAACTGATACGATGCAGTGTAGATAGAAAATTGTGGAAGGACATGATCGCTTACGCCAGCCGGTATGGCACATGATGATGTGAAGATTAGATTAGACAGAAATAGTAGATTCTTTTGAAACTGCAACATATGTCACTTCGACCCTACAGTGTGAAGAACGCGATTTGCACGCAGTCAATTTTAGATATTTCCTGCATCAGAACATGTTACTTAGTGCATTCAGAAGGTAATGCACCACATCGGCTTTCTCGGAAACCACTAATTCCAAAAATTATTACATTTTACACAGTATATATGGATATGTCATATATTATTCAACATAACCCCCAGCCACTTATACAGTTTACGCCGGTGCACAAGTGGATGTATTCCTAGCCTGTACCAGTCTCTGTCTTGATCGTGTAGCCATGTCTTCGCTACATGAATCACTCCTTCACCATCTTCAAACCTTGTACCACGGCGGGCATCTTTAAGTGGACCAATGAGATGGAAGTTAGAGTGTGTCAAATCAGGGCTGTATGGTGGATGGGGGAGTACAGTCTAATCCAATTTGGTGATTGCTTCCCGTGTTACCAGACCTGTGTGAGGGCGCGCATTGTCGTGAAGTTGAATCAAATTTGCTGGATTCTTGTGCGGGCGAACTCTGCGAAAACGTTGATTGAGTATTTTTTTTAATGTATTAATGTAAGCTTGGGATTTGATTGTCTCTCCTCTTGGCATGACATCCACAAGATTCACACCTTAAATGTATTAATGTAAGCGTGGGATTTGATTGTCTCTCCTCTTGGCATGACATCCACAAGATTCACACCTTAAATGTATTAATGTAAGCGTGGGATTTGATTGTCTCTCCTCTTGGCATGACATCCACAAGATTCACACCTTAAATGTATTAATGTAAGCTTGGGATTTGATTGTCTCTCCTCTTGGCATGACATCTACAAGATTCACACCTTAAATGTATTAATGTAAGCGTGGGATTTGATTGTCTCTCCTCTTGGCATGACATCCACAAGATTCACACCTTAAGTGTATTAATGTAAGCTTGGGATTTGATTGTCTCTCCTCTTGGCATGACATCCACAAGATTCACACCTTAAATGTATTAATGTAAGCGTGGGATTTGATTGTCTCTCCTCTTGGCATGACATCCACAAGAATCACACTTTAAATGTATTAATGTAAGCTTGGGATTTGATTGTCTCTGCTCTTGGCATGACATCCACAAGAATCACACCTTAAATGTATTAATGTAAGCTTGGGATTTGATTGTCTCTCCTCTTGGCATGACATCCACAAGAATCACACTTTAAATGTATTAATGTAAGCTTGGGATTTGATTGTCTCTGCTCTTGGCATGACATCCACAAGAATCACACCTTAAATGTATTAATGTAAGCTTGGGATTTGATTGTCTCTGCTCTTGGCATGACATCCACAAGAATCACACCTTACATGTCTCAAAGAACAGTGACCACGACCTTTCAAACTGAAGTCTTGAATTTCGTTCTTCGCGGTGAGTGCGGATGATGCCACTCCACTGACTATCTTCTTGTCTCAGGTTCAAAATGATGTGACCAGGTTTCGTCACCTGTAACAATCTTAGCCAAAAAGTTCTTTCCATCAACATTGAAAGCCCCAACAGTTCAGAAAAAATTACATTTCTCTGCAATTTGTGCTCATTTGTGAGATTTTGTGGAACCCATCTTGCACAAACCTTAGAGAATCCAAGTTTGTATAATTGCATTTGCATTTCCAATGCTGACTAACAACTTTAAGATCAATTGTTGAGTAGTAATGCGCCTATCAGCAAGAATAATGCCCTCAGCGTATTTCAACATCTCTACATTGGTGGCTGTGGCCGGCTGTCAATTGCGCAGCCGATCAAGAAGCTCCGTATTTCCGCTTTCCGATTCTTTTATTCTCTGAACCCAGCGACTGACTGTGCTCCTGTTGACTGCAAAACTTCCATACACATCACATAGACGCTTGTGAATGATCATAACAGTTTCCTTCTCTAAAACGAGAAATTCTATCACAATTCGTTGCTTATAACGCAAGTTGCTACCATGGTCTATTTCAGCGGATTAGTATATATATATATATGGCCCTTTTCGTCTTGTCAGATGGTCTAGTGGAGGCTATTGCGTATTTTTTTGAGGTATTGTTTTTGCCGAACAGCTTCTCTCGTGGCTAATTCTACCAATGTTTGACAAACACACGCGTATATAAACCAGGGCACATGGTCCTTACGTTCCATGTGCCAAGTTTAAACATTGGTGCTTTCTTCCTCATTTCACTTTGCCTACTCTGCCTGGGCACAGGATATAGAGATAGTGCTTTACCCAGTCGCACTATCCCCCTCTCGACTTCGTTTCAAGGATTTCCGAAGGAGGGACAAAGTCCATATTTAAGCGGATTAGTGCAGTCGTATTATTTGGTCGATTGCAGTGCAATTTGGTGCACACATTTGACACATGCCATATTTAAAGTGTGCAAAATGTCATGCTTCTATGTTTATTATTACCTGATAAAGACAATGTGGTGCATTGCTTTTTGAACGCCCCTCTATCTGCTGCGCCTGTAAATTTACTTTATATCAATTGCACACGACCCCGATGTTGGCCTTTTGACCATATGCCACCGGCTCAAACGAAGTGTGAGTGAGCAATCGAGCTGGAGTTGAACTACGTGTCACTACTGAATTAAAAATCGAGCTGGCGTTGAAGAACTCACCACCAATGAATTATAATTCACGGACATGTCACTGGATATCATTAATGATAGTTATCTTCTTTTCTTCATCGTTTGCTTTTAGCATCGGTATCTTTTGTTCTCTTGATGGCTTTTTCTGCTGCTATACTTCAGAATATTTCTAGTATTTTGCCTATTCAAGTTTTAATTATTTCGTGTATCCATATTTCTAGTATTTCGTCTACACGTATTTCTAATATTTCTTCTATCCATGTTTATGTATTTTTTTTAAAAATACTCATATTTCTCGAATATGTCCTCGCGATCTGTTTTTCCCCCTTAGTGTTTGTTAATTGTTGCTTAGACTAGCTTTTACTGTTTCTGTCTTGTTAATTGTCCCAACATTTATGTTGTTTATTTTCTCACTATGCTGTGGAATGATTTCTAACATCCTTTTTGAATAAGTCAAAAAAGTAAAGTGCCCCGTCACGCCAAGTGGCATTTAGAGAATCTGGTGTTAATGATCATAATTTGTACAAACCTTCAGCACATGATTTTTGGGGTAATGTGGTCGGTATTACGCCCGTGTACCTTTACTTTCCCAGAAAAAAAAATCCGGTACCCATTTAAGGCTGGGTGAATCTGGACGCCGTCGATCAGGATCGAACCCAACCTCTCCTCCTTTGTAGTCCAGTTCACTAACCAGCGAGCTACCGCGGCTCCTGTTGTATTAGTACTTCTCATGTAAATTTGTCTCTCGGGCTAATTCCCGTCACATGTCCGAAGTGTTTAATTCTTATGATATTTATCTGATTGGATGTTCTAGCGATAGCGTCCAACTTTGACACTGACAGCACAACTTTGACACTGACAGCACAACTTTGACACTGACAGCACAACTTTGACACTGACAGCACAACTTTGACACTGACAGCACAACTTTGACACTGACAGCACAACTTTGACACTGACAGCACAACTTTGACACTGACAGCACAACTTTGACACTGACAGCACAACTTTGACACTGACAGCACAACTTTGACACTGACAGCACAACTTTGACACTGACAGCACAACTTTGACACTGACAGCACAACTTTGACACTGACAGCACAACTCTGGGATGAAGAACGTTTTAAATAGCACTTTGATTGTCTTCATTCTGATTTTCTTGTTGACCTAAAATGGTGCCACTTTGTCAATCATCATCATCAAGTACCAAGCCTGCTGGCGTAGGTGATCCTGTCTCTCCATAACTTGCGATCTCGACAGTTATTTATCATTTTTGTTGTTGACCTTCTGCCAAGCCATTCTCTTAAGCTGTCTGATATCTTTTACTTCCCTCTATCTCTTCGTCCCTCAATTTTCCCAGTTGTTACAATATATTCCCGCTGTTCTCTTCTCATTACATGGCCACACACAAAATGATTGTTGCTTCCTAATATTGGAAATTATTTTGTCAATTATTAGATATAATTCATTGCATCTTGAGTCTATTTGCGCTGTTTGTTTTTGTTTATGTTACAAGACTGCCTAAATGTTGAAGTCTGTATTCTTGCTTTAGTTATCACTTGTCTGTTGATGCTCTGCCCTCCTCTGGAAATAATTACTCTCCTGTAAGAGCGATCTTCTTCTGCTTCTTTCCTTCCTCATTTGCCTTTTAGCGTCGAGGGAAGATATAATTTGCGATGTTTTGCTCTTCTGTTCGCCTTTGCTGCTGTTATGTTTCCTTGCGTTTCTAATATTCCGTCAATCCATCTGCTTCGTGGTTGGTCCTTAGGTCAGGTGTTCTCGTAACGTTTACTGAAGGTTCGTTGTGTTGTATTTTGATCTTTCTACCTTATCATGTGGCCAAACCATTTACATATATATATATATATATATATATATATATATATATATATATATATATATATATATATATATATATATATGTGCATATATATATATATACTATGACAGGAGTTATTCCAGGCTTTTTTTCTCAATTCTTCATTTCTGATCTTATCTCTCAGGCTATTTCCAAACATTCATCTAACACAATTAATCTCAATAGAGGTTATTTTTTCTTATTGTTCTTGCATCTAGGATCCAGGATTGGCGTTGGTAGCAGAACGTTGGATATGTTATTTTATAGAGTGCCCGTTTTGCCTCTAGCGTTATTTCCTTGATGGACAATAATGGTGATAACTGTCCAATGATTTAACAAGCTTTGTTGCTTCTTGAGTTTATCTCTGCTGTTTGTGAATTATCGTTTGTCACTAGACTTCCTATATATTTAAATTCCTTTACTTGTTTTAGTTGTCTGCCGTCTATAGTAATGTGAATGTTCTGTCTCTCTTTTGCGATATTCATGACTTCTGTTTTGTTGATGTTGATTTTCATGTTGTATTTTGTGGATGTGTTGTTGAGTCTATTTAAGTGTTCTTGTAGGTTTTTTATTTGTCCATGTATGAGTGCCTGATCGTCTGCAAATAAAAGCTCGTTGATCTCCTCTGTCTCTGATTAGTTGGCTAATTTGCATAAATAGTCCATGTATGTAATAAATAGTAGGGGGGAGTAGTACACACCTGATCTAATATCGAAGTGGTCTGTGTAACCTGCTGCTGTTGATGTAGAGACTTTTAGTTAAGTTGGTTAGATGTTGGCTTACTCAAATATATATATATATATATATATATATATATATATATATATATATATATATATATATATATATATATACAACAGATAAATTGTTTGGCCACGTGATAAGGTAGAAAGATCAAAATACAAAACAACGAACCTTCAGTAAACGTTACGAGAACACCTGACCTAAGGGCCAACCACGAAGAAGATGGACTGACGGAATATTAGAAACACAAGAAAACATAACAGCAGCAAAGGCGAACAGAAGAGCAAAACAACGCAAATTATATCTTCCCTCGACGCTTACTCGGTATGTTGCTAGCGTCTCCCACAGTTGTTCTCTGTTTATTCGGTCGAATGATTCTTCCTGGTCAATGAAAGCTATGTACAAATTGAGAGTGTCCTGTCGTCTTTTCTGCTAGCTGTTTTAAGGTGAACAGAGCGTCAGTACATCCTCTGTTTTTTTTTTAGAAACCCCCTTTTAGATTCGCTTAACTGTAGTTCTATTACTGGTCTCTGGCGTCTTTCCACAATTTTGTCGTATAACTTTCCTACATGGCTTGAAGTGATATACTTCTATATTGATTGCAGTCTCTCTTGCTACCTTTATTTTGTGCATATTGGTACGATGATTGCCTGTTGTCAGCGTCTGAGACTTTTTGCTGGTGTCATGCTGCATTGAATATTCTGTGCAGTCACGTAACTCCTGTTTCTCCTGCTTCTTCTATTGTTTCTACTGGTGTGTTATCTATCCCCGGTTCATTATCTCTTGGTGTATATTTGATTACTTCTTCGATCTCCTCTTTCATGATGTTGGGTTCAGTGTTTGTGCATTCTTGCACAGTTTTTGTTGTTGTTGGTAGTTGGTGCCATGTTTAATAAGTCTTCAAAATATTTTTTTCCATCTCTGTTGCATATGTTGGGTATTTGATATTGGCTATCAGTCTTTGTCTTTAATGAACTCAGTGTGATCGGGGTTTTATTTTTTCGCTCAGGATGCTTTTACTGCTTTGTAGACATTTTCTGTTGCTGTCTGGACGTTCCTGCTCATATTTTGTTCAAAGTGTGATAAGATAATCCATCGACTAAACTAAACTAAACTAAACTAAACTAAACTAAACTAAACTAAACTAAACTAAACTAAACTAAACTAAACTAAACTAAACTAAACTAAACGAAACGAAACGAAACTAAACTAAACTAAACTAAGCTAAGCTAAACTAAACTAAGCTAAGCTAAGCTAAACTAAACTAAACTAAAACTAAACTAAACTAAACTAAACTAAACTAAACTAAACTAAACTAAACTAAACTAAACTAAAACTAAACTAAACTAAACTAAGCTAAGCTAAGCTAAGCTAAGCTAAACTAAACTAAACTAAACTAAACTAAACTAAACTAAACTAAACTAAACTAAACTAAACTAAACTAAACTAAACTAAAACTAAACTAAACTAAACTAAACTAAACTAAACTAAACTAAACTAAACTAAACTAAACTAAACTAAACTAAACTAAACTAAACTAAACTAAACTAAACTAAACTAAACTAAACTAAAACTAAACTAAACTAAACTAAACTAAACTAAACTAAACTAAACTAAACTAAACTAAACTAAACTAAACTAAACTAAACTAAACTAAACTAAACTAAAACTAAACTAAACTAAACTAAAACTGAACTAAACTAAACTAAACTAAACTAAACTAAACTAAACGAAACATGTTTTTTTCTGAATTTCTTGCTTCTCCTAAACTAGAGTACACATGAAAGCTGTGTACTTTCAAAACTCCCGTATTTTTAGACAAAATCGATCGATTGTCCCCAGTAAATATTTAGAACTTTACCACTCCAAGTTACATGTTGTATAAGTAATTCATCACCACCATCATTATTATCAATACTATCATCATCACTTGGCTTGTCCTTATTGACATTCGATTCCTATAACATTTTGTCTGAAGTTTTCTCTGTCCTATGCAATAGCAGAGTCAGCTTCAATCAGCGAAATCGTGAAATCACCTTCTTCTAGATCTCTCTCGCTCTCGTAGACATGCCACTATACCTTCTATATTTAATTTCTCTAGGCCATTATATCGCTTTATGTGACCGAATATTTTATCTCCCGTGCCTTTATGTTTCTCATCAACCAGTTCTTGAAAAAAAAATTACGTTTGTTATACTCTCCGTCCATGCTGTACTGAGTATTCTTCTTCAACATTCAAACACGTGAATGTGCTTTTTTTTCTCAACATGTATGTTGACTGTCTCTGTTTCACTTGCATATGTTGATATGGGGAAAACAAATATAGGCTCTTGAAAAACCTAAGTTTAATACTGTAGTTTCCTTGTCATATGTTGTGCAATTATTTTATATTATTCATACAGCCTTCGTTTGTTCTCCTTGACAATTTTTCTATTGAGCCAAGATATTCAAATCTGTCCTTTTCCAAAATGTGTTATATATCAGTTCTTATAGAGAGAAGGCTAAATGCATTCCATATGCGATGTCAGCTCCGTATTCTTTGTATCACTTGGATGGACAACGTGACAAGCGAGGAGGTCATCACTCGCACAGTCCTCCCGAACATCTACACGCTGCTAAAACAACGTAGTTTATACTGGCTTGGCCACTTACACCATATGAAAGATGACCGCATATATAAAAATATATACTTTATGGACAACTAGCAGATGGTAAAAGAACTAAAGGCCGCCCATTAGTCTGATCTATAGACGTGTGTAAATGTAATATGAAGACTGAATATAAACCCTGCAGCCTGGAAAGAAATAACTGCAGACCGAAATCTTTGGAAATGCACTCTAAAGTTCCAACTCAAACAAGAAACAGACAGATTCATATAAAAAGAGAGTACACAGCTAAAGAAAAGAAAGAAATAACATTTCACGGGTGCGCTGCAAAATCCCCAGTCAAATGTGACTGATGGAGGCTACTACTACCATTTATTTCATCTGATGTAAAATAGCTCATTTTTGTTGCATTGAGACAGAGATGTTGATGTAAAATAGCTCATTTTTGTTGCATTGAGACAGAGATGTTGATGTAAAATTGCTCATTTTTGTTGCATTGAGACAGAGATGTTGATGTAAAATTGCTCATTTTTGTTGCATTGAGACAGAGATCTTGATTCAAAAATGCTCGTTTTTGTTGCATTGAGACAGAGATGTTGATGTAAAATTGCTCATTTTTGTTGCATTGAGACAGAGATGTTGATGTAAAATTGCTCATTTTTGTTGCATTGAGACAGAGATGTTGATGTAAAATTGCTCATTTTTGTTGCATTGAGACAGAGATGTTGATACAAAAATGCTCGTTTTTGTTGCATTGAGACAGAGATGCTGATGTAAAATTGTTCGTTTTTGTATCATTGAGACAGAGATTTCTCCAGCCTATCAATTTGAGTCGTACTGACAGTAAGAATGGCCAGGGCATACTCGATTGGTGCGAGGACTAATCCCTGGAACAGAAGAGTAAGTAGCCTCTGCTCGATGTTGGCAGCTGCCATGACCTTCAAGGCGGCTAATCCTTTGCGGGATTTTGTTATCACATGGTCAACGTGGTCCCGAAAACACAGGCTGCGATCAAACTTAACTCCGAGGTATGTCATCAACTTGTCCCTTGTCACCTCATCAGCTCCCATTCGTACTACCGGTGTGGTCGTATTAACGATATGATTGTTAAGGGAGAACCATGAAACTGATGCTTTATTAGGATTAACCAAGGCACCTGAAACCCCACACCAGGAAGAAATGCGATCGAGTTCGTCTTGCATTGTGGAGGCGATTCCCCGTCTGTCTCTTCCCTGTCGATATACCAGAATATCATCAGCAAAAGTCATAGTTCTTCCCCTCCCATCCGGCTGTTGGGCCGTGATCGTTATTGTGTACACATTAAATAGAACTGGTGACAATGGTGAGCCTTGTGGCAGCCCAGGACAAATGGATGTTGGCTCGGAAGACCAACTTCCACATCTGAGTATCACCTTCCTCTGAAACAGTGCCGCGGCGATCCATCTTATGAGGAAGGGGTTCACCGCCAGTTTGAGAAGCATATGCATGAGATATTCAAATGGTACCCTGTTGTATGTATCTTCCAGATCTATAGCAGCAGCACATGTCTCCTCTCGTCTGTGGAAGCCTTCGAAGACGTCATAGGCAAATACTGCCGCATTGAGCCATGTCTCTTTGTTATATCTATAACCTCCGAGTGTGGATGGGAATACGCGTTTCTGTTCAAGGCGACACGTGAGGACACGGGCAACTATTTTCTCCAGCAGCTTGCCCGCAGTGTTCTGCATTGTGATGATTCTGTAGGCACTGATCTGAGAATGGTCCTTGTTTGGCTTCGGTAGCGGTAGTAAGTAGCTGTGTAGCCACTCCTCCTTAATCTGGCCACTCCGAATACTGGCATTAAACTCATTGGCCAGTGTTGTCAAGTCGTCATCAGCTAAATCGCCTATGTCATCGTACCGAACACCATCTGGACCAGGAGCAGTGTTGTGTGACCTTTTAAGTGTCGCGCGAATGGTATCGGTTGTGATTGTGAGATCTTCTTCCAGCCCTACATCCTCACACAAATTTGACAAAGATCCCCGTATCCTCATTCTTACAGCCTCATTTCTTTGGTCCGTCTGCTCAATGTAGCGGGCAAGCAGGGCCTTCCCTTTGCTCTCATCAGATTTGTGCCATATCTGGTCTGTGCTCTGAAAGTCTGGTATACCTCTGTGTCGTGGTGTGCCATTCATGCACTGATGAAGGCGCCAGAATGTAGCTAGCGATTTTTCTGAGCACACTTTTTTACAGAAGTCATCTCATTTGGCATCCTTAGCCTGCTTAGCGCATAGTTTAAAGTGCATCATTTTTTGGTCGACCTCTACTTTCAGACGCTTCAAGAGCTCAGGTTGTGTTCTACCATACCTTCTGGCTTTCTGCCATGTCTTGACCGTTTGTCTCTTGCTCCGCCAAGCTTCCTCGACATCTACGTTCCACCAGGGTGGCTGCGCCCATCTCTCCTGCCTCCTACGAGGGGCGCTCTGTTTCCTATGTCTGATTTTGCTAATGACGTCCTGGTCTGTTTTCTCGTAGTTGAATGTGTGGAGCTTTCTTCTCTGGCGTTTATTTCCGCTTTTCTCAATTAGGAGGACACATGGATAGTGATCACTATCAGCCATCTTCTTGGTGACAGGACAGTAAGTACTCCTGGCTTTCATTGCTTTTACAATAGACGAAATTGATAGGCTGGAGAAAATACAAAATGAAGCCATGCGCATTATCCTGGGATGTACGAGGGACACTCCCTGTGTGGCAATGAGGTATCTTCTTGACTTTCCAACCATGGATGACAGAATCAAGATCTGGAGAGCACGAGCATACCTGAAGATTAGTACAGATACAGAGCATCCATTGCACCACGTGCTCAACACAGAGAAAGGTACCAGGCTAAAAAGAGGCAAATCATGGGTGGGCCGAGCAGAAGATGTCATCAAACAGGTCTGTGGGCTTACCAATCTCAGCGTTGGTGAGGAGTGGATACCGGTGCCTACGTCATTCAAGGGGACTTTCTCATGTATTGTCACACTCGACAGGAAAAGTAGGGAACAGAACCCAGTCGTGGTTAATGCTGAGGTCAACGGTCTCATCTGCGATAACACCGATGAGAAAGATGCAGTCATCTATACAGACGGATCTGTAAGACGACACGAAAAAAGTGCATGGGCATTTACAGCACGTTCGGCAGGCAGAATAGCCAAGGAAGACAGTGGTGTATACGCCATGACCACGAGTAGCATGACAATGGAGGTGATGGCAGTGACCAAGGCATTCAAATGGTTAGAGTCACAAGACTACATCCACGCATGTATACTGAGTGATTCGATGAGCATGATAAAAAAAGTGGAGGCGGGCTTTGTACGCATGCAATGGGTAGAGTCGTTGCAGAAATCCAAAATACGTAAGGTCACCTTTGTCTATGTCCCTGGACATGCGGGAGTACGGGGAAATGAGAGAGCGGACAGGTTGGCTAGCTGCGCTGTCGTTGAGGACGGGCAACCGATGGATCGGGCGGACGTCATCAATGCCCTCCGAGATGTGGGAAGAGCACAGGACTTCGACAAACACAGATCCACGTCACTTCTTCGGATGATAGAAATGGGAGTTAAGATGGGCACAGCCAGAAATGAGAAACTTGGTGGCCGTGTAAGAAGACTTATCAACCAACATAGAACTGGAGTCGTCAGTCGCTGGACACTGAGGGAATTGCTGAGGAGGGGATCTGAGCACCTATGGACATGTTCGGAGTGCAATGATGATGACCCGCAAATAACTCAATAACTCAATAACTCAATGAGACAGAGATGTTGATGTAAAAATGCTCGTTTTTGTTGCATTGAGACAGAGATGTTGATGTAAAAATGCTCGTTTTTGTTGCATTGAGACAGAGATGTTGATGTAAAAATGCTCGTTTTTGTTGCATTGAGACAGAGATGTTGATGTAAAAATGCTCGTTTTTGTTGCATTGAGACAGAGATGCTGATGTAAAAATGCTCGTTTTTGTTGTATTGAGACAGAGATGCTGATGTAAAAATGCTCGTTTTTGTTGTATTGAGACAGAGATGCTGATGTAAAAATGCTCGTTTTTGTTGTATTGAGACAGAGATGTTGATGTAAAAATGCTCGTTTTTGTTGCATTGAGACAGAGATGTTGATGTAAAAATGCTCGTTTTTGTATCATTGAGACAGAGATGCTGATGTAAAAATGCTCGTTTTTGTTGCATTGAGACAGAGATGCTGATGTAAAAATGCTCGTTTTTGTTGCATTGAGACAGAGATTCTGATGTAAAAATTGCTCGTTTTTGTTGCATTGAGACAGAGAGGCTGATGTAAAAATGCTCGTTTTTGTTGCATTGAGACATAGATGCTGTTTTACATTAAATTAATATTATTAAATTCTAAATGCCACTAATTGAAGTGGATAAAGGTGTTGTGACAGCGTAACATATTACGAAGTACTGTATCGTCTCATCCAGTCGTAAGGTCATCACATTGTTCTTTAATATTACAGTCATCGCCATTTCTCATTATATTTTCTCCAACTGTGTTGAATAGATAAGCTGATAAGATGCAATCATAAGTCCAGTAATAGTAATAATAATAATAATCATCATCATCATCAAGTACCGGGCCTACTGGCGTGGGTGATCATGTCTCTCCACAACCTTCGATCTCGGCAGCTATTTATCATTTCTGTTGTTGACCTTCTGCCAAGCCATTCTCTTAAGGTGTCTATTATTTTTCTCTTTGCTTCCCTCTATCTCTTCGTCCCTCAATTTTTCCAGTTGTTACAATATACTCCAGTTGTTCTCTTCTCATTACATGGCCAAAAAATGATGATTGTTTCTTCCTAATATTGGAAATTAGCTCTCTTTTTGCTTTGACCCCTCTCAGAACATCTTCATTACTCTTCTTAGCTGCCCATGGTACTCTCAACATTTTTCTGTAAAACCACATTTCTACAGGCTACAGTGATTTTCTTGTCTGTTGTCCTATTGTCCATGATTCGCACCCATATGTTAAAATTGGCTCTACATAACATTTAAGAACTCTTTTTCTTGTTTCTATTGTCAAAAATGGATTTCATAGTATCTTCCTCATGCTTTGAAAAGCTGCTTTTGCCTGAGCCATTCTGCATCTCACCTCTTTTGTACATCTTCCGTCTGAGGTTAACAAAGTTCCCAAATAATACCAATAATAGTAGTAGTAGTAATAATAATAATAATAAACGATCATATTTATAACAACATTTTGGCTGGTGACACCAGTCTTGAGTCGACGAAAGCTTTCTTGGAGTATGCTGATATTGACCTCTAGAGGTTGACCATAATAAGGAAAATAATATTTTGGGGAATGGATTGGGACCAAAGAAAGTTCAATACGATTCTCGACATATTCGCTTCTCTTAATTTGAAACTATTACTCTAATTAAAAAGTTAGCCGCGATAGCTCGCTGGTTAGTGGACTGGACTACAAAGGACAAGAGGTTGGGTTCGATCCTGATCGATGGCGTCCAGGTTCACCCAGCCTTAAATGGGTACCGGATTTTTTTTTTCTGGAAAGTAAAGGCACACGGGCGTAATACCGACCACATTACTCCAAAAATCATGTGCTGAAGGTCTGTAAAATTTATGGTCACTAACACCATATTCCCTATACGCCACTTGGCGTGACTTTTTTTTTACTACTCTAAATAAAGTTGGCGGTGTTTCTCGGAAATGTGCCATCATCACGTATTATTGTGTTACACAGTTGTATCGGAAAAGACAACTTCATTACTCCCTCTCGTCTTGTAATGCTAACATTCCCGGTATAGACGTTCTGTTATGTTTGTTATACCAATATTGAAAAAAAAAACAATGAAAAGTGCGCACAAAAAAATGTTATGAATTGTATTTTGAATATATAGCTATTTATATAATGAGGATGAGAGCAATCAGGAAGCCAGATCTTCAATTTGGATTGCTGAACAACAATGTCCTAGAGATTCACATACTCTATTTCACCCTACCCCTATCCTAATGGTGCCCAAGGAACCAACCGGTCTTGCCAAGCGAGTTGGAAAATGAATCAGAAATAGAAAAAAAAAATATACAATGCCAAAGACAGATTTGTTGGGCTTGAAGAGCATAGAGATAGCGTTTAACCATAAACAATAAAAAAACATGTCATAAATTACATACACGGACCTAGCAGATAAGGGAAATGTTGAGAAGTAATCGTTGGCTGAACGATGAGTATTGTACATGTAAATCGATTATTTGGTAACGAATCACAAGTGTTATTACTTTAATTTAATTAACAAGGCATTAGCTGTAGAATGGTCTCTGCGCGTGACATTAATAATATATTAGAATATAGAAGAGAATTATAGTACGAAATAGTAACTCCATAAACCTCGTCAAAAAAAAAAGGATAATTGGTTCTATGATTATTGAGAGAACATATGGCGTCTAACTGAGCCTGCGTCCCTGCGACAATAACAGACGATCTCTAACTAAAAAGTAAAGGTAAAGTACGAAACTTGAACCGGCGTCTTAGCACGCGAGTTTCCACCCATATGTGCTCAAACTGTGATCTCTAACTTCTTTATGCTAGTCAAATACTAATGTTGTGTGCGTGTGTGCTAGCCATGGCTCATATCTAGATGTGTGTCATGTTAGTCATATCTCATATCTTGGTGTGTCTGTGTTAATCATGTCTCTTATATTTATGTGCGTCTGAGTTTAGTAATATATCATAACTTAGTGTGTATCTGTGTTAGTCATGTGTCATATCTTTGTGTGTGCATGTCTGGGTTGGGGATATCTCATATCTTTGTTTGCATGTTTATGTTAGTCATATCTCATATCTTTGTGCGTACATGTCTGTGTTTGTCACATCTCATATTCTTGTGTGTGCATGGCTATGTAAGTCACATCTCATATCTTGTGTGTGCGTGCCTATGATAGTCATATCTTATATCTTTGTGTGTATGTCTATGTTAGGTATGTGTCATATCTTTGTGTGTACATGTCTAAGTCAGTCATATCGCATATATTTATGTGCATGTCTATGTTAGTCATGTGTCATATATCTTGATGTGTGTCGGTGTTAGTCATGGCTCGTATCGCTGTGTACATGTCTGTGTTATTCACATCTCATATCTTTGTGTGTGCATGTCTGTGTTAGTCACCTCTAGTGACTCGGGCAGATGGTGCTCGTAAACCTGGGAGGGCCGACCATCTAAGGGCAAAATCCCAGTACAGAAAAGACAATCTGCTGTCTTGCAGGAAGATTGGGGACAATCAAAGGCTAAGGAAAGCAAACCTGAAAAAAATGCTGGCTGAAATCGGATGCACTGGGCCACTGGCGCAGAACACAGTGCAACGTATTAACGGGTGTTCAGTCAGAGTGGATCTGGCGGACTCTAAATGTGACGTTCTGTCTGTGGGGGCATCAACACACTTAACCTGACAGCTGACTTCATGTGGGAGTCTGGAATCCTACTCTGACTGAGTCCTGATCGCAGAGAGAGAGAGAGAGAGAGACAGAGAGAGAGAGAGAGAGAGAGAGAGAGAGAAATACTACACGTTTCTATTGTGTATCTGTTTCTGATGTAACACATTTTGTAGAGTCCTTGTTTATAGACATTATACTCGGACTTTGTACGTTAGTACTTTGACATCTCTTTGCCTTTGATAGAGCAAAGATGTTTTCAGTACAAGGCATGTAACTGTGCAGCGCAAATATAGACTAAGTTCATCATCATCAAGTATCGGGCCTGCTGGCGTAGGTGATCATGTCTCTCCACAATTTTCGATCACGACAGTTATTTATCACTCCTGTTGTTGACCTTCTGCCAAGTCATTCTCTTAAGCTGTCTGGTATCTTTTCTCTTTGCTTTCCTCTATCTCTTCGTCCCTCAATCTTTCCAGTTGTTACAATATATTCCAGTTGTTCTCTTCTCATTACATGGCCAAAAAAATGATTATTGTTTCTACCTAATATTGGAAATTATCTCTCTTTTTGCTTTGACCTCTCTCAGAACATCTTCATTACTTTTCTTAGCTGTCCATTGTACTCTCAACATTCTTCTGTAAAACCACATTTCTACAGACTCCAGTGATTTTTTGTCTGTTGTCCTATTGTCCATGATTCACATCCATATGTTAAGACTGGCTCTACATAACATCTAAGAACTCTTTTTCTTGTTTCTATTGTCAAAAATGGATTGCATAGTAATGGCGATTCATGATAGTACAAAGAAATTACAACGGTGGCTTTCTGTTGCATTCCGTCGGTTTGTCTACGGTTGGCTCCGCTAGCGTTTGACTAAAAAGTCTCACCCACAACAGTGGGATTGTTTTACTTCGGGGTCGTCAGTCGCTGAACACTGCGGGACTTGCTGAGGAGGGGATCTGAGCACCTATGGACATGTTCGGAGTGCAATGATGATGACCCGCAAATAACTCAATACTTCGGGGTACCCTCCCTTTGCCTTTTACTCTCCCCATCACACCTGCAAGGCAGTAGGGCAGCCGCAGGTTGCACTGTTTACTGCATGCAGTCCACATAATAAATTCAGGCTAAATTAATATTTATTGAAATAGTAGAATATATCAAGGAAGATGGTACCGTTTATCACACTCCTCAGCATGAACATAACTTGTTATTGTTGACTTTCAGTTACCAGAAATTGTTAACGTTGCCAGCTTCGAACATGTGACCTATCATTATCGTCTGTTTCCGATAGGACTAGGCATTTGATCACACCTACTCTAAGATCGTAATTTACCGACTTTGCCATTGTTACAGAACTCACTACTGACGATGGAAAATGCAAATAAATGTTATTATTTATTTTTTTTTTTTGGGGGGGGGGGGGGGGGTTTACAAAAAGAGACACAGTTTAATTTAAAAAAATGCTGTTCAGTTATTTGTTTTCCGAGTTCTGTTAAAACTATCGCGCTCCTACATCTGTTATGTTGACAAAATTCGTGTTCTTTGATCTCTCTCTCTCTCTCGTTCACCCAATGACTAAAGAATAGTTGATCTTTTGGATAGTTTCTGGGCCACCGATCTAGACACAAGCTATCCATCTTCGTAATTCGCCCTTAAAAGGACGCTAATTGGGCGTAAACACGTTGTGTTGTTGTTTGCGGTGAAAATTGTGACATTTTTACTTTCGTCCAAACTCGTCCGTCTTCGACATGTTGTTTTCGATTACCGGGTTTCCTTTCCTCTCGATTCATACTCACTTGGTCACATTAGACTAATTAGTCTGTTAAGTTGCACTGCGAATAGGTGGGGTTGGGTCTGGATGGTTTTGGTTCACCGATCCTGGCGTAAGCTATCAGTTATGAGTTGCTGACAGTTCCCAGCTCTGTTGCTGTACGGGCACCTTATGTTGAGTAAATAAGAGGGGGGGGGGGGGGGAGGGAGAAGAGATAATGAATGTAAACAATGAAAATAGTTCTACTAAAGAAACAAATGGTCATAATCAACTGGTTGGGTTAAGGAATCAATCGCTCAATATGGCATACAAACAGAAATCTTCCAGTATGACTGGCTACACAACTGTTTGTCACTGATACTTTAGTTGAATTGTTCTTATCTTTTCCTTCCTCAAAACATAACATCCACATATGTCTTCTACTTGACGTTCAAAATGATTGGAAGAAGCAACGTCTAACAATATTAAGAATTTGTGGACAAATTGGACGTTGCATCCCTCGAAACACTCACGTCGTTTCAAACTTTGATCGTTTTTGTTTGTTTCGAGCATTAACTGCTAAAATATCGTTCGTACATAGGCCTAAATATTCTTCAAAGTTATAAATTTTACATTTTCTGTGTGCTGTCTCAAATTAACACCTTCTTCTTCTTTCCTTCCTCATCTGCCTTTCAGTGTCGAGGGGAGATATAATTTGCGGTCTTTTGCTCTTCTGTTCTCCTCTGCTGCTGTTATGTTTCCTTGTATTTCTAATATTCCATCGACCCATCTTTTTCGTGGTCGACCCTTGGGTCTGGTGTTCTCACAACGTTTGTTGAAGGCTCGTTGTTTTGTGTTTTGTTCTTTCTGCCTTGTCACGTGGCCAAACCATTTTATCTGTTGTTTCCTTATATATTCTATGGCGGGGGACATAAGCATTCCTAGCTTTTTTTTTTAAATTAACACCACTCCCACTAAATATCAGTTTACAAGTGAGTGAAATTGATTAGACGCATACGATCTTTATCCTATCCATTAATCTCAGGACAGCCGCGCTTGGTTGCGATTTCATTTTGGATATGATAGGATAGTTTTATTTATTTTTGTCGTTTTCTTTAACACATTTCAATTGTTTTTGTTTTGTTGTTTCGTTATCAGTTTTGTGCGTGTGTTTTTTTTTTTTTTTATTGTTCCTGATGAAGGCCTATTGAGCCGAAACGTTGTTTAGTCTGTGTCGTCCACTTGTTACGTAAAGCTTCTTACATACCATTTTTTTTATTTTTTAATTTTTCCTATCCATTAATGATGCAAATTTCCAAGATTAGAACCAACATGCCACTTTGTGATTTTAAACAAATAACTGTGGTTAACAACGACTAGTGCGACGTGCATCCAAGAAAGAAAATCATAGCACCCTCTCAACACAACGCCATAACCATAACTAACAACACATCCGTGGATATAACAAGAAGGTCGCAGCGGCTGAACGTATTTTAAAGTAACGCTACAGTAACGATTATGCACAACTCAATATAGTGGTCACGTGACATGTGTCTGGGTATTTCCAAGAAGTTCACGGGCCTAGTTCAGGATGTAACCAGAAGCCTTGCACATTCACTTTCATATTTGCAACAATTTTACTGTGGTTAAACAGTAGTACTTTATTCTTCTTTTTTTTTTCGCGTAAATAACGTTCAAACTAGCATCATTCATTCTATTTATTTTACAGGTGTTAGTCAAATCATACCATAGGTTTTAGAAGCAGTGATCTCTGTGTAATAATATGTGACATTTTCATTTTGGAAAGCAAGGTTTCTATTTTTTGAGATTGTGGTTCTGCCCTCTATCATACTCTATGCCCTATGACTATGTGCCGTCTTCGTCTTCGGCTCGAAAGGACAATAAACTATAGATTAGATAGAATCAAATAATGAGTGCAGCCAAATCGCCAGCTGACTTAATACACAGTTATCACAGACAGTGTTTTTAACACTTGTTAATTGTTTGACATTTTGATTTTTTTGTGACCGACCGGCGACCCCAAACCTTTATCTTTATCATCATGTTGAGGAGCAACTTAATAAGTACAGAAATGTACGACTCTGAGGCAGTCACTTCTGACGAATTGATTACCATTAATTTTCACGGTAAAATTGAACCATTAGAAGTGTCAACTAACGGAATCAGGGACCTTACATGTGAGGCTGTTTTACAAAAATGTATAAAATATATCCAAGACAAATTGTGGGGCTCAGATAAGACCAGGCGTGTTGATGGGCCCAGATATCAGCTAACTTTTGGATTGGTAGAGTGTCCAGATGAGGTTATATGGATTCCATTGAGTCATGTCTTTAAGAAAAGTACAGAAATGCCACGGATCTATAAATTTAGAGTGCGTTGTTTTCCGCGAATAGAAAAGTTTGACAACAATATCATGTGCAAGTACTTATTTCTACAAATTCTTGATGACTTTCTGGTGGGTCCTCTTGGATCAAATGAAAAACTGGAATTGAAAACATTATTTGGTTTACTTGCAATTGCTCTAATGTTTCCTACTACACTACCACTTGATTATACTGCACCTGTTAATGAAAAATTCAAGTCTCGGAGTTTGAACATTTGGAATTTTACTAAACATTTTTCAAAGGAAATAGCCAAAAAGTTCATTTCTCAACCTATTGTGGATCATTATTGGGTACACAAAACTATCAAATCACGAATACATGAATGCAAAAACCACAAACCTGCTGCAACTTTAGAATTTTATATAAAACTATTCTATAAGCTACTCATGGAAGCCGTTCCAGATTACTGCTTTGAGACATACGCAGTTTATTCAGAGAACAACAATGAGAATGAAGTTGTTCATGTCAATCTTCGATTTTATAACAATGATCAAAATACGCAGATAGCGCTGTTTTATGGTGAAGTAAGTTGTATCTGTTTGTTTGCATCCACCTGACAGCTACTTTTCTTCCTCATCTGTTTGCATCCACCTGACAGCTACTTTTCTTCCAGATCTGTTTGTTTGCATCCACCCGACAGCTACTTTTCTTCCTCATCTGTTTGTTTGCACACACCTGACAGCTACTTTTCTTCCTCATCTGTTTGTTTGCACACACCTGACAGCTACTTTTCTTCCTTATCTGTTTGTTTGCACACACCTGACAGCTACTTTTCTTCCTCATCTGTTTGTTTGCACACACCTGACAGCTACTTTTCTTCCTCATCTGTTTGCACATCCCTTTAGCTACTTTTCTTCCTCATCTGTTGGTTTGCACCCACCTGACAGCTACTTTTCTTCCTCATTTGTTTGTTTGCACCCATCTGGCAGCTACTTTTCTTCCTCATCTGTTTGTTTGCACCCATCTGGCAGCTACTTTTCTTCCAGATCTGTTTGTTTGCATCCACCTGACAGCTACTTTTCTTCCTCATCTGTTTGTTTGCACCCATCTGGCAGCTACTTTTCTTCCTCATCTGTTTGTTTGCACCCATCTGGCAGCTACTTTTCTTCCTCATCTGTTTGTTTGCACCCATCTGGCAGCTACATTTCTTCCTCATCCGCTTGTAAATGTGTATAATTTATATTGTGTATTACATCAGTTTCAATCATTCATTTTCAGTACTTTTCACCAATATGGGGTTGTGGTGATATTTACTGTGGTTCTCAGGAGCTTCACAATGGGGAGGATTTCTAAGCAATTATGAAGTTGTTCCATGTGCAATGAAGATGATTTATCGACTAAATTAAAATTAAACAACAAATCTGAACATGCTGAAAAGATTCTATTTGCCCAAATTATCAAACTTTATTATGACATTTTTTTTGGATACTAGGTTTGCCTTCCCTCTTGTATCTCTTAATTACTTGATCAGGTTAGTTTGTCTCTTTCATAGCTATCAACATGGAGGTGGAGTGGGGCCATAATAATGGTTATGGCTAGCTGAGGGTCACAGTATCACTGAAAATGAATTAAAATCCATAATTACTGAACCACCCGTGCTAGTGTAATCATCTGAATTAAAACTCGTCTCTCTGAAGGATCCAAACAAAGAAAGGCAGCTGTAGTCCACATCATAGCAGCTACAGCACACATCGAAAGAAAGGCCAGGCGGCACCAAAAGTGATAGCAGCTGAACTGTCCTTCGTCATACAATATCTTCATTCATTGTAAGCAATCGGAATATCAAAACACGATCCAGATGAAAAACACAGCTCACTGTGTGCACTCAGTAGCTCCGGCAGCAAACTGGACTTGGAATACGAGGAAACTGCAACAAGGAACACTTTTCAGTCTGAGCCTCAATGGTTCTTGCCACCTATCCGCCTTGACCGGTATTCCAATCATAATAAATTTTGGTTCACTTACTTTTATGCCAGCTACGTGTTGCTGCCTGCTTTCAGCATATCTACTGTACATCATCTCAGGCTCCAGTTTGATCTCATTTATCTATATTGTGAAATGCAAAAGAAATTCATTTTACTATTTATTGCTTGTAGACCATTATGAAAGCTGATTTATATTTCTAAATTTTGAATTTAAATCTGTCATGCTGGCAAGAATAGCATCCCTAGTAAAAGTAAAACAAAGATAAGAACATGATGATCAATTCTACATATATAAGTTAGACTAATGTGCTCACTCAATGCATCCATCTTCCTTTATGCTTATGAAATGTGGACCATAGTGCCACTGTGGTGGAAACGCATGAAAACTCTCCAAAACGGGGGAAAAAAAAATATGAACTTAATAAATGACAACTTAATGTTTTTATAAAAAAAAACGCATTATATAATTTTGCATATTCTTGACTTTAAAGATGAACATTTTAAATTTAATTTTTACAGATCTGTTTTTTTCTTTAGACTTAAAGATTTCTTTGTTGCACTAACTATAACATAAAATTATATATGAAAGATGGAAGTGCAATCAATACTTAAATCTCTTTTCCATCATTCGCTTCACAATTAATCCTCTTCATCACTTTCTCACAGAAAGATGTTAAGTGGACATGAACGTGCAGTGTCTCATTTCTGTTTCAGCATTCCCCCTATTCTACTTCTCTTATCTTCTGCTGTAAAAGGGTGTTAAGTAAACATGAATGTGCAGTGTCTCGTTTCTGTTTCTGCATTCCCCCTATGCTACTTCTCTTATCTTCTGCTGTAAAAGGGTGTTAAGTGGGTGTGGATGCATTGAATCACTAGTTTATTGCAAACCATATTTTATATTTTTTTTTTACTTTTGCATAACATTTTAAAATCTCCAATCAACCACTAATATCATCAGTAATCAAGAAAAGATGTTGGACATGTGTTGGACATGTGTTGGACATGTGTTGGACATATGTTGGACATGTGTTGGACATGTGTTGGACATGTGTTGGACATGTGTTGGACATATGTTGGACATGTGTTGGACATGTGTTGGACATGTGTTGGACATGTGTTGGACATATGTTGGACATGTGTTGGACATGTGATGAGGAGAGATAATAACAAGACAAGCTCTCAAGTGGGAAACAACAGGTAGGAGGATAAGAGGCTGACCCAGAGAAACACTGAGAACATTGATCAGGAAGGCAAAGGCAGCAGGAATCGGCTTCCTCAATGAGATTGAGCTGCTTGCACAGAACAGAGACAAATGTTGAGATTTTATAAACAATCTTTGCAAGGATTGAGACTGCTAGAAAGAAAATTTTGAAACAGGGAACGAGTATCTGAGTCCATGCCCTATGGGCTGACTGTGCCTTGAAAAGTTGGCAGGTAGGTAGGCAGGCAGGCTGGCTATGGTTGGGTGGGTGGTTGGTTTTAAAACATTTTTGGATGCCAGATTGTTTTCCCTCTTTCATCTCTAGTCACTTGGCCAGACTGGATACCATTTCTAGGGGCTTTGCAAGAAGATGGATTAGGGTCTGAACCAGCTCTGTTATTTTGTGATTCTGATGGATACAGTCAGTTATAGTTTGCTGACTGCTCTCAGGACAGTTGCTGGTTGGCATTATAAAAAAGTAAAGTACCTCTGTCACGCCTATTGGCGTGTAGGGAATATGGTGTTAGTGACCATAAATTTTACAGATCCTCTGCACATGATTTTTGGGGTAATGTGGTCGGTATTACGCCTGTGCCGCTTTACTTTCCCAGAAAAAAATTCCGGTACCCATTAAAGACTGGGTGAACAGGAAGCCATCGGTTGGGATTGAACCCTACCTCTTGTCCTTTGTAGTCCAGTTCATTAACCACTGAGCTATCGCAGCTCCCGGTTGGCATTATGGTCGCCTTTAAATTTTCTCATGTCAAAATTGCTATCAAATTTTGAAGAGCTAGCAATACTTTGTGCTACAAATGCTTTATTTATTCATTAGACAAACTGTGTTTTTTATGATCTAACATTTACTTACTGGGTTAATTAACTTTTTCCGTACTGAAGCTTTTTATTGATGCAACTGAAGAGATTTCAGAGACAAAATTTCTCGTGGTTTAAGAATCAATCTATATATTTATATTTCTCTAACATATAACATATTATATATGAGTTTTTAGAAAATTTAACAAGGTATTAGATTTCACCAATACCAAAATGATACAAGAGATGTAAAAAGAATATGGTTTGATGACGGTTCACACTAATCAAATTGAGAGTTGTGGACTATGTGGCGAAATGTTTGCGGCCGAAATCTGCATGGCACACAGTGTGGTGAAATGTTCAGAAAGAGTTAACACATTTGCTACCAAGGTGTGTAATACCAACACATTTGCTACCAAGGTGTGTAATACCAACACATTTGCTACCAAGGTGTGTAATACCCTGTGGCACACTGTTTTTTTTTTTATTAAAAAATTAAAAAAAAAATGAATGAAAACTGACATATAGTTTGTACAGACAATTCGCTCATAAAGTCAGAAAGGAACTTTGCTCATAAAGTCAGAAAGGAACTTTGCTCATAAAGTCAGAAAGGAACTTTCATAAAGTCAGAAAGGAACTTTGCTCATAAAGTCAGAAAGGAACTTTGCTCATAAAGTCAGAAAGGAACTTTGCTCATAAAGTCAGAAAGGAACTTTGCTCATAAAGTCAGAAAGGAACTCTGCTCATAAAGTCAGAAAGGAGATTTAAATAAGAGAATTACAAGATTTTAGCAAAAATAACTGCATAAATACCATTAAATTAAAAAGCTGCAAAATGTGGTCCTGAGTTTTTCGCACAGACTGCTAGAGCTGCATTTTGCGACTCGTTATACAGAATATGTTAAACTGTGTCTTACAGCTGCTGTCCTAGGCATAACATTGTGACCACAGCTGCTGTCCTAGGCATAACCTTGTGACGTACATTTACTTATTCAATGAATGTAGTATGTTGCCTATAATATATGTCTGATAAATTTTTTATTTCGTGGTATGTAAATAGTAACAATAAACTGTAATTAAGCTGATACAGAATGCAATAAACAGGTTGAGGTTAGATACTGTCAATATTCTGGCTATCTCATATAAACAAATAAAAATAAATGAATTAAAATTAATAAATAAAAGAATAGGAATGGCAAAAGGTAATTTTAATGCCATGAAAAATATACTAACATCAAAACAAATAATACCAGTGCTGAAACTAAGAATAACAAAATGTTATATCTTCTCAACATTCCTGTATGGTGCAGAAACATGGACATTAGACAAGAAAACAGAACGGAAAATTGAAGCCTTTGAAATGTGGATTTATAGAATAGGCAGAATTTGATGGAAAGAAGAGAAAAAAAATGATGAATTCTTAAAACAACTATAAATAAAAAAAGAACTACTAAATACAGTTGAAACAAGACAAATGAGATTTTTGGGGCATGTTAAAAGACACAACAACCTACTAAAAGTAATCTTGGAGGGGTAAAAGAGGCACTTAACGTTGAATGAGGAACATAAGATGGACAAATCAGTCTATGACAACCTGCACCATCAAAGCAAGAGACAGAGTTGAATGGCGCTCCATGGTAGCCAGCCTTCGATGCGGAGATGGCGCTGAATGATGAATACCTCATATTTTGATGAAATTACCAGGAAAGAGGTCAAACACAGGCTCCAAAATAAAATGGCCAGTATGATTATCTCCTTATCACTTTGAATAAATGAAAACAGAGGTGGTACAATTTGACAAAACAGAGGTGGTACATTTAACATGCTCTTCAGATCGCACAAGAATTATTAAACAGAAAACTTTTAAAGGGGAAAGACAAAAAAAAGGAAGAACTGAAATGATAAAAACAATAAATATAGGTTCGCTCCATGCCTTGGTAGGCGTATGGAGCATATGGTGTTAGTGATAAGGGGTGATGTGGTCACTGTCACACCAGCCCACTTTACTTCCCGAAAACCTCTGGTACCCATTTTTAGAGGATGGATGAACCACAGAGCCTTGTCTGTCTGAAAAAAAAAAGTCTCTTCTCAGAATCAAACCCTGATTCATCAACAACAATAAGTGATGGGTTTAAACTTTGCCAGCTCACAGAACACAGCAAGAGATGGTGAATGCTGGGTAACAAAAGAGATGCATTCCTCAATGATTCACCAAAGTTGTAAAATATGCAGAAGTGAAGACAAATAGTTCAACAGCACAGTGTCTTAAAATTCCTATTGTTTAACAATAGACAGTATTAATATTTATATAGAGATCACACTGTTGTTTGTCATTTATAATTTAATTTATTTGTTTATTTATGTCTTTCAAAGGACATAAAATACACATGCTTCTTATATTATACAATCCAAGTGATAATAAGAAGCTATGTTTTAAAATGTTAAAATTTCTTAGTTAAAAATTATCGTCTAAAATTCTCAGACTTAGATAATCTTCTGCTTCTACCTTTCAGCTCCCTGTGGAGCATAGGTCTTCAACAAACACTTTCCAAGCTGTTCTATTTCTTGCTTTTTTGTTAAGATCATTCCAGTCTTCTCTATTACCTTCATCTCTGCTTCCATCTGACTTCTCCAAGATTTCCTTGGTCTTCCTCATTGTCTTTTTCCCTGGGGATTCCAAAAAAGGACCTGTTGTGTAATACTCTCACTTGGCTTCTGCAGTGTGTGTCCTATCCAGCACTATCGTCTTCACTGTAACTCATTAAGACTTAGATAATAATCGAACCCAATTCTTGTCTTCAATAGATCTTGTATCCTGATTTTAACAAACTTTCCATATTTTCCATTATGTCAATTCTTTTCCAAGTTAACTTTATGGTGGCTTTGAAAATATAATTTAATTGTTTCTGTATTCCATAAATTGTTTATACAGTTTTAAACTGTTATGTCCACAGTTGGGTATCCTACCATAAATCTCTTCAGCACATCTAATTTAACTTCTTGAGTAACACTTTTTTCTTTTTTTCAGAAGTGATGTGTACTTCAAGTTTAGCACTCATTGTTCTTGGGTGAAAATAAAATCAGAATTGCTTTCTAAATGAATTATATATTTCTGGCATTATCCATTGACAACTGAAGGAACTGATTGGCCTCTTTGTCATCTGATCAAGGACGTTAAGTGGATGTAGATGTGTTGTGTTGAGGTTTGCAGTAGAACTGTGATATTTGTGCCTTTTGACCCAAAACATCCAACTTCAGTACAGCATTTTTGGGTACCCTTTTCGATCCCTACTTCTTTGGCCAGACTGGGCTGGTTAGTCTGTTTCTAGAAGCACCACGAAGTGATGGAATAGTGTCTGGATGGTTCTGGTTCACTTATCCTGGTGCAAACCCTCAGCTATGAGTCGCTGACAGCTTCCAGCTATGTTGCTTATCAGGCACCTTGGCTCTATATGAATGATTCATGAGAGCCAACAAACTACTGAAAAATAACTAACACAAAAGTTGCTTAGATGACCCTGCATACCAAGTGTATTTATGCTATTTTATATTTATATGTGGTGAGAAGAGAACAACTGGAATATATTGTAACAACTGGAAAAATTGAGGGACGAAGAGATAGAGGGAAGCAAAGAGAAAAAATAACAGACAGCTTAAGGGAATGGCTTGGCAGAAGGTCAACAACAGAAATGATAAATAGCTGCCGAGATCGAAAGTTGTGGAGAGACATGATCACCTACGCCACTAGGCCTGGTACGTGATGATGATATTTATATAATCCACAGTTAAGAAAAGATGATGGACATATGTCGGACATGTGCTGCGAAGAGACAACAAGAGAATTCCAAAACAGGCTCTTCTATGGGAAACATCAGGATACAGAAAAAGAGGAAGACCTAAAGAGACACTAAAAAAACATTTATAAGAGAAGCAAAATTGGGAGACATAGACTTATTAGATAAGATTGAACATCTCACCCATGGGTGGCGAAAAACACTACAGGCCCTATGCGACATATAACGGCACGGGAAGGATCAAGGTCAAGATAATATATTTTTAATGGCATTATAATGAAACAACATTCATAAGAGAGTTGGTGTATAACTATGGAGAAAAAAAAGACTGAAGTAAAATCAACTGGCCTCAAATATGAAACTTCTCTTTGCTGTAGATTAATTACATCCATAGCACATTGCTGAATACTGCTTGTGACAGCCAACTATAAGTGGTATGTCTGGGTAGGTGCCTGTTTTCAGTGACATTCAGAAAAGAGACTCTGTATTGTTTTTGCTGTGATATTCTAAAAGTTAGATGCACCACAGAAATAAAGAGCAGAATAGCTCAGGCCAAAATAGCATTTCAGAAAATGAAAAATATCTTATGCTACAAATCTATGTCAATAAAAATGAGAGAGAGAGTTCATCGGTGCTATATAGAACCAATTCTGACCTATGGAAGCGAATCATGGACAGTAGACAAACAAATGGAAAGACGATTAGAGGCCACAGAGATGGGATTTCTCAGAAGAATGTTGAAAGTTCCCTGGACAGCTAAAAAGACCAATGAGGAAGTTCTCAAAGAGGCCAACACAAAAAGGGAGCTCTTAAAAAACATCAGAAAGAAGCAATCAACATTTTTCGGGCACATCATGAGAAGAGGAAAGTTGGAATACTTGGTTACAACTGGCAAAATAAAAGGAAAGAGAGATCGCAGACGACAAAGAGAGAAAATACTGGATAGCTTGGTGTCATGGCATGGAAAACAGTCAACAACAGAACTGATACGATGCACTGTAGATAGAAGATTGTGGAGGGACATGATCACTTACGCCAACCGGTAAGGCACATGATGATGATGATGATTCTAAAAGTTAATGAAGTTTACATTTTTATTTAAACATTAGATCTATCTTTTGTTCGGCTGATGTATTGTCTATATCTGAGTGTCGTTTCCTGTATAAATTTTACTGTCTTTTGTAATCCTTGCAGTGGCCCATATATTTCTGTCTGTAGTCTTGTATCTATGGGAAAATGGATTTTCCTCAGTCTACTATATTCACTACAGTCTTGAAGTATGTGTTCAGCATTCTGGGGCGCCTGTACATGTAGCTGACATTAGATTAATTGTAACATTTCATTTCAAACAGTGAGATTTATTTGAAATACTTGTCTTGCCTGCAATCTTTATGTTTTCAAACTTTGACTGTGGCGTTACTTTCTTTTGTTTACTTTCACAAGAAGTAATACAAAACAATTTACACATAAAGTAATACAAAAATAAATCATTTACTTAGACATAAAGCAATATGAGATAATTATTTTGTAATACTTAAAGTAGTATAAAATAAATTATTTGAATATAATGTTTTATTAATATACGTTGCTTCTGTTGTTGTAATCAGGAACTCCAATGTAGTTTGCAAGAAATCTACAGCTTGAGTCTTAGAAAACCAAAGGATCTGAGCGATAAGAAATGGACTGTTGAGATCTCAACAGTTGGTGTACCAAAGGTTTGTTAATTAATTGTTTTAATAAAATACTTATATCTTTGTAATCTTGATTGGTTATTTGGTTATTAATTAGCAAGCTTTTCTCATTTTCACTGATACCTAAAAGGTGTTGTGGTTTATATCATTTCTCGTTCTTGAGCTGCTCGAACTGTCTGAATTAGTTATTTCCCTTTGTTGTTACATGTCTCTGTCACTACATCTATCCATCTTCTTCTGAGTCTTCCTCTTGGTCGTTTTCCTTGCATTCTCGAGAAGAACGCCCTTGATGGTGATTGGTAAGGATTCATTCTGATCAGCTGGCCAAACCATTTAAGTTGTTATTGTTCTATATATTCTTGGCAGGGTTTAGTTCCCACTATTTTTCTTATGGTTTCATTTGGTATTTTATCTCTTCTTGTGTTGTTTGTTACATTTCTCAAGCTTCGTAATTAGCAAGCTATGGGTCCCTAAATGGTACCCGCAAGTGTTTGTGAATTTTTTGGTGTCTTTTTCTTTTAACACCTTAAGTTCAAAGAATAAAGAATATGAAAAGACATGTAAACTGTTTAGTTGTCATTATATCTAAGGTTGAATGCTTTGTATTTATAATGCGCCCATCTCTTATATTATTGGTTTATTTTTGCAGACTTTTGGTCGATGGCTTAATATCACATTACCACTTTTTATGCTATCATTCTTTTGCCTGTTTTCCATCTGCTTTTCAAGTTGTTGTTATCTTTAGTGTAGCAGCAAATATGTTCTTTACATGTTAGTTCTGTTCATGGAATCAGTCTCACTGCAGTCAGGAATTTCCCATACCCATATCCACTCATGTCACAGCTTCCTTCAAAACTTGTTGACAAGGTCTATTAATGTGCAGCCCTAATCGGTGCACAGGTGACAATTCCAAATCTCTTCCATCGAATAGAAAGTGTACAGTCACTACCTCACTCCTGTTTCCATGAAAACACACATTTAAAAGCAACAAATAAATCGAAACGGTTGAAGCAACTACATTAGTCTCTGCAAAAATATGGCAGGCAACATGCAACCGTTTTGTATTGTTGGATGTGACGTTAGCAGGGTTGAACTCAATTGTGAGTCAGTCGGCTGTGTGGGTGACAATTTCAAATGATATCACTGAAAAGAGAGTGCTCACAGACACTTTATGTTCACTTGAATAAATAAAACAAAACACATAAAAAAGAGAGTGCCCACAGACACTTTATGTTCACTTGAATAAATAAAACAAAACACATAAAAAAGAGAGTGCCTACAGACACTTTATGTTCACTTGAATAAATAAAACAAAACATAAAAAAGAGTGCCCACAGACACTTTATGTTCACTTGAATAAATAAAACAAAACACATAAAAAAGAGAGTGCCCACAGACACTTTATGTTCACTTGAATAAATAAAACAAAACACATAAAAAAGAGAGTGCCCACAGACACTTTATGTTCACTTGAATAAATAAAACAAAACACATAAAAAACTTTCAAAGCACCAAAAAACTGTTTCCGTGATGGCAATCTCTAAAAAGGGCCTTCGAGCATGGTCATCATCTTTGCGGAAGTTCTGTCAGTTTACAAATTATGTATTTGTGTCCACAGATTATTGTGTTTGAGAAGGAAAGTGCAGCAGAGTCCTTCATCTCAATGATCCAGTGTTACTACAACCTTTATGTCAACTACAGCAAGTGTATCTGTTTGCAGTTTCAGACAGCTAGTTCCAAGAGAAGTGAATTCCTCAAAAGTTTTGGGCCTCTAGGGTAATATCAACTTTTGTGTCCAAAATATCCACTTATCTGATGTAATAAATTATAATATATAATGTGAGAAGGTGTATCTTGGTCTACGCCATATGGGCCGGCTACGGCTCGAAAGGTCAATAAATAAATAGATATATATATATATATATATATATATATATATATATAAGTAACTTTACAGTAATCACATGATATCGATATCTCCGGTTAAATGCATTGTCCCTTTTATTCATTCTCAATAACTTTCTGACTAGGAAGAAAAAAAAAGTTTTCACCACATCCAGAAGTAGCAAAATATACAGTTTTCGAAAAATGTTATATATAGATATATTTGAAGGAGAAAAAAAGTGAAGTTTCACAAAAATGGTTTTTACATGTATTAATTGGATGTATGGCAATATAAAAAGAAAAAAGCATTAAAAACGTATTGAATTCAAGTTACTCATATTATATGGAAGGTATGTGGTTGGAATCTACTTGGCACATGACAACCTCTTCCATAAATGGTGCAAAATGAAACTAAAATGCCACTTTGAAATAAAAACAAACAGCTGTGATATATATATATATATATATATATATATATATATATATATATATATATATATAGTTGTTTTCCAGCTTTCGCATGCATAAGTAAGGGTGGATAATACATTTGATTTGAAGATCCTGAGTTTTGTATGCATGTGAGAGCTGGAAAACAACTAAAGAAATAGAAAATAAGCTCTGGATACATTTGAAAACAAATGCCTCAGGAAAAAACTTCATATACCATGGAATGAATTCAAGACTAGAGCAGAAATAAAAGAAATAACAAAGTACCCAAAAATACCAACTATAATCAAGAGAAGAAGATGTTGGCCATGTGATGAGAAGGGACTACAAAAGAATCTCAAAACTGTCTCTCAAATGGGAACCAGAGGGTAAAAGAAAAAGAAGCCGGCCTAGAGAAACACTGAAAACATCACTGAAAGCAAGAGGCAACAACTGCAGGCATCAGCTTCCTTGCTGAGATTGAACGACTAGCTCAGAACAGAACCTTGTGAAACACAATGCAGGTCCTGTGCAAGGTCTGACACTTGAAAGATCATCAGACACAGGAGTCTAGAATTTCTGCTCTTTGTGCCGTCTTCAGCTTAAAGAACAATAGATATATATTGAAAAAGGAAAATGAAAGTTGAACAATGGAAAATGTTACACACAAACTGCTCAATCACCATGCAACAAAATGTAATAATGTAAACATACTATTTCTTATGAAAATTTAGTATACTTACTTTCCATGACTGTTGTAGTCTTAAATAAACCATAGGGAGCTAGGGTTACACCTGTTTTCCATTGGAAGCCATAATAACAAAACACACACACAAGAAAAGCACAATCCGAGATACACATCAAATGTAGAAATCAAATGTATTCCCAACAAGTGGCAAACTATTACGCTTTCAGAAGCAGATATGTAAGCAGGGAATATCACTCTTCTATACATTGAACAACTGTAAAACTTTTAAAAAATAGCAATTTGGAAGAATTGTTTCATTTCACAAGAGCTGGAGAGTGTTTTATTAGAAATCAAAAGACAAAAGAACTGCACCTGTGGGGGCGTTACTGGGAAGGCAAAGAGTTAAAAGTCATGTGCTTTAGCACATCATGTATTTTAGACATATTAAAGTTCAGTTTTATTTCTCTAATATATGAATTTTAATAATCAGATTACATTGAATAATGGAACTTTAAGGATACAATCTATATGTATGTTATGTATATTTAACATTTTCAGGGTTTAATATTTTCTTTTACCGTGACCTAAATCCCTCAGATGCCAGGTCTAAACATTAATGGAAAGATAATCAATAACCTAAGATATGCTGATGATACTGTTCTACTAGCAGAAAATCCTAAAGACCTACAACAATTGCTTAATGTGATAAACATAACAAGCAAAAAATATGGACTAGATATGAATATCAGAAAGACTAAAACTATGACCATAAACAAAGAAAATTCTCAAGACCTACAAGTAAATATCACAGTTGAAGGAATATATCTGGAGACAGTTCAGAGCTACAACTACCTTAGACATACTATAACCAATGATGTAAAATAGAAATAAACAAGAGAATAGATATGGCAAAAAGTAATTTTAATGCCATGAAAAATATACTAACAACAAAACAAATAACACCAGGGCTAAAACTAAGAATAGCAAAATGTTACATTTTCTCAATATTTCTGTATGGTGCAGAAACATGGACATTAGACAAGAAAACAGAACAGAAAATTGAAGCATTTGAAATGTGGATTTATAGAAGAATAGGTAGAATTGGATGGAAAGAAAAGAAAACAAACGATGAAGTTTTAAAACAACCTAAAATAAAAAGAGAACTACTAAATACAATTAAGACAAGACAAATGAAATTTTTGGGGCATGTTAAAAGACACAACAGTCTACTAAAAGTAATATTGGAAGGGAAAATACGAGGTAAAAGAGGCAGAAGCAGACCAAGACTAACATGGACGAGTAACATGAAAAGATTTTTATTTTTTGGTAATGATGAAATTATCATCAGTTCTAGAATACAGTTGTATTTCCTGAATTATCTGTATCATCACTATGTGTGCTTCTTGATGTTTCAGAGGCAATGATAGGCTAGTTGACTGGAAGCAGTCATCAGCAAACTCACTCAGTCTATTCTATTCTATCTATGAATCCAATTTCATTGTAGTTAGGAATTCCCCATATCCACTCCTGCACTCATCATTGTATTTCCTAAAATGCATCGGTAAATTATGTTGCTCCATGCATGTCCTATTCGACTGCAAAGGCGATAGTTTCAAACCTCTTTAATTGCCTCTTCTATCATGTGTGACAAGTAACAGTGGTTTTACTCTTTGCTCTCCTCACTGGTTCAGCCTGAACCTTAGCATATAGCCTAAAGTCTGATAGTCTTGGTTACTTAGTCTAGTCTTGTTACTTATTTACTACTAGACTTAACATCACTAAAACTATCATCACAATTCCTATCAGTATCTGAATCACATTAAAGCCAACTTTAACTAGTTCTGTGCTGTATCTTTTTTTGGTCAAATGACCAAAGTAGAAGTAGTGAAAAAGTAAGTAAAGAGCCCTGTCACGGTAAGTGGCACTTAGGGAATATGGTGTTAGTGACCATAATTTTTAAGACTTTCGGCAATGATTTTTGGGGTAATGGGTCAGTATTACGCCCGTGCTGTTTTACTTTCCCAGAAAAAATCTGGTATCCATTTAAGTCTGGGTGAACCCGAAAGCCATCGATCACTAGTCCTTTGTAGTCCAGTTCAAAGTAGAAGTAATGGGTGGGGTTATTATTTGTGGGAAATAAATAACACAACACAGTACACTGTAATTACCACTTCTTACATAACAAACATAAATGTTCAAGTAACATTTTACTAATGTGACCCATTCTAAGTTTAGAGTTAAAATATTGGTTAATGTGAAAACCAGAATCACTATTCCACAAAACAAAAATTTAACAGTAACTATCAGGGTCAATATATTAGTTATTAGTCCTGTAGGGTTTAGTTAGCGAACCAATATATTGATTAATGTCCATAACAAATACATTTTGATGTTGTAAGGATTATCATCACTGCACACCAAATGAACCCATAGGTGCTCTTATATCCACCATGAGAGTCTTAAGAAAATTCAAGGAGAATCATGGCTCGTGTGCATAATCTAAATAGCAATGATCTGGGATCCACGGTGTGATATATACTTATAGTCTACTCTTTTCGATTTCAACTGCCATGGGTTCTTTAACCTGCGCAAGTGAACAAAATTTCCTATATTTGAGAGGGCTAGACATTGGATCTCACTACCCAAGATATCAGAGGAGGATTATGTCATAAAGAAATTGTGGATTAATTTTTTCAATTATTTTGAGAAATCTTCACTGCTTCTGGTGGGCTTTGAACCTGGTTCCTTCCTGTCATGAGGCTGATGTCATACCTCTAAACTACTTAGCCCCATGTATATGTGCTTAAGTGAAAATTTACTTATGTGACCTATTTTAAGTTTAGAAGTAAAGTATTGGTTATTATAAAAACCTGAATTGACGCTTTGTGAAACAAAAGTTCAGCAGTACATATCAAAACATATATTAGTTAATGATCCTGTAGGATTTCTTTCTTTCTTTCTTTCTTTCTTTCTTTCTTTCTTTCTTTCTTTCTCCACTTCTTTTTTTCCTTCCTTCCTCATTTGTCTTTCAGTGGCAAGGGGAGATATAATTTATGGTCATGTGTTCTTCTGATCAGATGTTTTGTTTTATTATTTGTGATGCAGAGATTTGTTGTAACTTAGTCAAAGATGCAAAAAAACTCTGGAGTGTATAAACGCTGAGACTTTAATGTGTTTTTCTTCACCAGATACTTTACTGCAGAAAACTATTTAGTGAATTCAAAAGCAATAACAGAGTCCAGCAAGGAGGCATTCCTCATACATGAAAGTTTAAGCCATTTTGGCCAGTACGATGTACATTGGGCCAAATATAATCAGAACGGAAGCCTGTCCGGCAATTTGCAAGGAAGAATTGAAAAATCTGGGACAATTATATGCTTGGAAAGCACACAGTTGCTACTCAAACTGGATGAGAAGGAGACCATATTTGAAAATTGTTTACAGCTTAGAAGGTATCTGAGAGACCAACTTGGTCAACAGGTGTTTGATGAAAAATGTAAGTACAAATGTGGTTTAGTTTTATTTTACCTCTGAAAGTGTAAATATTTTATGAATAAATATATTACTACAATAGTAAATTAATTTTATTTTGTTATATAGTTAAAGTTTTGTTATATATAAGAAAAAAATATAATTGAAAAGCTGAAAACTAAAAACTGCACTTGAAATAATATTTACAGGTTTTTGCACATCAGTAACACTGTAAATGTTGTTTGTTGCAAAATATATTCATTTTTACACAAACTTGTAAAGTTTCAAATGTTTATGCTTAAAAATAAAATTTCTGTGATTTTTAAAATTTTGAATGATCTTACGTCAATTTCAGAAAAAAAAAAAAAATGAAATAAGGCAGAGTTCACATGATAATGTCACAATATTTATTTGTAATCCACATATTACAATGACATATCCTATATATAAATGTGTTGAATTAAATGAACTGCTTATAAAAATATTTACAATTATATTTTTGTTAGAAAAGTTAAAACAAAAAACTATATAATTGACCTGCTTTTTTAGAGCTAAAAGAAGACATGGACAATAGTCTCTTTCCACTGGTGCCACTACATGTTCCCATGATTAATATTAGCACTCAATGAAAAATCTTAATCTAAACTTCCATCCATGTAGTGAATAAATACAACTTCTACATTTGTTTTACAGTAATCCATGATTGAATTAAAATGTTCAACCATAAATTGTTAGTTATGTTTATAAGGAAACCATTTTCTTATCAGTGAAAATTCAATCAACTGAAATAACACACGATTGAAACCAGTTAAAAACACAAATGAAATCTACTTCTTATAAAACAGGAATTGAATGAGTTAAAAACCTAAACATCTAGAACAGACTTTCAAAAAGCTGGATTGAATTAAATACAAAAGGATTTTATCTAAACACTGAAAGTGATTGAGACCAATTCTCAATCTGCTAGTTATTAGACGAGTTAGAATTAACAAGTATGCAATTTTCAGCTATTATTAGATGAAGTGGATGGAAAGAGTTAAAGAACAATTGGCAATTGGAAATAAAAAAGAGTAGCCCAAAAGTGGCCGTTGCCCAGGCAAAATTATTAGGAAAAATATTTACCCAAAATAACATTAAAGCTCTCGATGATAAAAATATGAGAGTATCTCTGAAGTCGGAGAGAATATCTGCCTGTATAACAGAGGACACCTAAGCACATGGGTGCCAGTGTAAAAAATAGGAAAAAGTGATATTCATGCAAAATTAAATCTCTTGGGACTTCGTTAGAATTATAAGCTGGTGAAAACAAATAAACAATATTTCCAAAAATATTCTTATAAATGGGTGATCAGACAATGAAGAAAGTGACAGAAATGCCTACAGGGCATTGGTGGTGAGAACATTAAAACATAAAAAAAAGTGGGGGCCTCAGTAGCCTAGTTGGGAAAACCACCCGACTGGACTACCGACGTTCGGACAACTCGTGTTCGATTCCCGCTGGGAGCAGTGTGAATTGTACTCGTGGTTAGAAAAAAAAAATACCCCCATGGTCGACCTAGCCGTTGGCAGAAATGGGTGCCAGGGTATTACCCTGGGAAGGTGAGGAATGTCGCATCGTGAGTTTAGATGCTTGAAGCAACACTATCTAGAAATCTCAGAATATTTCTGGATAGGTGGCCGAGCACACATGGGTGGAAACTCACGTGCTAAGATGCCGGTTGAAGTCTCGTACTTTACCTTACCTTTACTTTACATTAAAACTTAACAAGAAGGATATATTTAAGTGTCTAGGTGATTGTTTATTAGGAAGTGACATTGTGATTGGTGAAGATGCAGTTATGAATCACCAAGAGTTAGCTAGGTCAAGTAGAATGAGTCATTATTTGGTGTATCCAGCCAGTGAGCTACAGGAACAATCAGTATGCTCACTTTGTATCATCTGCTTGAAAAGACTATTCACCTGTAGGCCTGCTCTGAGTGCAGTGAGTTCATTTTTCTTTAAATTGGTAAACAAATGATTCCACAAAACGGCATTGTTACTTTGTAAAAGAATTCCAGAAATTTAATGTTCAAAACTTTGAAGAAATATGTGGTAACAACTTTATCACATAATAGAACAGCACAAAATATGTTAAAAAAAAAAAAAGTGTCCCCATCACGCCAAATGGCGTATAGGGAATATGGTGTTAGTAACCATAATTTTTATAGACCTTCAGCTCATGATTTTGGAGTAATGTGGTCGGTATTACACCCGTGCTGCTTTACTTTCCCAGTAAAAAATCTGGTGCCCATTAAAGGCTGGGTGAACCCGGAAGCCGTCAGTTGGGATCGAACTCTACCACTTGTCCTTTGTAGTCCAGTTTACTAACCACTGAACTGTCATGGCTCCCTACAAAATATGTAGATATATAGATAATCCTAATGTTGTAGTCAAAGAAATTTTGTTAGAAATGACAAATGATAGAAACCAAATCATATGAAATGTTAAACATTTTTTTTTAAAACTTAATCCACGTTAACTCTATGGGAATTATACTTAACTGAATGTGCAGATATTTCTTCTTAAACATTCAACTTTTATATTATAATTAACAGTGATTATTTATCATTGTAGCAATGAGTAGAAATCAAAAAAGATAAAGTCGTCTTGTAGAATAATTAACTATTTAAGAATTCAAAGTTTTTTCTGGTATTTTTTGGTGCATTTAAAAAACAAAAAATAATTTTTTTTCAGTGGCAAGAGTAGCGGACATCAGTGATGACTTTCAAGTAGAAATGATTGCATATTATTGTGGGGAAAATTATGAGGAAAATAAGAATAAGCCCGCATTATCTTCAATGCCTGTCATCAGAGAGGATTTGACAGGATTTAAAGAAATACCAGGTAATTTAATCAGTTATTATGTAACAGTATTTTTATTATTATGTGACAGTATTTTTATTATTATGTGACAGTATTTTTATTATTATGTGACAGTATTTTTATTATTATGTGACAGTATTTTTATTATTATGTGACAGTATTTTATTATCATGTGACAGTATTTTTAGTATTATATGAAAGTATTTTTAGTATTATATGACAGTATTTTTAGTATTATGTGACAGGATTTTTATTTTCATCCATTTGGATCAACACATTATGAACAAAGAAGTCACCAGGAGATCAGGCATTAACCTCAATCAAGAAGACGGAAATGACTAGGTCACGTTCTACAAATGGAATGTACCAGACATCCGCACCTAGCATTAACATGAATAACACCTGGCCAATGAAGAAGAGGCAGACCTCGATTGGGGACATTCTGATGAACCATACATGATGAAATTCTTTTGCTCTTCTGTTCACCTCGGCTGCTGTTATGTTTCATAGTGCTTCTAATATTCCATCGATTCATCTTTTTCGTGGTCAACCCTTGGGTCTAGTGTTCTTGCAACGCTTATTGAAGGCTCATTGCGTTGTGTTTTGATAACTCTGCTTGTCACGTGGCCAAACCATTTTATCTGTTGTTTTTTTATATATTGTATGGCGTTGGCTATTCCTAGTTTTTTTCTCAGTTCTTCATTTCTGATCTTGTCTCTCAGACTGTTTCCTGTTATTCATCTAACACATTTCACCTCAGTAGAGGTTATTTTTCTTATCATTCTTGCATCTAGGGTCCAGGTCTGGAATTGGTAGCACAATGTTGGAATGAAGATTATATTGTAGAGTGCCCGTTTTGCCTCTAGTTTTATTTCCTTGTTGGACAATAGTGGTAATAACTGTCCAATGATTTGACAAGCTTTGATGCGTCTTGAGTCTATCTCTGCTGTTTGAGAATTGTTGTTTATCTCTAAACTGCCTAGGTATTTGAATTGATTTTTATATTATACTGTATATTTTTTTACAATCTATCTATCTATCTATTGACCTTTCGAGCCGTAACCGGCCATAGGGCGTAGACCAAGATACACCTTCTCCTATATGAATTTTTGTTCTAGCAGTTTTCTTTTAAAGATATTTTATCAAATCTCGCCATCTGTCTCTGTTCTGTGCAAGCAGTTCTATCTCATTGAGGGAGCCGATTCCTGCTGCTCTTGCCTCTCTCATCAATGTTCTTCTCAGTGTCTCCCTGGGTCTTCCTCTTTTTCTTTTACCTGTTGTTTCCCATATGAGGGCTTGCTTTGCTATTCGATTATTATCTCTTCTCATCACATGTCCAACGTATGACCATCGTCTTTTCTTTATTACTGAAGATATTAGTGGTTGATTGGCGATTTCTCTAATTTCCTCGTTTGTTTTGAATTCGTTCCATTCTATACCAAGTATTTTCCTTAGACATTTATTTTCGAATGCGTTCAACTTTGTTTCTATATCTCTTGTTGTTTTCCAGCTTTCACACGCATACGTAAGGGTTGATAGTACATTTGATTTGAATAGCCTAAGTTTTGTGTTTGTGCTAATGAGTTTTGATTTCCACAACTTTTCAAGGCTTCTGAAAGACATTGCTGCTTTAGCCAGTCTGATTCTAATTTCTTTGCTCGTATCCCCTTCTCGATCAATGTGACTTCCAAGATAGATGAAGATTTTTTTTACAATACTACCCATAAAATGTGTCATTGGCAATTGAGCCACCAACACCATATTTTCTATAAGCCTCAAGGCATGGAGGGAACCTTTTAGTTTTTGCTTTTTAACTATTAGTAAATACTAAATTACTAGCAAAGGAAAGAGTTTATTCTACAGTACTATTGAAGGACATAGTATATATCTTCATTACTTGTGCAATCTGGAATGAAATTGAAGTATTAATAGATAGACACTCATTGAGTACAATGATTATTGGTCAAGTTTACAAGAAAAATAATCCTAGATAATTACAATATATGATAGAATTATCTAGGTGTGTACTCAGGTCTCACAGTTGAGGTTTATTATTAATTTTAGAAAATAAAAGCATCATCATCGAGTGCCATCTCCACAACGAAAGTTGGCTACCATGGAGCGCCATTCTGCTTTGTCTCTTGCTTTTATGGTGCAGGTTGTCATAGCCTGGTTTTTCCATCTTTTGATGTTACTCATCCATGTTAGTCTTGGTCTGCCTCTGCCTCTTTTACCTTGTATATAATAAAAGCATGCCTAGACAGAAGAGACCACTGATTGCAAGAATCAATCTCTCTGCTTCTATGAAAGATGAAAGAGATAGGGTTTATTTTATTTATGTGAGTGTTATTTGCAGAGATCATTATTTGCTGAAAATTACTGAAGTGACAATTTTTTTTATTATTTGCAAATTTCAGACAAGAATCCACAGATCAAGAAATATGAAGTGTACTTGCAGGATGTAAAAATGATGCTTGTTGAACTACAGTCAGATGATGCAGCATATGCTAGAGTAAATATTTTTCTTTCTTTGAAATTGTTGTTTGAGTAATAGCTGTTTGTCTGTGTTGTCAGTTTTTTCTCAGCAGCTTCCCAAACACATTACATAGTTCAGGTTGCACATCCTTTCAAATGCTTTCATGTGGAGTATACCTTTTGTATGGGAGCCGTGATAGCTCAATGGCTAGTGAACTGGACTACAAAGGACAAGAGGTCGGGTTCAATTCTGATTCTGGGTTCACCCAGCCTTAAATGGATATGAGATTTTTTAAATGCGAAAGTAAAGCGGCACGGGTGTAATACCGACCACATTACCCCAATAATCATGTGCCGAAGGTATGTAAAAATAATGGTCACTCATATTCCCTATACGCCACTTGGTGTGACGGGGCTCTATACTTTACTTATACCTTTTGTAATTGTTCTTTGACAAGTTCTATATTTGGGTTCTAAAATTTTATTGCATATCTGGGATCAGGTTGTGCAGTCTCTGATAATTGAATGGCATTTTCTCTAGTAATGGTTGTGGGAAAACCTGGTATATGAAATTTATTATATGCCTCAATACTGTCATGTGCCTGTCACCAAGTTTCCATGAGCAAGATTAATTATGCAAGGAAATACACAGACATACATATAGCACTGTCTTGTCTTATAATGAATCATTGTTTGTTGGAGCACCAACACGTACATATAGCACTGATATATCCTATAATGAACCATGGAACACAAATACATACATATAGCACTGCCATGTCCTATAATGAACTGTGGCTGTCTGGAGTATAAAGACATATATAAATATATATAAATATTTAAATATATATATATAACACTGTCATGTTGTAAACTTGATGATTTCCCATTATCTCCTTTTTCTTCCTTTATTCTTCATTTGCAATTTTCAGGTTACTGTTTTGTCTATTTGAACTGCAAGCAAGATAGGACTCTTAATGTAGCAAAGCATATAAGCCCTCAAAAATATTGAGTGTCTTTTAACATCCCCCAAAAATTTCATTTGCCTAGTTCTAATTGTGTTTAGTAGTTCTCTTTTCATTTTTAGTTGTTTTAAGACTTCATCATTTGTTTTCTTTTCTTTCCATCCAATTCTTCCTATTTTTGCTATAAATCCACATTTCAAAGGCTTCAGTGTTCTGTTCTGTTTTCTTGTCTAATGTCCATGTTTCTGCACCATACAGGAATGTTGAGAAGATATAAAATGTTGCTATTCTTATTACATACACAGGTAAGTAAAGTAAAGTACCCCTGTCACGCCAAGTGACGTATAGGGAAATATGGTATTAGTGACCCTATATTTTACAGACCTTCAGCACATGATTTTTGGGGTAATGTGGTCAGTATTACTCCCGTGCTGCTTTACTTTCCCAGAAAAAAATCCAGTGCCCATTTAAGGCTGGGTGAACCCGGAAGCCGTCGGTTGGGATCGAACCCTACCCCTTGTCCGTGGTAGTCCAGTTCACTAACCACTGAGCTATCGCGGCTCCCACATACACAGGTACTATAAAATAATCCACCAACATACCTTCCATATATTTTAGAGGTTAACCTGTATGCCAGACCAAAAAAAGGTGTACATTTGGAAAATAAACAGTGCACTTCAACTTTTTAAATGGTTAACTTAATAATGTCTGGAAGTTCCAATTTTACACGACATCATGTGATGTCTTTCAAATTCTGCAATTGTTTTATGATTAAATAAATGCTAAATTAAAAACTCCTTTTCTTTTACAAAACTGTTTGTTTGTTTTGCATGCACCAGTTTTTTTTATCTCATCTTATATAGTATTTTTTAAATGTTGGAAAATTGAGGGATAAAGAGATAGAGAGAGAAGCAAAGAGAAAAGATACCAGATAGCTTAAGGAAATGGCTTGACAGAAGGTCAACATCAGAAATGAATGATAAATATGATAAATAATTGCCGAGATGGAGAGCTGTGAAGAGACATGATCACCTACGCCACCACGCATGGTTCTTGATGATGATTTAAAAAAAAAAAATATCCAAAATATGTGATTAAATATACGTACACATAAATCAATAATTATATTGTAAATTGATTTCTCTCACTACAGTTCAACAATTGAATTTGGTGTAGTCGATAGTTATTGACCTAGGGTTTTATTTTTACAACTTGTTTGTTAGCTGCAATGAACGATAAATGTGGCTCAGCATGAACAGTGAGGATATTCATAGTAGGTTGGAATGATTTCATTTACTAGTTAACACATAAACAGGGCCATTTTTGCAATTCTGCAAACATTTTTTTAGTAAAATGTTTTGGTTACACTGAACCTCGGTGGTTGAGTGCTTAGTGCGCTCGCTTTCTGATCAGAAGGGTCTGGGCTCCATCCCCAGAAGTGGCAGATTTTTTTCAGACTGACAAGGTTCCAGGGTTCACCCAGCCTATAAAAATGAGTGCCAGTGATTTTTCTAGGAAGTAAAGGTGGCCTGGCGTGATACCGACTACATCACCCAAAAATGTGCTGTGGTCATAGAAAAATATGGTTCCGAATGCCATATTCTCCATACGCCTAGCAAGGCATGGAGGGAACCTTTTACCTTTATTGGTAGATTAATTTTAAGAAAAAAAAATGTGAAAAATGACACAAATGGCCTATTTCCTGTCAAATTTGATGGTTTTGGCATACAAGTTTTTTTTTTTTTAAGAAAATCCAGTAAAAATTATGGGAATTCTGTAAAATGTGGAAGGTGTGCAGTGATGGTCATTGATTTGAGTTTTCACTACTTTATTCTTAGCAGCAGTGCATGATAAATGTATCCCCTCCTTGGGGACGGTGATATTTATACTGGTTTCAAATGTAGGTTGGTACAGTTTGTTTAATAGAACGAAGAAGTATGTGTTAGCACTCGGAAATAATGACAGACAAACAACAACAGAAAAAAACAAAGAACAATATATGGTCCGAAGCGGGATCGAATTGTTGTTTGTCTGTCATTATTTCCGAGTGCTAACACATACTTCTTCGTTCTATTATTCCCTATTATCGCCTCGGAAGTTCCCTATATAATAATATTTATTTATTATTATTTGTATACAGTTTTTTTAACTAGTTCATGTGTTATCAGAGCCATTTTCATACTTTGTATACGTTTTGTTTCATATTTATGTGTAGATTAATTTTAAGAAGAAAAAAGGTGCAGAAAGTCATACAAATGGTCTGTTCCCCTTACATTTTGGCTGTTTGGCATACAAATAATTTTTTTTTTCATTTCCTTTTTTTTTTAAAAGAAAAACCATTACAAATTACAGGAGTCCCATACCATGTGGAAGGTATGACTTAACATATACTAGGGACTGGCTCTATTAATACATACTTAACATATACTAGGGAGTGGCTCTATTAATTCATACCTAACATATACTAGGGAGTGGCTCTATTAATTCATACCTAACATATACTAGGGAGTGGCTCTATTAATTCATACCTAACATATACTAGGGAGTGGCTCTATTAATACATACTTAACATATACTAGGTACTGGCTCTCTTAATTCATACCTAACATATACTAGGGAGTGGCTCTATTAATACATACCTAACATATACCAGGGAGTGGCTCTATTAATACATACTTAACATATACTAGGGACTGGCTCTATTAATTCATATCTAACATATACTAGGGACTGGCTCTATTAATTCATATCTAACATAAATTAGGGACTGGCTCTATTAATACATACTTACGCAGATAAATAAATAATGTTTTTGTGTTAACAGGCTTTCCGTGAGGGACTCAAGACAATTTACAAGCTGAATACCATCAATGAAAACAGCTTTCTCAAGTTCTACAATCTGGTGCTAGATTCACAGATGTCTGTTTTGATGGAGTATACCCCAGAGCAAGATGCCTTGACCTATATTTGCAACAACCCACAGAGGGTTTTCCAGAAAGTGCACATCATAGATCAGATTATTGCAATTCTTGGTGTCATGGTGGGTAGTGATCATAAATAAGAATTTTTAGAATTTTATTTTGGCAGTTGAGTACAAAGATGGAAAACTCAAAGTTTGAGTAACCACAAATATTAAATATACACCGGACCTCAAGTATTCTTCTTGTCATTTGCAGATTTGTCATGATTGTCTCTCATAGGTCAATGACAAACTCTCTTACCTTCCTCAATCAAGAGCCATCTTTTACAAGATGTTCCTAGTCTGGCCCACATTCTTCCTCTTCTATCCTTCCTCTGCTGCCGTTGACATGGAGGGGAGAAACAATCTGCGATTCTTTGCTCTTCTGTTGGCCTCTTCTGGTGTTATCCCTCCTAGTGACTCTAGTATTCCCTTTATCCATTTCTTTCTCGGTCTTCCTCTTAATCTGGCGTTTTCGTATCATTTATTTAAGGCTCTTTGAGTCTTTGTTAGTTCTTTTTTTCTTGTTATGTGGCCGAACCAATTTATCTGTTGTTTCTTTATGTAATCGATGGCTGGTTCAATTTCAAGTTTCTTCCTCAGGTCAGTGTTTCTTACTCTGTCCCTTAAGCTGTTTCCTGTCATTCTTCTGACACATTTCATTTCGGTGGTCGTTATCTTTCTTATTGTTCTAGAGTCCAGCGTCCAATTCTGGCACTGATAGCACAGAGTTGGTAGAAAAATTGATTTGTATATTGAACACATTGAACACATAATTTTGATAGTTCTGTTTATTATCCTAGTTCATTATCATCAAGTACTATGCCTGCTGGTGTAGGAGATCATGTCTCTCCACAACTCTCGATCTTGACAGTTATTTATATCATTTCTGTTGTTGATCTTCCACCAAGCCATTCTCCTAAGCTGTCTGGTATCTTTTCTCTTTGTTTCCCTCTATCTCTTCATCCTTCAATATTCCCAGTAGTCACAATATATTCCAGCTGTTCCTTTTTCATTAAATGACCCAAAGATGATGATTGTTTCTTCCTAATATTGGAAATTAGTTCTCTTTTTGCTGTGACCTCTTTCAGAATATTTTCATTACTCTTCTTAGCTGTCGTTGGTATTCTCAACATTTTTCTGTAAAACCACATTTCTACAGCCTCCAGTGATTTTCTTGTCTGTTGTCCTATTGCCCATGATTCACATCCATATGTTAAGACTGGTTCTGTATAACATTTAAGGACTCTTTTTCTTGTTTCTATTGTCAAAAATGGATTGCATAATTTTTTCTCCATTTTTTTGAAAAGCTGCTTTTGATTCTAGTTAACTCAGGTATAATATTGTCAATTCTGATTGTGTCTGATTATTATTATAACAACATCATCAGTTCTATTTGTATACCTTCACTTCTCTTCTCTTCTCCTCTCCACTCCTCTCCTCTCCTATCCTGTTCTCTTCTCTTCTCTTCTCATCTTTTCTCCTCTCACCTCTTCTCTTCTCTTCTCCTCTCCTCTCCTTTCCTCTCCTCTCTCTTATCTTCTCTTCTAGCTCTTTCTTCTCTGGCACCTAAAGCATCATCATATGATGCCGAAGTAGAGCTTCCCTGATCGCTCATTGTTACCCTGAGCTTGCCTTGATCACTGTACCCCTGATCACAATTTGTGTATTCCATGTACAGTACTGAGTCACAAGGCATTCACTTTAGGTGGACAGACAATTTTAATCTTGTCTCTGTAGATCAAGATTAATTCTTTATTAATTCTTTCTCTTATAGTCTCATTTATAATTTATCATTGTTTTCTGACCAGCGTGACTTTGCAGCCTCTGAAAATGGATCATCATCATCATCATCAAGTACCGGGCCTGCTGGCGTAGGTGATCATGTCTTTCCACAACTTTTGATCTCGGCAGCTATTTATCATTTCTGTTGTTGACCTTCTGCCAAGCCATTCTCTTAAGCTGTCTGTTATTTTTTCTCTTTGCTTCCCTCTATCTCTTCGTCCTTCAATTTTTCCAGTTGTTACAATATATTCCAGTTGTTCTCTTCTCATTACATGGCCAAAAAATGATGATTGTTTCTTCCTAATATTGGAAATTAGCTCTCCCTTTTTTTTGTTGTGGCGATTCATGATTGTACAAAGAAGTTACGACAGTGGTTTTCTTTTGCCTTCCTGAAAATGGATACCAGAGATATTTTGTTGGACAGTAGAGTGGCCTGGTGTTATACCGATACCACATCATCAATAAAATTGGTATTGATCATTTAAAAATATGGGCAATAATATATTAAAAATAAGTTTTAAGTCGTATAGGAAATCTTTACATATATATTTGAAGTAAAAAATTTCCCATATCAGATAATGTTGTGTTGCAGGAAAGGGAAGTATTAAACTTCATAGTACTAGGACACATCATTTGGAGGTGAGCAAATCTGTGCTCTTCTTTGCTGTGACTCCCTTCACCAGCTCAGTGAGCCATGTATCCAGTTAATTTTCTTAAGTTTGATCAGCTGGAGGGAGTGTGTCAGGCTAAATTTAACTGCTTTTAAAGTATGCAAGTTTAACCTTGCACTCTTTCTTTCTTTCTTTCTTTTTCTTGTTTTTTTTCTCATGGTTTCTTTCTTTCTAGAATTCATCCTGATGACTACTACGGGAATGGATAGTTCTCTTCGTCATCCATCTTTAACAGGACATTAAGTCAGTGCAGATGCATCATGTTATGGTTTATTTGCACCTTTTGAACCAACACATCTGACTTCAGCACAGAATTTTTGAGTAGCGAGTTGCCTTCCCTCTTTGATCCCTACTAGCTTGGCCAGACTAGACTGGTTTGTCTCTTACTAGAGACACAGTGAAGTGGTGTAGTAGAGTCAGGATATTTCTATTTCACCAATCCTGGTGCAAGCCATCAGCTATGAGTTGCTGGCAGCTTCCAGCTCTGCTGCCGTCAGGTGCTTGCCTCCAACCTTGCACACTCTGTGTCCATTCTGTATGACCTGCCAACATTTTACATCCACTGTAGCTCATTTTAAATTGTGAATGTATGGATGGGTGCCAAGACACACACCAGCAACTGAGCAGACAGTAGTTTCCGACTCACAGCTGACTGCATGCATCAGAATCTGCAAAAACCACAGCTGTTCAAGACTCTTCTTCACCTCTCAGTGGTACCCAAAGAAACAGACTAATTAGTCTGGCCAAGCAAATAAGGATTGAAAAGGGAAGGCAACCCACTACTCAAAAATGCTGTGCTGAAGTCAGATGTGTAGGCTGAAAAGTGTAAATACCACAACTTTGCTGCACACCATAACCCAGTGCACCTATGCCCACTTAATATTTTTTTTAGCGGATGATAATTGTAAATAATTAGTCACCTTGTAGATGCAAGAAAGAGAAAAAATGTATGGCTTCAGAACTCTTGAAGATGTGTTAGATAGAATTGAATTAGCATTATTGCAACACAAGCAAAGCATTAGCTCCACAATAATCTTACAGATAAATCAAGCTAATGGAACAGCCTTTTTCCTGTCATTTGGAAAGATTAAGAAGGACTATATATCTATCAAAACAAACGAGGAAATTAGAGAAATCGCCAATCAACCACTAATATCTTCAGTAATAAAGAAAAGACGATGGTCATACGTTGGACATGTAATGAGAAGAGATAATAATCGAATAGCAAAGCAAGCCCTCATATGGGAAACAACAGGTAAAAGAAAAAGAGGAAGACCCAGGGAGACACTGAGAAGAACATTGATGAGAGAGGCAAGAGCAGCAGGAATCGGCTCCCTCAATGAGATAGAACTGCTTGCACAGAACAGAGACAGGTGGCGAGATTTGATAAAATATCTTTAAAAGAAAACTGCTAGAACAAAAAATTCATATAGGAGAAGGTGTATCTTGGTCTACGCCCTTTGGGCCGGTTACGGCTCGAAAGGTCAATAGATAGATATATCTATCACTGTCTCTATGACACCAAATAACATTTTCAAATTGTCTTTCTTCATGGGAACAAATATTTTAAGTTCAGGAAAACTATTTCAGGATAAAGCCAAGCTTTACCATGGAAACTTGAGGCTGAGAAAGTTTATGGTTTTCCCTGGTCAGAGAGAAAACTTTGTTAAAATCAAGCTTGGAGACTCTGGAATTTCTTCCTTTTTAGATACTCGGCTCTTGACGGATCCTTTAAATGTTGAAAGGTTTGTGAATATGTGTCTTGAACTTTGATTATTTGTATAATTTCCATACATTTTCCAGTTTTTGTATATTAGATCCAAATGTTGTTGTTGTTGCGTTCGCCAGCTTTCAACTCTGACAAAGTCCCTAGAGACTAGGAACTGAATTTTGCGTGTTAATCCATTTTTCCTGGAAGCCGTGTGCACAGGGGTCCCTCGCTACACAGAGATCCAAATATTGTTCAATATTTCCAGGTTCTGAATATTAAAGGATTGGGAGTAATTACATTAATTATGAGTATGCATAATTTATGAAAGGTCCAAAGGCAACACAATGATTGTTCATATAATCATCACTAGTGCAGTTTTGAGAACATTAATAAATACTAACTGTACCAGACCTGAGGCTCTGAACCTAACTGTCCCGTATACCTGGGCTCCTGAGCATTAAAGAGAAATAACCAACATAATATAGAAAAATGTTAGTTACATGCAAACAAGTGGTTAGAATAAGATGGAACTTGGAGACATTGTAGAAAATAGGTCTACCTTTCATCTAGCGCCAATATTCCACCTTTGTGTGTGTCAATCCACCATGCAGGATGAGCCTTGAATCACACAGAGGTACTTCTTGCAAAGTGAGCACCAGATGTTGCTCTTCACCTTCTTGCATAATTTGTCTTTGTAAGACACTCCAGGATTTTGCTTGTTGTACCTGGAGTGCTTTCCCATGCACAATACACAGAGATCATTAGAAGATGTCCCGGGGGAATCTGTGGAAAATGATTGCCTGGGGTCATCCGTTGAGGGCAGGGTTCCCTTTGTAGGTGGCAGTGATGTCCTGTAACCACCAATAAATTGCAGGTACAGTTTCTGAATATATCTGGTGAAATAAACTGGCTTTTTTGAAGCAGCTTGCTGCTTTGAAGCATACAAGATATAAGAATTATAACTGGCCCATATAAAAAGTTTTATGAAACCCTCGGGGCCAGCTGTAATGATGACGAGACCAGTGAAGGTGAGTTATCTGGTCATTTTTGTCACAGCTATTTGAGGGACACACACCCCTTCTCTTACTATCAATCTAGCTCTAGATTTATAAGGATCAAGATTCTCCTCATCGCTCGAGCTCTCACTGTCTGTGTCACTTGAACTTGAAACATATTCTTTATGAAAATCTGATTCCTCAGAGTCTGAATCAACCAAAGTATCGATCAACTGTTGGACTGAGAAAACCCTAGACCTACTTCGCTTTCCTGTTGAAGTACTTGGTTCATCAGCCGCTTGTTTCATTGGGAATTTTCAGAATTTTTTACTTCAAACAACACAAAGTCAAAAAACATTTGGGGCAGACATTTGCAATGGCTAACCTTGAGGGTTGACCACGATTGGTTGGTTATTTTTAGTTTGTGATGCATTTTTTTCACGTACTAGGCAAAGTACTGAAGATTAGGTACATTAGTATAGCAGCAGATTCAGAAATTACCGAAAACTCGGTACAGCGATCTGGTAGGATTAAGCCTGAGAAATGAAGAAGTTAGAAAAAATCTAAGAATATCTCTGCTATAGAATATATAAAGAAACAACATAAGATGGTTTGGCCACGTGACAAGGCAGAAAGATTAAAACACAACACACAGAAAGATTAAAACACAACACAACGAGCATTCCATAAATGGTTCAAGAACACCAGACCCAAGTGCCGACCACAAAACAGATGGATTGACAGAATATTAGAAACACTAGGAAACATAACAGCAGTAGGAGCGAACAGAAGAGCAAAAGACTGCAATTTATACCTCCCCTCAATGCTGAAAGGCAAATGAGAAAGGAAAGAAGAGGAAAGATAAATCTTATTTTTATCTTGTATATTGTACCCTTAAAATATTACCTGAACATTTAAGTCTGAAAGTGCAATTAGAAAACATGCGAGTAGTAAGTTAATTTGTGACTTTGCTTTTGTTATTTTTGGTATAATTTTATATTTGTTTACATGTACATTTCTCATACATTAGAATTCCATGGTTGTCACCAAAACGAAGGAAAAATTTGAAGAAGATTACCTGTAAATCAGAAGTGTATTCTGTGGGAACTACTTTGTGTGAACTGCTGTATCGGAGTGACCAATTCCATACAGAGCTAACGAATCAAAATATAATGAGCGAGAATGAAAATGTAAGATGTGCTTTATATTTTCTCTCAACCTACTACATATTCTTTCAAACCTAATTTGTGCTATATATGATTTATTGAGTTTCCATCTTGCTGGCATTCACTAGATGACTACTGAAGGAAAAGATTGACCTCTTCGTCAACCATCCTTAGAAGGATGTTAAGTGGACATAGATACATTGTCTAGTGTTTGGAGTAGAACTGTGATATTTGTGCCTTTCAGCCCAACACATCCAACTTTAGCACAGTATTTTTGAGTACCAGGTTACTCTCCCTTTCATTTCCTCTTTGTTTGGACAGACAAAACAGGTTGGTCTATTTCTAGAGGAGTTGCGAAGAGGTGGAGTAGAGTCTGTATGGTTCTAGTTCACAGATCCTGGCAAAAGCCTTCAGCTATGAGTCACTGACACCTTCCAGCTCTGTTACTATGCCTCCATTTATCGTGTTTGATTGTAACTGGAGTTTTTTTTTTTTTAGTTTTAAAGTATGAAATGTTTTGTGTTGAGTATGTCCTTTGTCTACCCTTAATATATTTAATGAGTAGATAATAACATTTGCTTAAATTCATTGTATCATAAAAGAGTTCTACTAGTTTTATTATTTGGCTTTCTCTTCCATGAAGATATTATATTTTTTTACTACTTCAATTTCCTATACAGCCACAAAATAATAATTTTTATTTTACTGTCTGGATTTCCTATTCTGCCATAAAAAAGTAATTTTTATTTTGCTACCCGCATTTCCTCTATTTCTCCAAATATCTGCACCCTTCGGCTCAGCACATCCAACTTTAGCGATTGGTTGTCTTTCCTCTTGTAGTACTCATCAGGCCAGCCAGACTAGTTAGTCTGCTTCCATACATGTCCATGGGAATGCTGTTAGGCATCTTTAATCCCTTTCTCTTTTGATGCTTTGTCCTAGAAGTAATTAGTGTATTTGTCGTCTGACCACTTATATTCAGGTTACATTTCCAATTTGGTGTTTTTTCTTATTTAATAGTTTCAGGACTCATGGGTCTAAAGTTTTTTCTATCAGAGGTGAAATAAATACTAAGACCTGAACACCTCATTGTGTTTTTTAATTCTCAAAATAAATGGTTAATGCTCGTGTTCTCAGTCATAAAGATAACCCCTCTGTAATTAGGATCATAGCATTCATGTCTAGAGACAAGTACTGAAACACATGATAATGGTTGATTCCCAATATAGGCAACTTACTATGTTTATCCTATTGCAGTTGTAATGTGTTTGTTTCAAATCATGTATTTTATTATACACTTCTGGTGCTTGTATATTATTTTTGTTTAATTTGGTTATTTTGTCCAAAACTTTTCTGTCACATTTCTCTATTTTATTAATTTTTTTTTTTTTTTTTTTTTTAATTTTTTGGGTCTTAGAGACAAATTTTTGTCCAGAACTTTAATAAATGTTGAATGGTATGTATTGATCACAAAATGACAAGTCATATAAGCTACAGTGCTGGAATGTAACTCAGAATATTGGATGATAGTAAGTGATAATCTTTTATAAAAATCATTCCCATAATTCATCTGTACAAATTTGCTTTCTATTATAATTCTGATATTCTAACAATAACTCATAGCACATAGCTCAGCATGTGCAAGCAGACCATAAAAAAAAAGTAAAGTACCCCCGTTACGCCAAGTGGCATATAGGGAATATGGTGTTAGTGACCATAAATTTTACAGACCTTCAGCACATAATTTTTGGGGTAATATGTTTGGTATTACACCCATGCCGCTTTCATTTCACAGAAAAAAATCCGGTACTCATTAAAGGCTGCGTGAACTGGAAGCTGTCGGTTGGGATCGAACCCTACCTCTTGTCCTTTGTAGTCCAGTTAAGCAGACCATTAGTGGCAGGAAATTGACAGTGATAAGGCATATGTCGGACTCCACTTTCAAGAAACAACCAGGAACTAATACTTGAAAATATTCCGGTATATTGTGGATAGGCGGCTGGAACAATTGAAGGCTATGCATGAAAAGTGTTCCTTGTTGCAGTTTCCTCATATTCCAAGTCCGGCCTGTTGCAGGAGCTACTGAGTTAAGTGCTCTGTGCACACCGTGAGCTGTGTATCTCATCCGTTTTGATCATGTTTCGATATTCCAATTGTTTATGATGAATGATGATATCGCATGACAGGGAACAGTTGGCTTGTTCACTTTCTGCGCAGTTTCGCCTTATGTCTTATGGCATGTGCTGAGACTGCTACGATGGGGACTACAGTTACCTTTCTTTGTTTGGGAGAGGAGATATTAATTCAGATGATTACGCTGGCATGGGCGGTTGAGCAATTATGGATTTTAATTAGTTTGCAGTGATACAGGGGCCTTCCATAACCAAACAAACTCATAGTGACTGCTCCTGACATGTGACCTTTATTCTCTGGTCCTACATGTCTCCCACCACCAGCAGACTCCAGTAATGGGATAATGTTGTAAAGATAGTTGAAGGAAATCTGGCATGATACCAACCCTCATCACCCAAAAAGAATGCAGCAATAGTCTTGGAAAAATTGGCACTAACACCCTATTCCATATATACTACAAGCTGAAATGAATATCCTTAAATTTATGTTCTCACTACACTCTATCTTTTACTGTCAGGTTACAGGCGAATTTCTGTGGTTACAGAATGACTGACAAAACATGATTACTTGCTACCAGCTATTGGTGAAAACATCAAAAACCATATACTATAGATTAGATGAGATGGACATGGATGAAATGTGGAACTTCTGTAGGACAGCCCTGATGACATCGGCTGAATTAAGCACTAGACTTAAAAAAATGGAAAGGGCAAACTTGTTTACGATACCGCAGTAAAAATTACTACCAATTAAATGTAATGTTAGGGGCTCTAGTATTTTCTCTGAACTTTTGACCCTATGGCCAACTATACTTTTACAGTGTTTACCAGACACATCAGGGCTTATTAGGGCAAAAGTAGAAGAGGAAGAGTAGCTCAAGATGACAACAAAAATATCATCAGCAAAACAAAAACAATTATTGTGGGAGAGAAAAATTATGAGAGAAGAGCATAGAGTGAGTAAATTCCTTGTCATATTTTGTATTAACAATTCATTGTCATGCTTTGTCTTTTTGCAATGTCACATAAAGCTGAGCTTACATAATATTTATTTTCACTTGAAAACAAATTGATTTGATATGTTTATTTTACATTCGGATTTCTTTGGTTGATGACTCACTTCATTATTGTCTACTTCTTAGATACTGGATTATCTGAAGAAACATAGCCACTTGCCTTGCCCACCATTCCTTGCTGACAGAAGTGAAGAAACAATCCCAGAAGATGTAGAGGGTAGCAAATTATCACCTGAAGCTAGACAGGTTCTTGAGATGGTGTGGAGTATGATTTTGAGATGTTGGACTGAGGACGAGACAGAAAGGCCATCAGTACCAGAACTGATTGAATATATGAAAGGTAGCACTTGAAGATTAGTTTTGAGTTTGAGAAATATTTTAGGAAACAGTGATAATGAAATGGTAGTGTGCTCATCAATTGTTCATGTGATTATGAGCTCAGTTACAGAATGTGGCAGTTTATTTTTTAGACTAAAATGACTTTGAAATTCTTTGCAACCATAAGTGGCATGACACTAACCACATCACCCATTAATGTTCAGAGGATCATGAAAAAGTGTGGACAATTAACACCATAACCTACAATGCATGTTGGTTACCTTAGTTGATAATTTAATGCAGCACAGTTTGACTCACAGAAGCAAGCCTGTTTGACAGATAATGAAGAACCAGAAAGGACAGGAGACACTGTGCTGTTTGTCATCCATGTGAGCTGAGATATATAGCAAAAGTTGATCACTGAAGAAGAAAGAGAAATAGAATTCAAAGAATTTTATGGATGTGATTCAAGATTCGTGAACATTTTCTACAATGTTCAATCTCTACAATCATTTTAATTTTGTTGTTGATTTCCTACCAAACCATTCTTTTAAACTGAATCTCTGTTTCCTTTAGCCTCTACTTTCCTCAATTTTTCCAGTTGTCACATTGTATTCTAGCTGTATCATTCTTGTTACATGGCAGCCATAAAATGATGATTGTTTCCTCCTGATGTTGACAACCAGCTTTTTCTTTGGTGTCTTTTAGAGTGTCATCATTACTCTCCTTAAGCTCTTAATAGTACTCTCAACAGTCTTCTGTAAAACCACTATTTCATTGCCTCCAACAAAATTTCTTGTCTGCTGTCTGATTGTTCAAGATTCCAGGATACGTCATGTCTGGCCCCACATAAAACTTGAAAACTGCTCCTTATTCTGTTTATAAAATTGGGTTGCATAATATCTTTTCCTTTTTTTTTTTACATGCCTGTATTCTGCACCTTTCAGGTGGATTACTTCATAATGCAACTACCATCTGAAGCTAACATCATTCCCAGTATTTGTGTTTATTGACCTTTTTTTAATACTGTTCCATTTATTTAAATTATGCATTTAGAAATCTTTTTCTTTTGTTACAACCATCACTTCTGTTTTTTTTTTTTTGCTGTTGTGGCTTAGGCTTTTAATTGTACTTTTCATCACCAGAATTTTAGTAATTTTCTGTAACTCATTTTCACTCTTATTGATTAAGACTGTGTCATCTGTGTGCTTGATTGTTTATATAGTGACCACCAACTGATGTTCTTGGTATGCTCTTTATGGATCTTAGTAAAATCTCACTATATGTATTAATTATGGTAATAATACACACACTTTCCTATTATCTTCTTTTATTTACTGTAACATTTCCAACTGATTTCCCTTTCTTATTACTGCACTTTGTTGCCAGTGTATGTTCTTTATTATTCTTATATCTTTGTTGTCAACACTTATACTCTATTTATTTTTTTTTATTTCTTGGTGAATTACTTTGTCAAATGCTTTGATGCAGCCAATAAAATGTAAGTACAGGTTTGTTTTCACTTCTATGGCCCTTTCTACTAATGGTCTTATAATGTATATGGCGTTCAGACGTTACTTCCAACAAATCCACACGGTTCACTACTGATTTCTGGTATTGTTTTCTGATTTTGTCTCATCGATCACTTCATCTATCTTGGAAGTCACATTGATCGAGAAGGGGATACGAGCAAAGAAATTAGAATCAGACTGGCTAAAGCAGCAATGTCTTTCAGAAGCCTTGAAAAGTTGTGGAAATCAAAACTCATTAGCACAAACACAAAACTTAGGCTATTCAAATCAAATGTACTATCAACCTTACGTATGCGTGTGAAAGCTGGAAAACAACAAGAGATATAGAAACAAAGTTGAACGCATTCGAAAATAAATGTCTAAGGAAAATACTTGGTATAGAATGGAACGAATTCAAAACAAACGAGGAAATTAGAGAAATCGCCAATCAACCACTAATATCTTCAGTAATAAAGAAAAGACGATGGTCATACGTTGGACATGTGATGAGAAGAGATAATAATCGAATAGCAAAGCAAGCCCTCATATGGGAAACAACAGGTAAAAGAAAAAGAGGAAGACCCAGGGAGACACTGAGAAGAACATTGATGAGAGAGGCAAGAGCAGCAGGAATCGGCTCCCTCAGTGAGATAGAACTGCTTGCACAGAACAGAGACAGATGGCGAGATTTGATAAAATATCTTTAAAAGAAAACTGCTAGAAAAAAAAATTCATATAGGAGAAGGTGTATCTTGGTCTACGCCCTATGGGCCGGTTACGGCTCGAAAGGTCAATAGATAGATAGATAGACTTCACATGACGATTCTTTGTAATATTTTAGTTATGTGACTCATAAGACTTACGTTACTTGGTAGAACAATGAATATATATTTGTAGAGATCATTCAGTATATATTTGCTGTTGTAGATGTCATTCAATAACTATTCCTCATTCTTTTATTGATTCCATCTTTTCTTTGGTTGTATTATCTGATCCAGACCATTTTTATGTTGCAAAAGGCATCCTCCACTTCTGCGAGTATTTGTTGTCTTTCTTCATTATCTGGAATGTTTATTTCTGATTGTTCATCCCCATAGATTTCCTTGATGTATTATGTCTTTCTCTTATACTTGCCTATTCCATCAATGATTCTTCTTCCTTTTTATTTTAACTCTTTTTGAACCATTATCAAATATATCAGAACACTATCTGTCTATCTATTGACCTTTCGAGCCATGGTTTTGATTTCGGGTATGAAAATGAAGAATCATTAATACATATGCACCCTGCTTTCTCAGTAGTTTTATCTGTTTATATTTGTTTGTAAGTTTCTCAGGTCTGATAACTCTGCTATATTTTGTCATTATTTCAGATGTGATAGATAAGACAAATGAAATTGAAGGTGACACCATTTTTGAACAAATGAAGCAAGTGCTATATGACTTTGGTGTTGACAAGACAGAATTGAAAAAATCAAGTATGGATATTTTAACTTTATAACATATTATACCTTTATCTTTATATTAACTCATTAGATGCACAACAAAATTGCCAAAACTGACAACTCGTAGAGAAATTTCCCATTTTCCACATTTCCTGTATAGTATTACATGTCCTAAATAAATGCCAAATTCAACACAAGAGTGTGGAGAAATTTCTTGTTTTTTACCATTAAATTCATTATTGCATTCATTTATAATGAAGACAATTGAAATATACTAAACTATCTTTGAAACATCATTAGGATAATGGTTTAGAAACAATTCCAGTAAATTCTAAAGTTTTAAAAAACTAAATCATTAATAAAACTGCTTGCATGTAATCCCTCATGCTGAGTACCATTTGTTGAATCTGATAAGTGAATTCTTAGTAAGTAAAATGTACACAATAAATTATCATCCTAAAGCTGTTAATCAATTTGTGATTCAGCTAACTTGCATTAGATCATATTACAGGCTTGCACAGTTACACAAAACACTACCTGCTGGTCGTACCAGAACCTGATAGGCAATGTAGTATACCCAAATGACAAGTATTTATGTTTAAATGGCATCAGCCGCATTTCAAATGAACCAATCAGTGCTTTGATCACCTACAGACAATTTCTATTAATATATTAAATCGACAAAACCTGCAGTGTCCCTTAACTCTTTCGCTGCGAAAACCTCAGTGCAAACCTTGACTCACACTTCTAATTCTGAAAAATTGATCAACACCAGCATCAACACTTATGTTTAAAAAGTGCAGCATTCTTGTAATTAAAAATCTGTCCCAATCCATTATTTCAGCAAATACAGGTGTGCTCAGTAAACTATCTCTTGACCAGAATTGATTTTTTTTCAACTTCTTTTATTCTTGCCAGAAGCAGACACACAGTCAGAGAGTAAAATCATTAATTCAAATTAGTGTCTGTTCTGTGAGAGAGATGAGCACTCATGGTGTCGAGAGTATTCTGAACAATATCCATATAGAATCTGTTCTATCTATTGACCTTTTGAGCCGTAGCCGGCCCATAGGGCGTAGACCAAGATACTCCTTCTCTTATCTTAATTTTTGTTCTAGCAGTTTAAGTAGTTGGGCTGACTGAAGATTTCTGCTACAGGATCACCATGCTGTGTTTTACTGGACAACAACCAGATATGCTTCCTTGGTCAACCTTTCAGTAGATCAACACAAGACTTAAGGTATAATAAAACAAAAGGCGAGGATTTTTATTTCTTCATCAGTCGCCTCGAGTTTGTCTGCGTCTGCTCTTATGTCGTCTTCTATATTATTGGTTATTACGGAGTGTGTCCTTAGGCTAACGTCGAATGGATAACACACTCTCCTCATGATAGTGGTAAGTACATTAACTTGTCTTTATCTTTGTAAGTCTTCTATCATAACTCTGCTGCTAAAGTAGGCATGTGCAGTTCTTGTTACACATCTAATGTATATCAGATTACTAAGTCTATAACTTGTTAGGAATTGATGTCCTTTTTATCCCTACACTAGAATCCTTTATGTGTCTCTAGCCCTACATCTACCAATTTTTGGGCTTGCCACAGAAAGTCCAACAGCTGGCCCAAAAATCTAAGCGCCAAAACTAGTCATGGACCCATGCTGACCCAATTCAGTAACGTCTTTCTACCCCCAACCTAAGGTCAAGTGACATCACATCTATCCATGTGCGTCTTTATCACGTACTCCGGTCATCTAGCAGTACTTTCGGGGGTGGGAGTTAGGCCCTACCCACTTGTAGTAGTTTGTTCTGGTTGGCTGGTCACCTCTGCATCATGGGAATAAAATTTGTTTACCCTGTCTGACTATTTCTATTATCTGTGTGTTGTAGTATAGAGGATAGCTGTTCTGATATTTGATTTTGCTTTGTTGCATTGAATGTCTATTTCTTTATCAATATTACCGTCTTAAGAGAATGTTGTTCCTGGATATTTAAAGTTTGACTTGTCTGATAACTTGGTGTTCAATAGCTATGTTGAATGTTTTCCTTTGTCTTCCTGTTATGACTTATGTTTTTTCAATAGCTTATTAAATACTTTTTAATTGTACATTTCTCTGTTTTGTTTCAAACTAGTGTAATTGTAATTGATTAATATTTTTCTTTTTTGTTTACAATTTTTGTCAGGTGGGAAAAAGGTGGACTACAATGGGCTTCAAAACATTTTCAATGATTTCCTAAAGGAGAAGCATCTGTTGGAAACATGTATTAATATGATGGAGTACAAATATGAAATTGGATCTGTAAGGACAATTATTTACTTTTCTTAATAAGTGTTTGGTGTGGATCACATATTATAGTTAAGGCAATCCTATAAACTCACTGTCAGATGTGAAGTGTTTGAAACCTCATGGTACTAACTTCATTGTAGGGGTGCAACATTTCTTGTAACTCATTTTCACTCTTAGCGATGTATCATCAGCATACCTGAGGTTATTTATATTATGACCTCCAATTGTTATTCCAGGCATGCCCCTTATGGATCTTAAAATAATCTCACTTTACGTATTAAATAAATCTGGTGACAGCACACAGCCTTACCTAACACCCTGTTTTATTTGTTGGAACATTCCCAATTGATTATCAATTCGTATGGCTGCTGTTTGTTGCCAGTAAATGTTCTTTATTATTCTTAGATTTTTGCTTTCGTTTATGCTTTCTAAAATTTTGATTATTTCTTGGTGCTTTACTTTGTCAAATGCTTTGGTATAATCTATGAAATATAGGTATAGATCTCTTTTCACCTCTATGGCTCTTTCTACTAAGATCTTATGATATATATGGCATTGCTCGTTCCTTTACCTCCAACAAAACCACACTGTTCATCGCTAATTTCTGGACTGATTTTGTTTCATACTCTTCGCATGATGATTCATAGTAATATCTTAGTCATTTGACTCATAAGGCTTATTGTGCGATGATCATCGCATTCAATCGCACCCGATTTCTTTGGTAGAGCTATGAATATTGATTTGAGCAGGCCGTCTTATATATAGCCGCTGTTGTAGATATCATTCAATATTTTTGTTATTATTTCTATTACAAAATCACCCATGGCTTCAATATTTTCTTTAGTTATATTATCTGGTCCAGGAGTTTTTCCTGCTTTCATATTGCGCAAGGCGTCTTCCACTTCTTCTCTGAGTATTTCTGGTCCTTCTCCATTATCCTTAATATTTACTTCTGTTTGTTCATCATTATAAAGATTTTTAATGTATTCTGTCCATCGTTCCCTTATGCTTTCTTGTTCAATCAACAGTTCTCCTTCCTTTCATCTTAAATATCCAGTTTTTGATTGCGTTTTTATTCCTGTTAATTCTTCAATTTGCTTGTATATAGCTTTAGCATCTCCTTTTTGTTGCATTTCAATCTCTTTGCATCTCTCTTTTAGCCATGCTTCTTTTGCTTCATTGCTTTTTATTATAATTTCTTTATTTAATCTCTTATACTCATCTTTATTTTCTTTATTTCTTCTTCTTGTATCCATGCAAAATGTCATCTGTCATCCATTTCTTTCTTGAATTTGTCCTCACTGGTGGTATGAACTCTTTTGATGTTTGTTGCATTGATTCTTTTAGCATTTGGGATTGGGATTGGATAGATGTGCATAATGACAGGCACAGACTAACCAAGGTTATCATACACTTGTACAGGAAATGCTGGGCGCAGGGCATAGCTGAGTTCCAGATTAAGGTGGTACTGCAACTTCACTGTTAACCTCAAGATATGATCATCTACACTGATAGCTCGATCACAAGAGGTGTGTAGAGCTGCTGGGGTTTTAATGTGTTTTCTGATGGAAAGTTGATAGAGAAAGGGGCAGGAGCCCATAAGACTACAACCCCAGCACACATATATTGCCCTGGACAAGCAGGTGTTCATGGCAATGAGAAAACCAGATTGGCAGGGTCTGCTTTTGTGCAGGAAACCTTAAAAATGGACTTGTGTGTCATTTTTGTGAGGGCTTTAAAAGAACACCTCACAGGATGGCAACAATGAAGCTGATGATAATCCACATGTCAAAGAGTGGTGGAACACGGTATCCTGAAGGAGAAAACAGTAAAAGCATCCTCAGCAAAAAAGAACTCAATGCTGTCAAACAATGCAGGACAGGAACAATCGATGAACACTTCAATTGTTTCTGGAACTTGTGGCAAAACTGACATGAGAATGCCCTGACTGCGGTGATGACAGTCCGAACTAAAGATTATGAGATGAATGGAGAAAAATCTGTTTTTAAACAAATTGGTTAATACTTTTTGAGATTATGGCATTAGTAATGAAGTTATTTGGCTGATATTTCTTTCCCTTGGTTTTAGACTGTCAAAGTAACTTGTGGTTGACACTTTTGTATGATCTTTGTATTTGCCTGGTCAAACTTTGTGTAACTTAATCAGTAGAAAATAAAGTATTTAACTCTACATTATGATACCGTCATAAAAATTACCACCTCAAATACAAATTCTTGAAATTTGACAGTTTGCAGTGTGCAGACATTACCTTTCCTCTCGCTCCACCCACACCCCATTCAAAATCCTTCCTAATTACTACTTTCAGTGAAGTGATCCCTGAGCTTTGGGTTTGTTTCCTTTGATCAGACAAAAGTGTGTGCACTGTTAAAAGTTCTACCTCCTCCTCCTCCTCCTCTACCTTTTTAGCTCCCAGTGGAGCATAGGTCTTCAACAAACACTTTCCAAGTCGTTCTGTTTTTTGCCACTCTTTTAAGATCATTCCATGTCTTCCCCATCATCTTCATCTCTGCTTCTATCTCTCTTCTCCAAGAATTCCTTGGTCTTCCTCTTTGTCTTTTCCCCTGGGGATTCCAAAAAAGGGCCTGTTGTGTAATACTCTCAGTTGGCTTCCGTAGTGTGTGTCCTATCCAGCGCCATCGTCTTCGCTGTATCTCTTTATCCACTGGTGTTTGACTGGTACATTAAAAGTGCTACTGTATTGTACAAAATGGGCTGTTTTTTTTTTTTTTCATTTCACTAATTTTTCAAGAAATTCTTTTTTTTTTTTTTCTTCTTATGATGAGAGAAATCTTATTGGCTGTTGGTGAGAAATCAAACAAAATTTTGTAACACAGGATAGATGGTGAACAATGCCTAGAGGGAGCTGAAGAAAAGACTGGTTTGATGGACTGATGGTCACTGTGTGAATAGACTATGTAATACCTCCGGTAACCATGGTGCGATGGGGTAGAATTTCAGGCCATAAATCTAACGTAACCCAGGAAATGATTACAGCATCTGATTCTCATGTCTCTTCTTGGGTAAACACACAGCTGTGTATCAAAAGTTCAAAGTAAATCTTATTTTCTGAACTCCAAATGTAACAAAGGAAAAGGTAACGGTACGAGACTTGAATCTGCGTCTTAGCACATTGGTTTTTTCCCCATATGTGCTCGGCATCCTATCCAGAAGTGTTCAGAGACTCCTGTCTAGTGTAGCCTCAAGCATCATAACTCTTGGGCCAGGCATCATTCTTCTCTTCCCCAGAAGTATGAACTCTGGTGCCCACTTCTGTCAGTGGCTGGGCCGACAATAATTAAGTGGTAGTAATTTATATGACAGTATCGTGAAAAAGTGACTCATATATAGGTATCATAATCTAGGGTCAAGTAAATATTGACTTCAGTTGTATTAAGATTGCTGCAAAGGAATGCAACAAAATTTACCATTTAAGTATGCTCAAGCATGGCCACCTGTATTTTCGGCAGCCTTTTAGCTGACCAAGACTCCACCTTACCTCCCAGTAGTCCCCATGGTAACACCCTGTGTCAAAACAGACTGGCTAATAGTGTGAGGATCACCATGTTCTCTGCAGTGGTGATATCTATTAACTGAAAGGCCTAGTATTGATGTACCTCTAGACAGGACAAGCTACAACTTCTCTATCAGCAGAACTTGGGAACTCAACAACTTCACCATCTTGAGCCTACGAGGCTCTGGAGTTTGTGCCAACCCTTGGTACACATTATCATCAAAAACAGAATATTGTGCTTAGAAAAAATACACAACTCAAATGACAAGTTGGAACTGTGATGACAAAACATCCATTATATGCCTGTAAGAATCAATTATTTGACTTCATCACATGAGGAAGACAAACTACAAATGGATAGTTGATGTCACAGAAAATCCTGCAGAGGGACATAGCAACATTCACTACAACAATGTACAGAATTAAAAAAAGGGGTCTTCCGGTCAATATAATGATAGGCGGCAGGAACCATTTTGGCTCAGTCTGAAAAGTGTTCCTTTTTGCAGTTTCCTCATATTCCAAGTCCAGCTTGCTGTCAGAGCTACTGAGTTTAGTGCTCTGTTTTATACCGTGGGTTGTGTTTTTCATCCAGATTGTGTCTTGATATTCCGATTGCTTACGATGAATGATGATATTGTATGACGAAGGACAGTTCAGCTGTTTTCACTTTCGGTGCTGATTTGCCTTATGTCTTTTGGCATCTGATGTAGCTGCTATGATGGAGACTGCAGGCTGCCTTTCTTTGTTTGGATTCTTCAATGAGATGAGTTTTAATTCGGATGATTTCATTGGCATGGGCAGTTGAGCAATAATGGTTTTTAATTTGTTTGCAGTGATACCGGGGCCTTCGACTAACCATAACCATAACAGAATAAAAAACTCCAGTCCCCACAGCATTTCACAAATAGGACAGAAAGACAACTTGTTTTCAGTGTTGTTTCTGCTTCCATTTTTACTACAGCTACTTAATAGACTTCCAGTTCCAAGATAAAAATAATAATAGAAAAATGGAATGGGAGGAACATCCTTCATTGCTTTTAAGCAAGAAGTGACTTTAGGGTCAAGCTTATCAATGGCCTGGAAAAAGTCACAACAGATTTACATAATTCGGATACTTCAACATTATTCTTTGAATTGCTTCTTTTGAACTCTTAATCAATTTGTGATAATTACCTACTTTCTATTATAGTATTACAAATAATTGTATACCCACATTTACATGATTTAATTAAAATATTCAATACTTTGTAAAGGGTTATTTTGGGACTGTGTGGAAAGGATTCATACGCCCCCCGCAAAAAGTCTTTCTGCCTAAAATGGGAGTTAGCAGGAACATGAATCATCAGCAAGAGGCAAGTCCTGATTTCCCTGTTACTGTTGCTGTAAAGAGGATTAAAAACATTCAAGGCACTGATAAGCGAGCCTTGTACAAGGAGGTGAATACAGCTTGCTCGCTTAATCATCCAAAAGTCTTGAAGTGCCTGTACCTAGCTAACAGTTTTGAGGTACCAATTATCAAAAAAGGTTGGTGAAAAATTAGTCAAATAATAGATTGATGCATCGTTATCAACCTTTCTACTGTGTACAACACAAGGTTTTAGGTCCTTTGAAGTGGAATACAGTTCTTGAAGTTCTCTAATGGTGACATTTTTTAAAAATCGTCTAAGCTATGCTTTATTCTGTTGACTGAAGCATTACATTTTACATGTAACTTATTTTCATTTGAGTGAAACATATAAGAAATGTTAGACATAGTGAAGGAAAGCAAAAATAAAGGATTCAGTCTCAATAACAAAAAGACAGAAGTAATGGTAACAACAACAAAAAAGACATCACTGCAATGCACAATAAAGACAAATGGAACAATATTAAAACAGGTAAATGAATTTAAATATCTTGGAACAATGTTAACTTCAGATGGTAGATGTATAACAGATTTGAGATGCAGAATGGCTCAGACAAAAGCAGTTTTCCAAACAATGAGGAAGATACTGTGTAATCCATTTCTGACAATAGAAACAAGAAAAAACAACCCAAAAAATGTTTTTTAAAACATTAAATATTATGTAGAGCCAGTCTTAACATATGGATGTGAATCGTGGACAATAGGACAACAGACAAGAAAATCACTGGAGGCTTTAGAAATGTGGTTTTACAGAAGAATGTTAATAATACCATGGGCAGCTAACAAGAATAGTGATGAAAACATTCTGAAAGAGGCCAAAGCAAAGAGAGAGCTCATTTCCAATATTAGAAGGAAACAATCCTCAATTTGCAGTGCTATAAATATTATTAGATATTAGAGCACCTATGGACATGTTCGGAGTGCAATGATGATAACCCACAAATAACTCAGTAACTCAATCCTCAATTTTTGGCCATATAATGAGAAGGGAACAGCTGGAATATATTGTGACAACTGGGAAAATTGAGGGACGAAGAGATAGAACGAAGATATCACTGGTCCAAGGTAGTTGTAGCTCTGAGCTGTCTCCAGGTCTATTCCTTCAATTTTGATATCCACTTGTGGATTTTGAGTATTTTATTTTTTTATGATCATAGCTTTAGTCTTTTTGATATACATATCTAGTCCATATTTTTTGCTTGTCATGTTTATTTCATGAAATACATTGTTTAGTGCATAAAGAATTGCCAATTTTCAAGAAATTTGTTTTACTGTGACCAGGGAAATTTCATTGGCCATCTGCTGACATCAAACAACCCTTTGTGACTCAGGAAACACAGTGAATAGAGTCATGCTGTTGCCAAACATTTACAATGTAACAAACCTGGTCCATGAGGTGAAACTAAGGTCATAATTCAACCTAGGCCAGGAATTCCAAGTCCCCTGAGTTTTGCTGAGTGTGGACACACAGTTGTGTGTTGAAAGTTCAGAGAAAATACTATTTTTAGAACACCTAATGTTAAATTTAAGTGGTAGTAATTTTTAGTATGATATCACAACTGGAGAGTTACAGAGTAGGTATCCATCACTGGAGGCTGTAGAAATGTGATTTTACAGAAGAATGTTAATAACACCATGGGCAGCTAAGAAGAGTAATGAAAACGTTCTGAAAGAGGCCAAAGCAAAAAGAGAACTAATTTCCAATATTAGGATGAAACAATCATAATTTTTTGGCCATGTAATGAGAAGAGAACAGCTGGAATATATTGTGACTACTGGGAAAATTGAAGGATGAAGAGATAGAGGGATGCAAAGAGAAAAGATACCAGACAGCTTAAGAGAATGGCTTAGCAGAAGGTCAATAACAGAATTGATAAATAACTATGAAGATCGAAAGTTGTGGAGAGACATGATCACCTACGCCAGCAGGCTTGGTACTTGATGATGATGATCGTAATTAAAGGTTAAACATAAATTGGAAAACACTACATCAAATAAAGCTATACGAAACCTATTAAAAATCTTGTATCAAGCTGTAGAAGGAGAAAACACTGGAAGTATATTGGTCATGTGGTTAGAATAAGTGAAAGAAAACTCAACCCTTCATTTGGACAATTAATGAGTGACATATAACATGGTTTGGCCACGTGACAAGGCAAAATGATCAAGACACAACTCAACGAGCCTTCAATAAACTTTGCGAGAACACCAGACCCAAGGGCCAGGCACGAAAAAGATGGATTGATGGAATATTAGAAACACTAGGAAACATGACAGCAGCAGAAGTGAACTGAAGAGCAAAAGGTAGCAAATTATATCTCCCTTTGATTCTGAAAGGCAAATGAGAAAGGAAAGAAGAAGAGATGGTGATGGAAGATCAAAGAAAAATTCTATGTAGAACATTAAACAAAGAGCTCATTTATGAGCTTAAGAACAAAACTAGACCTACAAGACCTGTATTCAATATTCAGACATAGTCACTTACGATTACTGCCTTTGATCAGAAGAGGAGCTAATTAGCTATAGAGGTATGCCTCACTTAGAAGGCTAAGCATTCCTAGTATAAATTTGTCATTACACAGTGCTAAACCCAGCAAACCATGGACCATTGAACTCATTATTCTAAGAAATAACAAAAGTATAAACTTGTTATCAAATAAACTCTAAAATGCAAACTATTTTTTATATTCATTTAATTAATAATTAAAGTGGATTATTGTATTGTATTCTGCACAGTAACATACAACCCAGTCATGCTAATAATGGAGTTCATGAATGAAGGAAGCCTCACGAATTATGCAAAAAAAATTGGTGATTTGAATACTCCAGAACTTGTTTCACACATGTTGAAAGTTATGTTGGATGTTGCTGAGGTAATTATGCTGGTCTGATCAACTTGTTATGTGCAAGTTGAAGTTTATGTTGAATGTAGCTGAGGTAACTATGTTGGTTTTAATAACTTGTTGCACTCATGCAGAAATCATCATGTTGAATTTAACAGATGTAATGATGTTGGTCTGATCAACAAGTGTTGTTATTTGCCTCCAGTATTCATCTCCCTTTTCTGACCTGTTCCTTGATGTTGCTTTGCAAACATATTTAATTGATATGTTGCAACTGATAACATTTTTCACAGTCAGTACAGTTAAATTAATAAAGTTCATACCTATTTCATCCACAGGTCCAGCTCCTTCCAGTAGACAGCTACATCACTCTATTCTTTATCCATAGCATTACTACTTTCTGTTATTTTATGTGTCTGGTCCACTTTCAAATTTGACTTCAGTGTCACTTTTCTAATCTTCAATATGCAAATCATCATCTTTTTCTTCAGCAATCAGCTAATGCTATGCTGCTAGACATTTTGACCGTCATGGGGTCCTGAGCAAGACAGTACATTTGAGGTCTTCACCCTGTTCCCCATAACTTGTTGTGCAGGGTTGTTTCTGCTGGCCACATTTGTGTTCTTAGGGTTTTGAGAGTACTGCAGTACTGTAGGATATACTCTGGAGTTTGTCTGGATCACAATCACATATTGCAAAATCACTGAGTCATGTCTTGTGTAGTATGCTCTGAAGCCACAGTAAACTGTTCTGAGTCTAAATATCTTGGTCTGCTCATATTTGCTAAATTTGTTTAAGATGCTATGCTCTGGAGCTAAATCTTAACACATTTCATATAACTATGGCCTGGGACTTAACTCATGAAATAAAAAATACCCACCATTAGCAAACTGTATCATGAATACTCTGCAAAATTTTAAAATGCTTAGGAAACAAAATTTTAAAAATCTGAATCAACCCTTTGTAAACGCTAGAATAAAATTAGCTGTTCACATTATCAATACAACGGTATTAAATCTACCATTCATCAACAAAAAATACAAAATATTTAACTTGGCTCAATATTTATCATTAATATAACTCAATGGAGTTCATGCGCATGGGTCAGATTTCTCCTAAGAGGTTTTCAGCATTTTGAGGAGAAAGTCAGAACACTTATGGATGTGTTCAGAGTACGGTATAATGATCTCAACATAACATAACATATGTCACCTTACGGTATCTAAATGGTGAACACTACACTTCAGAAGTACAATAAAACTGGCTGCTGGTTTTTACGAATCATTATTTTGTCAGAGCAGAATATTTTAAAATTTCTGTGGAGAGTGCTTCTCCAGATATTAATGTTAATGCCTCTCTCACTAGCAACTTCTAAAAAACTTTTGGCTGCAATAAATGGCATTTGGCTTTTATGAAATGAACATTAATTGCTTATCTTTTTCTTCAGGGTATGGTTTACCTAGCTGGAATGTCAATAGTCCACCGTGACCTTGCAGCTCGCAACATATTGCTCACAAGAGACAACGGTATTGTGGTCGCTAAAGTCTCTGATTTTGGGCTTGCACGAGTTATGGATGACAACTACCGATTTTATAAAATTAAATCATCAGAACTTTTACCTATGGCTTGGTAAGTTAAAGAAGCAGAAGAAAAGTTGTTTTATTTTCGTTTGTTTGTGTATGCCAGGCTTTATATCTTTAAAGAAGAACCGAGGAACCTAAATTTGTGTGAATATTACTTTTTCCTAATTTTCATACCAGGAGCCATGTGCCCCTTTACAGACAGGATGTTCTCAAACTTCAGAGGTACTCTCATTTTTATCATCAAGAGTTTTAGCATCTATGGGTTTGTTTTTTCCTATTGGTTTTGCCTGTGACCGGCCATTTTTTGGACTACTATTTTCGATTTCCAACTGTCAAGGTTTCTTTAATGCTGCTAAACTAGGGGGTATAACTACCCTTGAGTATGATCGTGTATTAAAATACATTAGTAACTTTAAAAGGCTATTAAAAAATAATGGTTGAGCATAATAAACAAAAGAAAATTAATTTAGAATGAGAATTGCGTGAAGTTTCTTAAAAACTAAAAATTATTGTTATATAAATCTTAATATGTTCAGAATTATGCTTACGGTAAACAGAGTAAAGAGAGCCACGACAGCTCAGTTGTTAGTGAACTGGACTACAAAGGACAAGGGGTAGGGTTAGATCAACCGATGGCTTCTGGGTTCACCCAGCCTTAAATGGGTACCTAATTTTTTTTCTGGGAAAGTAAAGTGGCAGAATACCGACCACATTACCCCAAAATTCATGTGCTGAAGGTCTGTAAAATTTATGGTCACTAACACCTTATTCCCTATATGCCACTAGGCGTGACGGAGGCTCTTTACTTTTTTTACTTACTAAACAGAGTGACCAAAAAAAACACAGTTTGAAAAAAAAAAGGTGTGTACTCTTGTGAAAAAATATTTCATTTGGAGCTGGTCCAATATTTTGTAAAGTATATAAAGCACACCATATCTTTATCACACAAAATCGAATGGCAAAAAACTCTTCCTTATAAATTGAATAAAACCTATTTCTAATTCACTTTACACATAATCTGGGTGAAAATCATTAAAATCTGATAACCTAATTTCTAATTTCTATCATGGAAGCTAAAAATTAGAAGAAGAAGGTTGAAGCGATCGGATTGCGACAACAATTTTCAAACACAAATTTGGAAATGTTAGAACCCATCATTTGTCATGAATGCACCAGGAAATTATGGCAAATTTAGTGTACTTTCACAAGAAGAAGAGAAGAGTTCCTGGTAACCATCGTAATGAAAAAATGTGCCTAAATTTGCCATGAGACAAACCGAAAATGATGAAAAATTTTGCATTAGCAGCCAAACATTTAGCTATCCACTGAGTGGACAAGGGACCTCCTGTTTTTTTGCCATTATCTAAGAAGGCTAGACATTGAATCTCACTACCCAGAAGCTGAGGGAAGGTAAAGTCTAAGTGTCTTGCCACATTTCTCTTGATTCTCTCCCCTCCCCCCCCAATTTTGACTTCTTTTCTTTCTTAACGCATTTTCTACCATGGGGTTTAACATGCCGAGGCCAACACCATTTTCCAGAATGTTTTTTTAATCTTACAAGTAGAAAGATAAAGTAGATTAAAATTGATCTAAAACACACATTTGTTGGGACAATTTTATCATGAAGTTGAAAAAGCGGGTAATAAGAGAATTAAACGTTTTAGCGGAAATAATTGTGAAAATGTTTATAAATTAAATGTGGCAAATTGCATCAGCTACGGAAGCCATAATTTTTAGCTCGTGTTACGGAATGTATTAATGGTTATTGTACTGTGCCATGATTTGTAGCTCGTGGGATGGAATGTATTAAAAATTGTTATACTGCTTCTTATATTTCTTATCCATGTGCTACAAACATCTGCCTCTGTTTTGTAGTCTTTTTCAATAATGGAGAATTCATGCATATATACCTTGCATACAGCTAGAAGATCCTCATGCAATATTTGCTTTAGGGCGCAGTTGTTGTCCATTCTTCTAAAATGCCCTAGCTACTTTAATCTTGACTCTTGAGTGTTGTTATAATGGATGGAAGCATAGAAAACTGCAGGGCATCTGAGTAGGGTATTTTGTCCTGCCATTTGATGGTCATTATTTTTATTAGGCAGCGAACATGGAAACTATTTAGTCTTTTGACTTGAATAGGTTGTCCAAGTTTAAGATCTGTACAGAAGTGTGCTAAGCATTCAGGTTTGATAGATATGGACCTTTGCTGTTTTTGTTACTTTGTGTTATTCTATACCTTAATTGTTATTTTAATTTTTCTTTGTAATCACGTGTATGCTTTTCCTGGATCAATAATGAAGAAATTTTGCTCTGCTAAATTTGCGCAAGCTCCCTTACAACTCCTCTTTGAAGTGTTCCAAAGAACAAGGACCTTACATTCAGAACCAAAGTTGATTTACAGGGGATTACAAAAGATGGATAATACACCATTGACTGTCATTAGAGCCAAGCTAGCCATTTTGTATTTTTGGTTGATGAATTTATTCCTCAATTTCCCTATCTCTCTTTTCTACACATCTTGATTCTCATCCTACCTCCCCTCATGTAGCCTCCTTTCTTATTTCATAATCCTACTTTCTTCTCTTCTTTTCTGTCCACCTCTCCATTCTCCTGATCATCTAACATGTAGATATAGATAATTGTGCTTCATTGTTTGTGGTTGTAGTCCTTGTTTTCTGAAGAAGGCTACTAGCCGAAACGTCAGTATTGTATTGTGTTCCCTATTTGTAAAGCTGTCACCATACCTTGGAGTGTCTAACACTCCCCATCACTGGCTCCATGTTAGTCTTGGTCTGTCTCTGCCTCTTTTACCTTGTATTTTCCCCTCAAAGATACTTTTAGTAGGCTGTTGTATCTTTTAACATGGCCCAAAAAATCACATTTGTCTTGTTTGAATTGTGCTTAGTAGTTCTCTTTTCATTTTTAGTTGTTTTAAGACTTCATTATTTGTTTTCTTTTCCTTCCATCCAACTCTACCTATTCTTCTATATATCCACATTTCAAAGGCTTCAATTCTCTGTTCTGTTTTCTTGTCTAATGTCCATGTTTCTGCACCATATAGGAATATTGAGAAGATGTAGCATTTTGCTATTCTTAGTTTTAGCCCTGGTGTTATTTGTATTGATGTTAGTATGTTCTTCATGACATTAAAATTGCTTTTTGCCATTCCTATTCTTTTGTTTATTTCAGTTGTACATTTTCCATCACTGGTTATAGTATGTCCAAGGTAGTTGTAGTTCTGAACTGTCTCCAGGTCTATTCCGTCAATTTTGATATCCACTTGTGGGTTTTGAGTATCTTCTTTGTTTATGATCATAGTTTTAGTCTTTTTGATATTCACATCTAGTCCATATTTTTTGCTTTTCATGTTTATTTCATTAAGTAATTGTTGTAGATCTTTAGGATTTTGTGCTAGTAGTACAGTATCGTCAGCATATCTTAGGTTATTGATAATCTTTCCATTAATTTGTAGGCCATATATGCAGTATGACAATTTATAAAAAAGGGAGAAAAAAGTGGTATGGTGACAGCTTTACGTAGGTGAGAAACAAAACAAAAGTCAATGTTTCGGCCAATTCAGCTGGAACAATAAACAACAACACAAAAATGCTTTGCAATATCTAGTGTAGTAGTACAGAAAAAAATTATGTTGAAGACCTTACCAAGGGTTGCTGTACACAATCTACTAATAAGGAAGTGAAAAAGAAGATAACTAATATTCAAATTCATTTCTTTTCTCATAAACCTACATCAAAGGATTTTATTAAAGCAAGCATGCAGTTTATTATTTTAAATTTCATATTATGAATTATTTTCTTTCAATTTTTTTTCAAAAGGACACCACCAGAATGTTTGGTCATTGATGAACAAACAGGAAAGTTTTCCAGCCAAGGAGATGTCTGGTCATTTGGCACAGTGATATGGGAGGCTTTCTCTAAAGGTGACACCCCAAAGACTAAGTTACGAGAGTTGAAACCTGGAAAGTCAGGAATTGAACCTGGAGAATTGCTTGCTCAATACAACAAAGGCTGGCGACTTCCTAAAAATAATTTCATGAGTCCTGCTGTGTACACCATTATGAATTTATGTTGGAACATAGACCAACACAAACGTCCACCATTTGTAGAGCTGGAACGAAAACTGAAACAGTTGCTGAATATTGCTTAATAAATTTAAAATAAATTATTTCAAATAATGAAATCACTTGTGAGATAACCAAGTCTAACTCCAAACCAATTCCATCATCTGAGTTTTTCATTGCAAGACAGAGCCCATGTTTTGAAGCTGTATATCATTGTTGAAGAAATTGACCTGCACCTTGATAAGGGGTGCTACCGTGTTTCTATCTTGCACATCTTGCTACTCTTGTTTTTATCTTGCACACCTTGCTACTGTGTTTTTATCTTGCACACCTTGCTACTGTGTTTTTATCTTGCACACCTTGCTACTGTGTTTCTATCTTGCACATCTTGCTACTGTGTTTCTATCTTGCACATCTTGCTACTGTGTTTCTATCTTGCATGTCTCAAAATGGTGCTGCTATTTTCATCTCATGAGTTTTGTTAAGGTTTAATCCATATTGAATCCTTATAATCTTTGGAGATACCTTAATCTCACCCTTCTCCAGACCAACATCCCAGTTGTGATGAGATAATGGCTGCGCTTCTTCAGGAAAATAACACTCATTGCAGACAGAGTAGTGATGGACATAACAGCTCACAAGCTAAAACTAATAAACTATACTGGTGGAAACTCATGAAAACACCTAAGTGCATGATTTGAGATGGTCATGAAGCAGAGTCAAGCACTACAATCCTATAGTTTAAAAAAAAATAAAAATTTAAGTCTGCTGCATTGGAGCACTCTTTGACTATCTGAGATTTTTCTAGTGATGAATTCCATTTGTCTCTACTACATAGACCACTATCATTAGAAAAGCACTTTGGGGTTGTTTCATGAGCATTACAGGACTATACTCGACTATTGAATGCAGGAAGGAAGTTTTATCTTCAACTTCCTTCTCAAGAATGAAATAGTCATAATGCCTTTCAGACCTGATGCCAGTTCCTACTACTCTTACTGACTGGTAGGACTACCAAATGGGGAATAATTTTCAGCGCCATAGTGTAAACAGAAGAAAGTAATTGATAAATCAATATATTATTTTTTAAAAGGCCTAAAATGAGTGATTACTTTTCTTGTGGTTAAACTATGGAGAGCCCTTCATGATCTTGTGTGGGTCTTTTGACCTTGATATAAAACCTATAATAATGAAGCAGAATGCTGGCTTTGCTTGGAAGTCACTAGGGAGCTGAACAAAAAGATAAAACTGCAGTATTTCAAATAAGAAAGGAGGTGATATAGAGGTCACACATTCACCTCTGGACAAGAAGGTGCCGGGTTTGAAACCCACCACAGCAGGCTGGAATTTTACTCTTCAGATCCATGGTTTTTTCTTGACTTACCACTCTCCCCCAGTCTCAGGGTGGTGAGATCTGAGATTTAGCCTTCTCAGATTAGGATGAAAAACAAGCCATATGTGCACTAAAGTCCCATTGGCAGTTAAAATTGAAAAGAGTAGCCAAAATAATGGCTGTTGCCTGGACAACATTTTTTAATTGTTTTTTTTGTTGTTGTCCATGTCAGAGATAGATATGTTGGGCTCTTGTTTGTTTGTCTGCATTCACCAGCTTTATATCTTTTTAAAGAATTGTGTGAATTATATTCTCTTTTAGAGAATTGTGTGAATTATATTCTCTTTTAGAGAATTGTGTGAATTATATTCTCTTTTAGAGAATTGTGTGAATTATATTCTCTTTTAGAGAATTGTGTATGAATATCACTTTCTCCTATTTTTCATGCTGGCAGCTGTGTGTCTAGGTGTCTCCTCCATAGAGGTCCATACATTCTTCGACTTCAGAGGTACTCTCATATTTTTTATTGTTGGGAGTATTAACATTTTGGGTAGATTTGTTCCTATTAATTTTACCCAGGCAGCTACCATTTTTTTCCCTACTCTTTTAGATTTCTAGATGCCAGGGGTTCTTTAACATGTATAGAATGCACACGGAGCCTGCTGTTTTTCCGTGGTTTTCTGTGAGGGCTAGACATCGGATCTTCAAACACAGCGAGCAGGACAGGGTAAAGTCATGAAGAAACCACATATTCAATTTTTTTTTTTTTTTACCTTACACCTGTGGTGGGAATCAAACCTAGGACCCTCATGGCCAGAAGCCAATGTCTTACCTCTAGACCACCCCACCCAGACCCTGATATGTTTTGTTGAAAGGGTCAGATATCATAGATTTCCATAAATTAGTGACACATTGCATCAAAATCCACTTAACAAGTGAGTGCTGAAGAAGAAGAATCATCAAGATAGCCCACACACCTTGTGATATATAGAAATATGGTGTTAGTGAGGACTTGGTCAACATCATGCTGTTGTCCTACTTTAACAGGATAAATCTCTGATACTCAATTTCAGTAACAATAAATTCTGAAGCTTTTATTGAGATAAGAACTCACCTCATCTAGGAGTTGAACCATTGAGATATTAAAGAGTTGACCCATTGAGGTATTAAGTAATCTTTTGTTAGCGGATAGTGCAATAATTATTTCAACTGCAGTCCTGGAACTCAGGACACAGGCAATTAGAGTGGGACTAAGAACCCAGATCAGGGAGATTTGTTTTCACAAAACTATGGAAACCATGAAAATATGCACAGGAAGCAATTTGTGAAAGAAACTGAGCATCCATAGAATGCCAAAATTGAATGATTGGTTCATCCTAATGTTGGCAATAATCTCTTTTGCTCTGATGCCTATTAGAACGTCCACATTACTCGTTTTAGCTGTCCATGATATTCTCATCTTGTGTAAAATCATATTTCTGTGGCCCCAAAATATTTTCATGTCCTATTATCAAGGATTCACATCACTTTAAGACTGGCTATACATAACACTTGAGTACTCTTTCTAATTCCATTGATAAAAAGGATTGCATAATATCTTTATCGTTCTATGGAATGCTGCCTTCGTCTGAACAATTCCATATGTCACTTATGTTGTGCATCTACCATTGAAAGTTAATATCGTTCCCAGTATTGAAATTCATTGACCTGTTTGCATACTGCTCCAGTTACTTTAATTGTGCATTTAGGAGTTGTCTTTTCCTTTGTTGGAACCATTATTTCTGTTTTTTACTGTTGAGGCTAATATTTTTCATCACTATAAAGTCAACCATTTTTTGTGTAATTTAATTTAATTCTTAGCAATTAAAACTGTGTCATCAGCATATTTCAGGTTAATTATATTATGACCACCGACTAATATTCTGAGTATCTCCTTTATGGCTCTTACCATAATCTCCCTAAAACATATTAAATAAATCTGGTGATAGTAAGATCACCTCTTACTTTAGTTTTAAGTAAGATTAAGTAGATAGTAAACACACTTGCCTAACACCTTGTTTTATTTGCTGAAACATTTCCAATTAATCTCCAGTTCTTGTGGCTGATTTTTGTTCCAATGCATGTTCTTTATTAATCATAGATCTTTGCTGTCAACATTTATGGTTTCTAAATGCTGATTATTTATTGACACTTTACTTTGTCAAATCTTTGATGTAGTCTGTAAAACATTAGATTAAATCCATTTTAATTTCTATGACTCTTTCTACTGATGACATTATTATTAGTATATATGACATAATTTTTATCTTTACGTCCAAAAAATACTGTTCATCATTAATTACTGGTTTGATTTTGTTTCTCACTCTTCTCATGATAATTCTTAGTAATATCTTAGCTATGTGGCTCATAAGACTTATTGTATGATGATCCTCATATTCCATTGCATCAGGATTCTTTGGTAGATCTATGATTACGAATTTTATATTTATACTTCTTGTATAAACAAAGTTGTTATATATTTTAATTACACATTTAAAATGATAAATAATTATTATAATAACAATTATTAGCTTTAAATGCTTTTTAACTGTAAATTAATAATAATTTATTTCTTTTTTATATTTTTGCAAAAGTTGAATACATTGTCTTTAGTAAACTTAGTTTTGGGCGGGGAGAGGTTGACTGGGTGAATTGGATTAGTCCTTTTCCAGTCATGTGGATGCAGGTCTAATTCCTAATAAGGTCAAAGTTTTCCCTCTATTTGGAATGAAATTGAAAAATAAAACCTTGACCTGTTCATCAATTGAACTGGACATGATGCCTTTATATCCAGCTTCTCAGTTACCTCCCCTCCCATAAATATTTTAATGCCATAATAGAATATTTGGAGCCATGATAGCTCAGTGGTTAGTGAACTGGACTACAAAGGACAAGAGGTCAGGTTCGATCCTGATTGACGGCTTCCAGATTCACCCAACCTTAAATGGGTACCAGATTTTTTTCTGGGAAAGTAAAGCAGTATGGGTGTAATACCGACCACATTATCCCAAAATTCATGTGCCGAAGGTCTATAAAAATTATGGTCACTAACACCATATTCCCTATATGCCACTTGGCGTGATGGGGGCACTTTACTTTACTTTTTATAATAGAAAGTTTAGTTAAACTTAATTTTGTTTTTCATTTGAGTGCAATGTTTCATATTTTATGGATAGCTTTTCAAGTGTTGAGAAAGATATTAAATTATTGCTTATTATTTGTTTGTACTTACTCACTGGCTTTTTTATTATGTGTTTATGTTTACCACAAAACATTACTCTTCCTTAACTTATAACTTAGACTTGTTTGTGTGTTTAGTGATTCAATATTTAATTAAGTCTTTTATTGTTAGTAGCATATTGCCTGCTTTATTAAATCAGATGAAATCTCACCATTTAATGTTATCTACACCAGATCATATATTGTTTCTGATTTTGACACAAATTATTCTAACAGACTGTTGGGACAGGAGTCAGTGTTTAGAAACTCATTTTCTCAGATCTGATGCATTGCTACAGTATAATGCCAAAAAAACCATGATATTTATATAGAATGATGTGTTGCTTTTAAGCTGCTACCAAAGAAACTAATGTATAACCCCTCCCCTGTTGCTGCAGTGATATAAGATAGGCATATCTTTACTAACATCAGGCACAAACATTTATAATTTCCAGTGTACAAGGATTATTGTGGCAGAAGTTACAACAGGGCCTCAATCACGAAATTACCCCTTTAAAAAAAAAAAAGTTTAAATCTCATGTGGAGCGTTCTTATTTTTTTGAAATTCTGAAATGAACAAAAAAAATAAAGAATAAATACATGAGGTATCTCTCTCTCTCTGCGGTCAAGACTCAATCAGAGTAGGATTCCAGACTCTCTCATGAAATCAGCTATGTTTAAGTGATTGCCCCATATAGTTTCTCTTCCAGGGAGGTGGGTGTGGACCACGTTGCTCTTCTCAGGTCTGTGTAACATTAAATAGCTTGGGGTGGTATGTGGCTCAGGGTTCCACCTGCCTGGGGGGACTCCACAGACAGTACACCATAATTAGAGTCTGTTAGATCCAGGAGATATCTCTCTCTCTTTCTCTGCGGTCAAGACTCAATCAGAGTAGGATTCCAGACTCTCTCATGAAATCAGCTATGTTTAAGTGATTGCCCCATATAGTTTCTCTTCCAGGGAGGTGGGTGTGGACCACGTTGCTCTTCTCAGGTCTGTGTAACATTAAATAGCTTGGGGTGGTATGTGGCTCAGGGTTCCACCTGCCTGGGGGGACTCCACAGACAGAACACCATAATTAGAGTCTGTTAGATCCAGGAGATATGAATTAGTATCTTTGCTGCAGTAAATACCTTTTTATGCCCAGCAGTCCAGGCAGTAGTTGATCAGAGGCTTCTGACTGATGTCACTTTCGACATGTAGCTCTGTAGCAATAGTAATACTCCTTGACCTTTCCCTAACTCAAGCTTTTGTCTCCATTTTACCTGATGGCTGGGTGGATCACAGGAGCTTTTGTAAATCTCAGTTCCTGCTCATGAAATTTTAACCCTGGTTGCCAGCAAATGCTTTCCACACACAAACACACACTACCACATCTCTTCATAGTACTTGTGTTTTAAAAAAGAGCATGCAAAAGAACTTTTGGCAGTTAAAAGTAAAAAATGAGGAAGCTGTATGCTGTTGTCTGGGCAAAATTTAGGAAGTAAAAATTGCTACCAAATCTCCCCCAATTAAATGTTTACCTTATACACCATTTGTGGTATAGAAACCTGAATGTGCAGAAAATCCATAGATTTCCCCAGCAACATAATATAACATCATCATCTAATTGTATGTCCTTTGCAGAACATTGCATTCACCACAGCCTGTCTAAAAGAATCTCTGTCTCTAGCCAGATCTCCCACTTAAGCTGTTGTCATATTCAAGGTCTCTTTGATGTCTTGAAACTATCTTCACTATACAGATTCACAGCAGTGCTATGGAGTTCACGCACCTATCACTGGTCCTTCTTGGTGAATCAGGTGGTGTGAATAAGACCTTCTCCCGTCATTAAGTCGAAATGTGTTTTATGGCATTGAGAGCATTTCAATAACTATTGTTGATGTATTTGTTCGGCCCTGCTTACTTTTAGCTCCTTTATGATGATCACTGCGTCAAGTCAACTGAAGGTTCCACTTTAAGAATTCTGTGCTGGCGCTATGGTGTCCACGCATCTGGTTGAGTTTCTTAGAGTGAATCAAGCATTGTAGATGCATCCATTGTTGACGGTGTTGTGCATGCTATGTCATAATGATGGACGATCATTTATCCCTAATAGTATGGTTGAAAAGAAGGACGAGATGATAGATTTTGATGCTGTCTGTGAAATTTGTTGTGACGTGTTGTCATATTAGTCAAGGGGGATGTTGTCTTAATCAAGTGAGCTGTCAGGAGAACGGGGGAGGACTTGCGAATCAGTTTATTGTTTCACATTGTAGAATTTGTTGGGAAGGAGATCTGGGCTCTTATGAACCATTGTTCTATATGTGATCAGGAATATAATTTGACAGCTGACTAAACCACCTTCTTCTTGGTCTGCTTCTAATGTGTTGCCGAGGAACCATGCCTTTCATTATTGTTCTTGCCAGCCCACTGTGTCTTTTGATGTGGCTGTAGTATTTTAATTTCAATGTAGAATGGCATCTATAAATCAGTTCTTTTTAATGATTAAATCTTTTAATATCTTCATTGCGTTTTTTTCATTTCCAAAACATCTTAAGGATTTTTCTGTATCATTTTCTTTCGAATGAATCAATTTTTTTCCTTGCTACTTGCAAGATTGTCCATATACACAATCATATGTTGCTGTCGAGAAGATATGTTCTCTCAGTATTTTTAACTGCCTTGCTGGTATAGTGTCCTATGTTCTTAATGCCATTTAATTTTTGTGTTGCTATTGATAATCTTCTTTTCTTCTTTCAAGCAATCTCCATTGTTAGTTACTACAGATCCCAGATATTCATAGTTTGTAATAATTTCAAGTTCTTCACTGTTGTTGATTTTGGGTTGACCTTTTGTTTTGTCAATGGATATAATCTTTATTTTCCATATATTTAGGTAGAGGTTTTGTTCTTCTCTGTGTTTTTTAACACACTCAGTTCTCTCTTTTAATCCTTTTGTACTGTTTGAGAGGAGGACAGTGTCATCAGCGTATCTGAGTTCTGGAATTATGTTGCCATTTATTGTGAAAGGGTCAAACTTCACAAATTTGTCATTGTTTCTGACATTTCTCATGATATTCTGAGGTTACGTTGAATAGGTATGGAGAGAGGATGCATTAATATAACAAATTGAACCATTTTGCTAGCAAGTTGCTAAACCAGTGATGAAGTGCCCACATAAAAAGAAAAATATGTCCCATGACATGTCATGTCATATAGGAGTGTAATAGAAAATGTCACCGTACTGGGCTGGGAGGTGAGAGAGCCAGTGATCTTCCTCACTCTCTTTACTTTCCCCCCAATTAAGTGAGCCAAGTACCCAATCCTTTATTGGCTGGAGAACCATATTGAAAAAGAAATAGGGTTAAAGAAATAACAAGAAGGCACATTGTTTTAGACAGGGTTTCAGTAGATGAACGATGATGATGACACATTCTTTCAAGAGTGAACATTTTAGTAGCACCCCCAAGTGAACATTTTAGTAGCACCCCTCAGGTGAACATTTTAGTAGCATCCTCAAGTGAACATTTTAGTAGCACCCCTCAGGTGAACATTTTAGTAGCACCCCCAAGTGAACATTTTAGTAGCACCCCCAAGTGAACATTTTAGTAGCACCCCCAAGTGAACATTTTAGTAGCATCCCTCAGGTGAACATTTTAGTAGCATCCTCAAGTGAACATTTTAGTAGCATCCCCAGTGAACATTTTAGTAGCACCCCAAGTGAACATTTTAGTAGCATCCTCAAGTGAACATTTTAGTAGCACCCCCAAGTGAACATTTTAGTAGCACCCCCAAGTGAACATTTTAGTAGCATCCTCAAGTGAACATTTCAGTAGCATCCTCAAGTGAACATTTTAGTAGCACCCCCAAGTGAACATTTTAGTAGCATCCTCAAGTGAACATTTTAGTAGCATCCTCAAGTGAACATTTCAGTAGCACCCCTCAGGTGAACATTTTAGTAGCATCCTCAAGTGAACATTTCAGTAGCACCCCTCAGGTGAACATTTTAGTAGCACCCCCAAGTGAACATTTTAGTAGCATCCTCAAGTGAACATTTTAGTAGCACCCCTCAGGTGAACATTTTAGTAGCACCCCCAAGTGAACATTTTAGTAGCACCCCCAAGTGAACATTTTAGTAGCATCCTCAAGTGAACATTTTAGTAGCATCCTCAAGTGAACATTTTAGTAGCATCATCAAGTGAACAATTTAGTAGCACCCTCAAGTGAACAATATAGTAGCACACCCGTGTGAACATTTTAGTAGCATCCTCAAGTGAAAATTTTAGTACCTCCAAGTGAACAATTAAGTAGCACCCCCAATGGAAATGGAACAATTTAGTAGCACCCCCAAGTGAACAATTTAGTAGCACCCCCAAGTTAACAATTTAGTAGCACACCCAAGTTAACAATTTAGTAGCACACCCAAGTTAACAATTTAGTAGCACCCCCAAGTTAACAATTAAGTAGCACCCCCCAAGTTAACAATTTAGTAGCACACCCAAGTTAATAATTTAGTAGCACCCCCAAGTTAACAATCAAGTAGCACCCCCATTGGAAATGGAACAATTTAGTAGCACACCCAAGTGAACAATTTAGTAGGACACCAAAGTGAACAATTTGGTAGGACACCCAAGTGAACAATTTAGTAGCACACCCAAGTGAACAATTTAGTAGGACACAAGTGAACAATTTAGTAGCACACCCAAGTGAACAATTTAGTAGGACACCCAAGTGAACAATTTAGTAGTAGGACACCCCCAAGTAACAATTTAGTACCCTCAAGGATGTAGCTTTTCTAGGCTATATTTTCATCCCCCTTTTGCCCTCAAAATATTAGTGAAAGGATTAAAGGTATAGATGAGTTTGTGGGAGCACCTGAAGAAAGTCTTTTTCTTATTGTGCAGGTGAACCACTGTATGATACCTTTCAAGGGGGCCTCGGTAGCCTAGTTGGGAAAACCACCCGACTAGACTACCGACGTTCGGACAACCCGTGTTCAATTCCCGCTGGGAGCAGTGTGAATTGTACTCGTGGTTGGGGGAAAAAAAAAAAAAAATACCCCCACGGTCGACCCAGCCGTTGGCAGAAATGGGTACCAGGGTATTATCCTGGGAAGGTGAGGAATGTCGCTTCGCATCTGAGTTTCGATGCTTGAGGCTACACTATACAGAAATATCCAAACATTTCTGGATAGGCGGCCGAGCACATATGGGTGTGAACTCGCGTGCTAAGACGCCGGTTCAAGTCTCGTACTTTACCTTTACCTTTCAAGTTAAGGACACAATCTTTGCAGTAACATAAATCTTCCTTGAGATAACTTGTATGGCAAACTCTGGCCTTTATGTGCCACATTCCTTCAGATGTTTTGGGAAATGCTTGTAATTATATTCCACACTTATTACATTTTTACTGGACATTATGTGCCATATTCAGTTTGATGTTTTGGGATATACCTGTTATTATGTTTCATGTATGTAATATTGTTACTATTCCAAATTCTGTGAAATGTTTTGAGAAACACTGACCATTAAGGTGTTAAGTACTCTCTTAAATGTTTGAAAAATACTAAATAATTTGTGCTATATTCTGTTAAAAGTATTGAGTAATACTGGCTATTGTGCAACATATATTTTCAATACCATTGACTGTTATGTGGTATTTCCTCTTAATGTTTTAAAAATACTGATTCAATATGTGCCATATTTTGTGAAATGTTTTGAGTAATGCTGGTTCTTGTATGACATATTTTCAGTACCATTCATTGTTATCCTCTTTAATGTTTGAGGAAACATGTCATTCTGATGTTCGTTATCACTTTTAAATCTGTTAAAAACAAAATTATCATCTATCTGTTGTACATTCGAGCCAAGAATGGTACATAGAGCAGAAATTCTATGTTCAACAATATTTCTTATCAAGTGTCTGTTAATCCCTGTTAAATAACACAGAATGTCTGCTATGCCCGGTTAAATGAGACCAAATGTCTGTTATGCCCTGTTAAATAAGAGACCAAATGTCTGTTATATCCGGTTAAATAAGAGACAAATGTCTTTTATACCTGGTTAAATATCTCATACGTTGCTTTTGTTAATTGCAACAACCTGTTATATCCTACATGTCTTTCTTTATAAAAATAATGTTAGTGTTTGTTGTTTACAAAACCATCTTTCACTTGCAGTGTGTTAATGCTGTTAAGCTATTTATCCTGGGCTATCAGTCATTACCAAATGATGGAGCCTGTGTTTGTCCTTCTAAATACATCTCATGGTTTTTGATTGCTGCCATTTACATACCAAGGGGTTCATAATTTATAGAGCCTTTGAGTCACTGATCAGTGGATGAATGAAACTAGAATACATAGAAGGATGTGATGCCTTAGACATTGGCATAAGGCAGTTTTACAAATAAACCACACTCATTGGGAAGAATTAACCATAAAGGTTAAACAACTGCTTTCATTATTCTAAATGCTTTGAAATCTCATTTTTTAAATATTTTTTTTTCATTCCCATTATAATTATTTTATTTTCTTCAAACATTTACAATATAAGATATGTCAATTACAATTGCTCTGCTAGAGATAGGTTGGTCTTTTCCACCAATTTTTTTGTTACAGCTGTGTTTTTGTGTTTACTTAACTAACTAACTTGCATTTGTGTGTTATTTGTATGTTCATTTGCTTTACCCGATGAAGGCTTTTGCAGAAACGCTGTAGTTATTGTTTTTCTGTTAGCCTAGCAGCTCAAAACCATTGTATGTTTATTTTGCTATGATAGCCTCCCAGCACAGATTTATTATAAAAATGCTACTGCTTTATTCTTTTGACTTAAGTAAATAAAGATATGCATATGCTAATCACTGTCTTGATTTTATATTTTATATAGCTGATATCATCTACAAAATTGTAACGCCTATTTGTTTAAATAATACAAATTGTAGTGCCTATGCCACTGTACACTGGACAATATGACTACAAAACATGTTCTACAGGAGTGCCCCCAGTACACAGACCTGAGAAGAGCAATGTGGTCCACACCCACCTCCCTGGAAGAGAAACTATATGGGGCAATCGAATCACTTAAACAGACAGCTGACTTCATGAGAGAGTCTGGAATCCTATTCTGATTGAGTCTTGATCGCAGAGAGAGAGAGAGATCCACAAAATTTATATTTTTACAATTTTTGTCTTTTACAAAATTCAGTCTACAGCTGTGTTTAATTTTTTTTTTTTCTCTTCATTATTTTAGATCTAATGGGACTAAATTAATAAGATAACATAAATAATGCAATTGCTAAATTCCATCTTGCATATTTGGAGTACATAAAGAAACAACAAAGAAAATGGTTTGACCATGTGATAAGGCAGAACTATCAGTACACTACACTAAGAGCCTTCAATAAATGCTGCTGGCACACCAGACCCAAGGGCCAATCTCATAAAAGATGGATTGATGGAAAATTAGTACACTAGGAGGCCAATGGAAGAGCAAAAGACTGCATATTACATCTTTCTTCGATGCAGAAAGGCAAATGAGGAAGGCAAGAAGAATTTTGGAACATGATAAGCAATAAATCTTTAGCTAATTAATTTTGTTTCCTCTGCCTAGGGAGATTCTAGAAATGGTGTTCACCTAAAATAAAAAAAACATATTAAGACAAATAACTGAGGATGTGGAGCATGGAACCAAATTATACATGTGTGTTGATCACTGGACTTGTAGCAGACTTGGACAAAAGTTGAAAGTGGACAGAGAAGTGTTAGCTTCATCCAGAATTATTTGACAACCAATGTTTTGGGGGTCGGGTGGTCTAGATTAAGACTTTGACCTCTAGACAAGGTCTCAGGTTCAAATCCTGCCACATTTGGTGGGATTTTTCTCTTATAATTCAAGTCTCTTCATACCCTTCCTTCGAGTAGGAAGATCCTATTCTATTCTGTTCTATTCTATTCTATTCTATTCTATTCTATTCTATTCTATTCTATTCTATTCTATTCTATTCTATTCTATTCCATTTTGCATTCATTGGATCAGTTTCTTTGCAGTCGAGGCATCCCGATATCCACTCCACCGCCTGTCCCAACATTTCTCCAAGTATATGCAGACTGATTGTTCCTGTAAGGTGTTGATCAAATGATACATCTACTTTTCTGACTGAGTACACCGGATTGGCCAGACCCCTTTCCACCTTTAAACTCCTCAGTCCCTCAGTATATACATCATTGTTCTATGTATTCTCCTCTTCTTCTCTTAAGGAATGAGGAACAAACTTGGTGATGTCCTCTTTGCCCACATTAAGGCCACACTCAATGCCAGAAAGCTTATCGGCTATTTCATTGTCATTTATACCAGCATGTTCTGGACAGTACACCCAGGTTAACACATTTACTTTAGAGTCACCCAAGAGATCCACTCCGGCCACAGACACTGTCTGTCAATCTTCTGTAGCATACTACCCAGAAGGATAATGCATTCTTTTAGATATAATCCGATGGAAGCATTTGTGTTGGGGCAAATATTTCACCTGGCATGGAGATTTAGGGAAAGATCAACCCGTGTGTTACTGGGGCCTCATTATGAGGGAAGTAAAGAATAGTGACACTGTGACCTTCCAGGCCTGTCGTAGGAGGTGACTAATGAGGTTGATCGATGGCTTGACAAGCTGTCATTGTAAAAAGTATTGTTATGGAAACAGAGCCATAGATTTTAGAGCAATGATCTCTGCAATATGTGCCATTATGGCACGCAAGGTTTCTGTTTTTGAGATTGTGGTTCTGCCCTATCTGCTATCTTTGGCTCGAAAGGACAATAGATAGATAGATAGAATTCCTAGCATTTAGATCCCCTGTGGTGGACACAGGAAATAGAGTTGGCCTGGCTTGACAAGAGATACACACTGAAGCTAAGGCAATCATGCTGAAAATTGAACCTTTGTGACCCTCGTCAAATGACGGATCTTGTGAGGGACATGAACATTGCATCACTAATTCTATGTCTAGCTCTCTTAAATATTAGCAAAAACAAGAATCTGTGTATATTAAAGAACCTTTGGTAGTTAAAAGTAAAAAAATAATAAGCCAAAATGCTCACTGCCCAGACAAAACTGTTAAGCAGTTAAAAAAAGCTGCCATGCTAAAGATGCATGTGATAGACTGAAAGGTGCAGATATTGTGGCTTGTTGTAAACTAACAAAACAACACATCCATCATGTCCATGTAACAGGTGAACACCGGAGAAGGAGAAGATAGCCACACATCACTTACCAGTAAAAGATCAGCATTACAGAAAAAGAGTAGAGATACCAAAACTTCAGTAAGACAATTACCATTTATTTGATAGGAAAGGATGGTCATCACCTTCCACCTAGAATAGGACACAACCTACTTTGAAACCATTTGTACATAAAAGTTCAAGATTGCTAACACTGAATTGTGGACAAGCACCACAGACTGCAGTGCATATACTTCAAGACTACATCTAGTATGATGTATTGTGATATGCTCACTAGCCACATGGGGGCAAATTTAAACACAAAACAACCTCTACAAATCTTGATCCACATCGCTGGATGTATTTTTTTTTTTACAAGAGCGGTACCAAAATTCATGAAATGACAAATGTTCAGATTTAGTGAACAAAAGAAGAAGAAACAAGCAATGTGTGATTTTTTTAACTTCATGCAAGACTTTGACTTGATGATCAGTAAAACAGAGCTAAACTTGTGATGTTAACTCTCACCAAAAAAATCAAATAAAAATAACGTGAACACATACTTGTAAAAGTTCTTTGAAAGACACTGCATCTTTCAAACACTCATTCTAAAATAATTTCAACATTAAACCTCAGTCTGAGTAAGGAATTAATTAACAAAGCAATTATCATTTTAACTTCTTTATTATCAATTCCAGTCAAACAGTTTAAAACATCAAGTTATTTTGATGTTAAATTCACATTTGTGCAATCTTGATAAATAAGCAAAACAGACTACATGAATGTTAAATTACAAAAACAATAAACAAAACTAAGAGAGTGGAGAATTACAGGTGCAGGGTGTGAGTGCATTGTGGGCCTTGATTCCTCATAAATTATCCATCATCATTACAACTTGAAATAGTAAACACAGAAAATATACATTATACAGTGATGTCTGTAGCCAAAGTTTCCTCAGACTAGACGTTTTTTGTTTTACACTTCTTTCTTATTCCAAACAAATCCTCACTTGCCACAGAATAATATCACAGATCTTTGTTGCCATTTTCTTATATATATTTTCTACTTTCCTAAGCTTTTTAATTCTCTTTGTAGATCAAATATAGAAGTAATTTTTGCATAAGAATATCTATTAAAAGCACTGTTATTTGTAATGTGTAGCAATAACAAATGAAAGATGATTAGAGGCCACAGAGATGGGATTTCTCAGAAGAATGTTGAAAGTTTCCTGGACAGCTAAAAAGACCAATGAGGAAGTTTTCAAAGAGGCCAACACTAAAAGGGGACTACTAAAAAACATCCGAAAGAAAAAATCAACATTTTTCGGGCACATTATGAGAAGAGGTTTCTGGTTTTCTGAACATACAAGCGTTAAGTCTTATTTAAATCTTAATTATTTTAATAAAAATATTTTTAAAAAATTAAAATATAAAAATAGTGAGACCATAACAACATTATTCTAGTTGATTCCACCATTAGTTATATTGTTACAATGGGATTCCACCATTAGTTATATTGTTACAATGGGATTCCACCATTAGTTATATTGTTACAATGGGATTCCACCATTAGTTATATTGTTACAATGGGATTCCACCATTAGTTATATTGTTACAATGGGATTTCACCATTAGTTATATTGTTACAATGGGATTCCACCATTATACTATGTTTCATAAGTCGTGCCCAACTTTTAAAATTGATATCTTTTAAACCACTTTTTATAAGCTTTTCAAAATTTGCATGTAAAGTTATAATGATTAGAACCCAACAGGGAATTAATTTCATTAAAAAAAAACATTTGGTTATTATTGTTGCTTATTTGATTTATATAAATTTATAACGACCCATTGATGTAGTCAAAACTTAATGTTTACAGTATTTAAGTTAAAAATAGCGATTAAAAATCCATACACGGTCAAATTGATGATTTTGCACGCTTTCAACGTGAGTTTTCTGACACAATTAGACACTTGTAGAAAACACGAGGCATTGTGTGTTCCATTTCCGTTCATTCAGCGGCGAAGCCGTCTTCGAACTGAGCAGACAATAATTATCGTGTTGTTTTGTCTTATCCAATTATTTCCCCATTACGGCCACGCCTTTACCTAGTGAAAATTAATCATAGACCAGCAACTACGGTAATTTCTATTCTTTAGGGCTTCACAATTTACAATTGTGACAAATATCAAAGAAATTTGCCGCTTTAAGAAAACTGCAGCTGCAAGATATTTGTTAAATATACATTTAAAGGGTCTTTTGCATTCTAATAACATTTGGAAAATTTCAACAGTCTTTAACAAATGTTTACTGCGTAATAGCGTTTTGAAGTTGGGCACATGATTTGAAACGAACTATAGTTATATTGTTACAGTTGATTCCATCCTTAGTCACTGAGAGGAATTCCTGTGCTTCAACTGGGCTTTGGGAAATCTAACACAGAGACCAAATGTCTGTTTACTTACTTGAATTACTAGGAATCTGGCATTTTCACAGAAATGAGTTATGTTGTGAGCACACATTAAATTTCATTTTGTAATTAAATAGGTGGCCTGTTCACACCGACAACACTTCATGTGGTGACAATCTGAGTTTTTTTTATGACAGATTGAAGCCATTCAAGATCAGTTCATTTACTTTCTTTCCTTCAATTTTTTTACTTTTAGCATTAAAGGGAATATTCAAGTCAACATCCTGTAGTGTTATTTTTGTTTTGTTTTTCGAGCAAAAAATGTATTAATTGTTGATTAATTTGTGCCAGCCAGTCGCAGCTTCATGGTAAGAAATAAATTAACCCTAAAACGGCCAATCAACCACTAATATCTTCAGTAATAAAGAAATGATGGTGGTCATATGTTGGACATATGATGAGAAGAGATAATAACCGAATAGCAAAGCAAGCCCTCATATGGGAAACAACAGGTAAGAGAAAAAGAGGAAGACCCAGGGAGACACTGAGAAGAACATTGATGAAAGAGGCAAGAGCAACAGGATTCGGCTCCCTCAATGAGATAGAGCTGCTTGCACAGAACAGAGACAAATGGCGAGATTTGATAAAAAATCTTTAAAAGAAAACTGCTAGAACAAAAATTCAGATATGAGAAGGTGTATCTTGGTCTACGCCCTATGGGCCGGCAACGGCTCGAAAGGTCAATAAATAGATAGATAGAAAACGGCCAACCTATTAGATTATTGCATCAACTTTTTAAACAAAAATCAGAAGACTGGAAAATAAAGAAATGGCTATCTGCACTAATAAATCAAAAGTGTATATAAGCAGTGAGAAACTGGCACCAGTAGAAAATGTACCTTCCTCCAACAGCTAAAAAGACTATGTACTTATGGACCTACCAATAAGAAAAAAAAGTCAATTCTACTAACTAAACAAACACAGCAAGTTTTTCTAGCTCTTCTAAATGTTAATTCCCTCTCCAATTCCTGTGTTAGCTTTAGCACTAGCTAAAGATATACCTTCTTGTATTAGCATCAGAGCCCTTCTGTCTAACTTGTGTTATCTCCCTTTTCATCTGGTTTGTTCTTTCATGTCAATCATATTTATCATGATGAAAAAACAAACGAAGCATGTTTTTGTCAACTTGCTGAAATATATAAAGACCTATTGTGAACTTGCTGAAATATATAAAGACCTATTGTCAACTGGCTGAAATATATAAAGACCTATTGTCAACTGGCTGAAATATATAAAGACCTATTGTGAACTTGCTGAAATATATAAAGACATATTGTCAACTGGCTGAAATATATAAAGACCTATTGTCAACTGGCTGAAATATATAAAGACCTATTGTCAACTTGCTGAAATACATAAAGACCTAAAGTACAAACTTTGGGGGAGGATCACATGAGTCATACACATCAAATATAGACTGTTTCAGGTCTAAGGTTAAGTCAACAAAAAGTTCTCAATAGAGGACAAACACAGACTACAAATCTCAAAGCTTTGCTGCAGTGTTACATAATTTACATATCTAGTTCCATAAGTGTATGAGCGGTACAATCATTTGAACCCTGGATTACAATTCCTATACCTGTGACTCATGTTGTCACGATTACTTAGTTAAAAAAATTAGCTCCACTTAAATGTCACATTTTGAGTTTTGAAAATCAAACTTTTTGAACTTTTGCTATACAGCAAATTGTTTACAAAAGACGGGAAACAGGAATCGGATGCAGTAATCATTTATGATTTACAGTCAATTTTTAGCCTGAAACTCAACCACATAGACGAGACCTGCTGAGGCGGGGATCTGAGATCACCTATGGACATGTTCGGAGTGCAATGATGATGACCCGCAAATAACTCAATCTAAGGTTAAAGATGGTCAGGAGAATAAGGAGCGCTCTATTGCACAAGTACAAACAAATGTTAAAACTTGTGCACACAGTTGGGCTAAAAAATGACAAAATCACCATTTGTGATTTATCTGTACAATTACAAATTTCAGTTCAGTCCAGTTCATTCTTACAGATTATTTGAACATGAGATTTTCATCTTAATTTGTCCCAAAACTGCTTTCAGGTGACAACAAAATTGATCTATGTTACAGTTGGTTATGACCTGCTCGAGTTAATCGAAAGCAACAAAAAAATTATAACTGGCGGTGAAATATGTTTTATGAGAATGATCTCAAAAACTAAGTCACAGACTTCACAGTCAAAGACTCCACAGTCACAGACTCCACAGTCAAAGACTCCACACTTCCCCAGACCCACAAAAATAGCACAACAGAGTTGCAGCAAATGTTGAGATGACACCAATTACTTCTATTTTTATGTGTGTCTATCACAACTAAATTGCATATCATAAATGCACTCTATTAGGCCAGACAATCAGTAAAGAATACTACTATCTAGTTCTGCTACATTTACAAATATTGAAAATGGATTGCGTTGCATTAAAGTGGCAACTTTACTATGACATCAGACCTGACTTGACATCATGACTTATGCATCAGTTTCTCATTAAGTAACACATTTCACAGCAGCTTCATACAATGTACTTTTATTCTGAAAAAACAAATACCTGTTAATAAGACTCAAATTTCATTATATTGAGGACATAGAATGTGTCATGGAAATTGTTTGTGGTTTTAATGATACTATCAGGCATTGAAAAAAGCACTTTTTGGCTTGAGAAAGGAACTACTTAAAACTAACAGATTTTGAATTTTTTGTAAAAATCGAGACTGCAAGATGAAAAGCACAGCGCAACACAATCTGCAAATATGCACATACAGGATTTTTTGTTGTTGTTTTTTTTTTAACATATATCCCAGCCAGATACTTTTGGATTCTTTTGACTTAGCTATCCAACAGTATAGTTAGTGAAACCAGTCAACATAGTTGAGATAAGTCACCTCTAATCCCTGTTTAGGCATGTAACCCTTTGTGTTCTTGTCTTGGTCTTCCTTCTGTCTTAATCTCTATCAACTGTTGAAGACCTCATAAACCAAAAGGTTTGTCTCTGTAAAATTTAACATACAATTTATGTCATTTTTTTCCCCCTTTACATTCTGTGAGTTTTATCGCAGCCCTGTATAATTATATCTTTATGCCTATTCCCATTTTTTGATCATCCCTTGTAATGTGTAGCAATAACACATTTAAATATATTTGTTTGCTACAAAAATAGTCAACGACTTGCTTTATTCATGAAATTAACCGACAGACAAACCAATTTCTTAACAAACATACAAAAAATAAATAAATAAATCAGCAACAATGCTTTATGGACATTTTACATTAAGCACAGATTTATATCCCTTGACATGCTTGCTTTGTTATCATGTGGCAGTGAGATGTTTTTTTTTTTTTTTAATTAATTACCACCTCGGACTTAATGATTTTAGAAAAATTATTCTTCCTCCAATAAAGGACACTCTATGTGGAACAAAACAACTCATAAACACTTTAGATATTACTACATGAAACACTAGTCAAAAGTGGTAGCTGAAAGGTTGAATAGATCAAAACTGACTGACCCATAAACATGAGTTGTACATAAAAAAAAGTATAATAATTTTTATTTGTGAAGGTCTAATTAAGCAGAGTTAATTTTCTAAATAGCTGAACAGATAATTCACATGTTCTTATTTATCCATGATGTTAATTTGTATTACAAATTCTTGTTAAAGTTCTAAGGGCAAGTGACATCAATCTCTCAATCAGGATCAGCGTTTGTTCTCTTCTGGATGTAAAGCAGAAAAACTAACCTTTTACTTTCCAGCCACAACAATTCTTCGAGGTGAATTCTTCAGTGAGGAAACCCTATAATAACAGAGGCTGTTGTTACACTACTGATATAAAAATAATACATTAATATAATTTTTCTTTTGGCTAAGATACATACAATTTGATAACTGTCCCTCTTGTACTCTAACTTTCATCCAGTTACTAATTTATTGTTATAAATCTGTGAATGTATAACACACCTCAGTACCACACAAACAGATATATATATATATATATATATATATATATATATATATATATATATATATATATATATATATGGCCCACGCCATGTACTTATCTCAGCTGTATACAGGGCTTTAGGAAACAAATAAGTGTAACAACATAATGTCAACCATGTATGGCCCTCCCTGACAAATACTAACAGACTATAATAACATACAATTATGTTCACTGACTCATTGGAAGTCAAGTAATGGATATGTAGATGGTTTTATAAAAGCACCAATGGATAAGCATAGGAAAGAAGGGGATTGATGTATTTGAATATGCAACACTCATTTGTATTTACAGCTCATATATTATGGTACATGAGGGAACTCAAACAAATGTATATAGCAAGATATAACTAACTCAGTAGTTTTCTAGCATTAAATAGTCAAGACAAAATTTACTCATAAACAGCCACAAGAATATAAAAACAACAAAACTATGAGTGTAAAACTAGAGGTATCCTATCGAATGAATTATTATGAAAGGAAAGAGAAATCAAATGAACTATTATGAAAGAAATGAGAAATCAAATGAACTATTATGAAAGAAATGAGATGTCAAATGACTTTATGAAAGGATTGAGAAGTCAAATAAACTACCACAAAGAAAATTGATTTATTTTAATGAGCTATGTAGATCATTTTAATGAACCATCGTGAAGAGAGTGACAATTTCAATGCAAAAGTTTAAAATAATGACAATTTTAATGAACTATCAATAATCTAACCACCGGTCACAGAGATTAACGAGCTACCATTCGTAGACAATCAGGCGCTAATTATTACGTGGAAAAACATAAGACCTACAAGAACATTTAAGTAGACTTAACAGCACAGGCACTCAATACAACATGAAAATCAACATCACAAAAACAGAAGTCATGAGTCAACATCACAAAAATAAAAGTCTTGAATATCACAAAAGAGAAACAGAACATCAACAAAATGATAGACAACAGACAATTAAAACAAGTGGAGGAATTTAAATATCTAGGAAGTCTAATGTCAAACAACAATTCACAAGCTGCAGAAATAGACTCAAGATATAATCAATTTGCCAAATCATTAGAGAACTATTATCACTATTGTCTAACAAGGTAATACCCTAGAGGCAAAATGGGCTCTCTACAGTAACAATATAATCTTCATTCCAACATAGCATTTTCAATGCCAGATCTGGACTCTAGACTCAAAAACAATAAGAAAAATAATCACTACAGAGATTAAACTTGTTAGACGTATGATAGGAAACAGTCTGAGAGATAAGATCAGGAAAGAAGAACTAAGAAAAAAGCTAGGAATAATATCCACCATGGAATAAAGACACAACAAAATAGTCTGTCCACTTGATAAGATAGAAAGATCAAAACACAACACAATGAGTCTTTAATAAACATTGCATGAACATTAGACTCAAGGGCCGACCATGAAAAATGGATTGATGAAGTATTAGTACCACTAGGAAACATAACAGCAGCAGAGGCCAACAGAAGGCCAATTTTGCAGCCAAAAGACTGCAAATTATATCTCCCCATTTATACTGAAAGACAAATGAAAAAGGAAAGAAGGCCAAGATTAGATAGATAATCCTAATAAATTTAACAATATCAATTAACTATCAAGAGTAAATAACATTTTCAATAACAATTAACTATCAAGAATAGAATAGAAGGTGTGTGAGACCTGGCATAATACTGATTCTTTAAGACAGTCTGTTGAATGTAATGTTCTGCAAAGGACGTGCAACCTGATGATGCCAAAAGATTGAGAAGTTAAAAACTACATTTCTAAATGAATTAATTAGAAGGTAGAATATGTATACAAGAAATGCTTGAAAATATTAAATGAAATTCTTTATTTTCCAACTCATTCATCAGTCCATCTTTTCAATCAGACGTTTGTATTTATGAACAGTACAAAATTATCTCAAAATGCAAAATCACAACCACAAACAGAAACCAATCAACATGTGACCATCAATAACTATTTGAACAAATATTTCACACTCATGATTTTTGTTTATCAGGTTCATATGCTAACATTATGTATACAATCATACTAGTCTCCCGTACATACATGTTACTTCTGTACAATTACAAACAATGTAAAGATCACATATTTGTCACAGATACAATATGTACAGCATACATGAAATAGACAGCAAAATAACAGCAACACAGACAGCTCAATATTTGAGAAGATAACAAATGTTCACATTTGAGGACAATAAAGGAAGAAAGAAGTTCAAATAGTAATAATTTACTTATATAGAGTGTCTCACTTGCTATTGAACCTGGAATTTCCTTAATAATTATTATCTTATTAGGACACAAATGGTGGTAACTTCCAGCATATGACCTCATCACATTTCTTACAAAATGAAATAAGTTTTCTTCAAATGTCTCTGCAATATCCTCATTAGTGGTAAAACCATTAAAGAAATGCCAGGATCCATAGCGTGGGTGACACTCTGTATAACTTAATGCAGACAGTGCATTTAATCCTTTAAATCATTCTTAAAAAAAAAATAACCATTACAATTGTATAAAAATATAACAGATAATTATTAAAAAGAAAAAAATATATCCACTGCAAAAAATATATCCACGGGGGGGGGGGGTTGTGTAAGACATCAGCCTCTTGGTAAAGTCCAGGATTCAAATTCAGCTCCTGACTGTAGAAACGTTTTTTTTGTCTATTCTGTGGCTTTACCCTTCCCTGGTTTACGGACAGTGAGATCCAAACGCTAACTCTCTCAGATAAAAGCGAAAAACAAGAGGTCCAATGTGCATTCTGCACACATTAAAGAACCCTTGACAGTTACAAGTCGAAAAGATTAGGCCAAGATGGCCGTCCATCCAGACAAAATTGTTAAGCAATTGAAAAAAATGTACCCTATCTGAAGAAGGGTGTGTCGGACTGAAAGGTGCAGATATCATAGCTTGACTAGCAACACAACACATCCTTGCAAACTCAATGGATAAATGCTGAGAAAGAAGAACATTTTGGAAAATAACTTTTTTAAATCTACAATATATATATATAAGCTAAGCTATTTTTTTTCATGGTGAACTTTGGTGTTCTAATCATCATCATCTTCATCGAGTGTCGTCTCCGCAAAGAAGGTTGGCTAACATGGATCGCCATTCCACTCTGTTTCTTGCTTTGATGGTGCAAGTTGTCATAGATTGACTTGTTCATCTTCTGATGTTACTTGTCCATGTTAGTCTTGGTCTGCCTCTGCCTCTTTTACCTTGTATTTTCTCTTCCAATATTACTTGTAGTAGGCTGTTGTGTCTTTTAACGTGCCCCAAAAGTTTCATTTGTCTTGTCTTAATTGTATTTAGTAGTTCTCTTTTTATTTTTAGTTGTTTTAAAGCTTCGTTTGTTTTCTGTTCTTTCCATCCAATTCTACCTATTCTTCTATAAATCCACATTTCAAAGGCTTCAATTTTCTGTTCTGTTTTCTTGTCTAATGTCCATGTTTCTGCACCATACAGGAATATTGAGAAGATGTAACATTTTGCTATTCTAATCATAAATGCAAAATAATAATCTAAAAATAAGCAATTGTGTGAACTAACAAGTCAGGAATCCACATTTTCAGACTCAACATATTGTTTCTTTACTGTTTATAACATACAGCAGTATTCTCAAACAAGAAGTCCCTCACACAAGTTAAAAAAAAACAATGACATCAAGAAATACTTCACCTTCATCCTTTCAACTAACTCCCTGTGGTGCACAAACATCTTTCATAAAAAGTTTTATTTGATGCCATTTTCTTAATATTGTTCCACGTCTTCCAAATCCTTTCCATCAGTTTCCACCTTCTTTGTCCAATGTCTGGGTATAATTTGACCTTTCTGTTGACACTTTCCCTAGGGATTCTAAAACAGGGGCTTGTCATGTAAAACTCACACAGACTTCTGCATTCTGTTGTCTTGTAGCACACATGTATGTATACGCAATATATGTATACACTTGTATATTGAAATTTTATATGTAACATCTCAGCTCTTTTACTCCATTGTTGTCAACTTGACACTCCCCAATTATTTCTAAATTTTTTTTCTTTGTTCCCTGATGGAGTCCCCTAGAGACTATCTATCTATCTATTGACCTTTCGAGCCGTAACCGGCCCATAGGGCGTAGACCAAGATACACCTTCTCCTATATGAATTTTTGTTCTAGCAGTTTTCTTTTAAAGATATTTTATCAAATCTCGCCATCTGTCTCTGTTCTGTGCAAGCAGTTCTATCTCATTGAGGGAGCCGACTCCTGCTGCTCTTGCCTCTCTCATCAATGTTCTTCTCAGTGTCTCCCTGGGTCTTCCTCTTTTTCTTTTACCTGTTGTTTCCCATATGAGGGCTTGCTTTGCTATTCGATTATTATCTCTTCTCATCACATGTCCAACGTATGACCATCGTCTTTTCTTTATTACTGAAGATATTAGTGGTTGATTGGCGATTTCTCTAATTTCCTCGTTTGTTTTGAATTCGTTCCATTCTATACCAAGTATTTTCCTTAGACATTTATTTTCGAATGCGTTCAACTTTGTTTCTATATCTCTTGTTGTTTTCCAGCTTTCACACGCATACGTAAGGGTTGATAGTACATTTGATTTGAATAGCCTAAGTTTTGTGTTTGTGCTAATGAGTTTTGATTTCCACAACTTTTCAAGGCTTCTGAAAGACATTGCTGCTTTAGCCAGTCTGATTCTAATTTCTTTGCTCGTATCCCCTTCTCGATCAATGTGACTTCCAAGATAGATAAAGTGATCGATCTCTTCTACTGGTTTGTTTTCCATGTATATTTTGTCACTTGTTGGAATTAAACTTTTCATGACTTTAGTCTTTTCATGATTGACCTCAAGCCCAATTTTGCTGGCTATTGATGATAGTTCATTTGTGTTTTCCTGCATCGTTTTTATCTGACTGCTGATGAGAACTATGTCATCAGCAAAGTCGAGGTCCTCCAAATGGTCTCCTTGTATCCATTCGATGCCTTTATTACCAGTGCAGCATTTGTTCATTATGAAGTCCATAACAATTCCTAGAGACTAGGAACTGAATTTTGCGTGTTAATCCGTTTTTTCCTGGCAGTCGTGTGCACAGGGGTCCCTCCCCGCACAGGCAGATAACTCTGTCTTCGGTGGTATTTCTACATTAATTAGAAAGACTTGCTTATACAAGACTTGCCTATATTGGGGGCCTCGGTAGTCTATTTGAGAAAACCACCCAACTGGGCTACTGGCGTTCGGACAAACCCGTGTTTTATTCCTGCTGGAAGCAGTGTGAGTTGTACTAATGGTTGGAAAAAAAAATGCTCCTGTGGTCAACCCAGCCACTGGCAGAAATGGGTACCAAGGTGGTACTCTGGGAAGATGGGAGCTGCGATAGTTCAGTGGTTAGTGAACTGGACTACAAAGGACATGGGGTAGGGTTTGATCCCAACTGACGGTTTCCAGGTTCACCTAGCCTTAAATGGGTACCAAATTTTTCTGGGAAAGTAAAGCGGCACAGGGGTAATACCGACCACATTACCCCGAAAATCATGTGCCGAAGGTCTGTAAAATTTATGGTCACTAACACCATATTCCCTATACACCGTGACGGGGGTACTTTACTTTTTATTTTACTCTGGGAAGATGAGGAATGCCACCTCACATCTTGAGTTTTGATGCTTGAAGCAACACTATCCAGAAGTCTCAGAACACTTCTAAGAATCTAAACTTTTCTTCACATGTAAAACTGTTATCACTAACAGGCTTAATCAAGACCAGAGCACATATGGGTGAGAACTCGTGTGCTAAGACGCTGATTCAAGTTTCATACTTAACCTTTACCTCTATTTTATAGAGCCCTGTGCACACGACTGCCAGGGAAAAACGGATTAACACGTAAAATTCAGTTCCTAGTCTCTAGGGGACTCCGCCAGGGGTAAAAGCTTCCCTGACCAAATGTTAGATACCCATTTTTAGAAACTGAGATGAAAACAAAGACATGTTTTAACCCTGCTGATACAAATGAAAAGTGAACACACTACAACCACTTCTTTCCTTCATCTGCTTTTCAGCATCGAGGGGAGATGTAGTTTGCAGTCTTCAGCTCTTCTTTTGGCCTTGCCTGCTATTATATTTCCTAGTGTTTCTAGCACTCCACCAGTCCATCTTTTTCTTGGTTGGTCATTGGGTCTAGTGTTCTCATAGTGTTTTATGAAGGTTCGTTGTGTTGATGTCTCTGTTTTATCACATAGCCAAACCATTTTAGCTGTTATCTGTTGTTTCTTTTTGTGTACTACGGTGGGAATTATTCCTAGCTTTCTTCTCAGTTCTTAATCTCTGATCTTATCTCTTAGGCTGTTTCCAGTCACGCTTCTAACACATTTCATTTCAGTAATGGTTACTTTTCTTATTGTTCTTGAGTCTAGCGCCTGATGTAGCATTGGTACAACAGCATTGGAATGAAAATTCTCAGATTGTCTTGTAGAGTGCCTGTTTTTCCTGTACTGTTATTTCTCTACAATTTCACTAATTATAATTCCATACCAATGTTCAGTTCAGTACATTTTAAAATTCAAAAGCACTATGTCCAAAAGAGATGATACCCTATTAACAATATCTTCATGAACCTGCAACATTTTTACTAAAATGTATTTCTGGTAAGTTTTACTGAGGAACAACATTTAATAAGAAGTTTGAACTTGAGTAATTTCGGTAGCTCACAGTTTCAAGCTAGATCAATTAGATAAAACCAACAAAATAATTCTGGAGATAAAAAGTTAATTCATGCTTTAATGTTTTCTATCAAAATGCCCTAATTATGGGAACATCAAATGAAAGATTGAAGAGCTACGCAAGTTGGTTACTATCTTGGTGACACTACATTTGTTCTAGTTCACAAACTGAGTGAATGGTAAAAAGTTAACTGCAATCAGTCACATATACACAACGTTGTGGACTAGAATTAAGTGAGAGAAGACAAACTCAAAACGGCAATGTTTTATTTGAAATATAAATGATGTTTCTATAAAAAGTGACTTGTCTAGCAACATTTGCTCACTTTCATGTACCTAAATAATGTATAAATACAAATCAAGTTAAAAACATCAGAAAACACAAGAATGATGAAACTAAAACCTGTTATGCAGACACTTCAGTGTGAAATCATCAAGTTACATGAGTCGTACACATAATGAATGTTATTAGATTACAAATAAATATAATAGTTTCATTAGATATACAAATGTACAGCTTCGTGAGATTCCATAAATATTCAGTTCCATATACATATATATATATATATATACCCAGCTTTATTAGATTCACAAATATCCAAGCACTAAGCTGCAATATAAAGCATCATTGTAGTGGCCAGCTAGCACAGTGGCCTAGCAATAAGGTAAAAGTATGATCAATCCTATATTGATAACCACCAGTTGATCCCGTTAAGAAAAGAATGGACACCTGCTCTCGAGCCAAGGAAGGTATTAACAGAAGGAAGAACACTGGTCTCATTGCCACCTCTCCTCATCTAAAAATTATGTAACCTTTTACAGTGAAGTTTGATACTTCACTCCTCTATGATTTTAAACATTACAAGATATTCTTGACTTTTATAACTGTAATTGCTTTACATTTATTGATATAGAACACATATAAAACCATGCCAAGATAAGAAATATTAGAACAATAATTCTGCAGTATTCCTCTAATACCACAAAATTTCCAGAACAATGGAACAAGAACTTAACATTCTCTGATGAATGTTATATCTATGACATATTTGACAATAATGACAACAAAAAATTTGAATTATAAAACATAAGTAAACAAATAACTAAAGTTTGTTTTTAATTATATCTTATCTTCGTGAAAATGTAACAAAGAGTTGAACATTTAAAAATCTGTTATTTAAAACATACCATGTTTTTTATTTATCTATGCGAGGGAAGACCTCTTGTAGTAAATGCATGCTAGTTTCATGCTCCAAGGGTGGTGAGTTTATTGCTGACAGCAGATGCATAAACAGAAATGGCTATCCTGTATATTGAGTAGTGGAATGTAACAGCAACACAGAAAATATCAGTTACACTTCAAATGCTGTTCATTATTTAGGGGGTTAAAGAATTTGCGTTCAAATAAATAGCCATGGGGTTGCTTTACCATTAACTACATTAAATAACAACTCTTTTTTTTCTACCTATTACATAAATGAGTCATTGGGAGAGGGAAAAAATACTAAAGACTGGAAAGAATTCATTTCAACTGCCAAGGATTCTTTTACATGCTCAACAAGAACACAAGACCTTATATTTTATTACCAAACTTTTATAAAATTAAATACTGAATCCCACCTACCATGAGGCTAGAAAAAAAATTTATTGTTTCATATAATATTCAGGTACTTTTGAAGATAGGGAGCCGCGAAAGCTCAGTGGTTAGTGAACTGAACTACAAAGGACTAGTGGTGGGTTCGATCCCAACCGACACCTTCCGGGTTCACCCAGCCTTAAATGGGTACTGGATTTTTTTCTGGGAAAGTAAAGCAGCACGGGTGTAATACCGACCACATTACCTCAAAAACCATGTGCTGAAGGTCTGTAAAATATAGGGTCACTAACACCATATTTCCCTATATGCCACTTGGCGTGACGGGGGTACTTTACTTTTTACTTTTACTTTTGAAGATGCCATGTACACCTTAGGTAAAAGCCTATACGTAAAGATAAGAATATCACTCTGGGATTTAAAATCAGGCTAAGGTACAACCTTGTTATATCTGTTCTTCTAAACACTTGTGAAACATGTACCCTTAACATCAGATGTATAGAATAAAATATAAGCTATAGAGATGAAATGTTATCAAAGTGTTTTGGGAATCCTTGAATCATATCACAAATAAAACTCACAAATGGATGCAATCAGTAATTTGGAGTTCTGATGATCTTTTGACTACTGTAAATAAAAAACAAAATGAAACTGTTAAGCAACATAACGTGGTAGTCTGGCCTGGCTAAGACCATTCTGCAGGGAACTGTGAAAGGAGAAACAGACAGGGAGAAAGAGATGGGAAGATAACATCAATAAATGGACAGACCTTGTCTTTGCAATGTCTCAAAGAATGACTGTAGACAGAGATCAATGATAACAGTTGATGAAGTCTATTTTGCCGGTAGTGCCCCAACTAACACCCCCATCTCCCAATACAGGGAGGGAGGGAGGGAGGGAGGGAGGGAGGGAGGGAGGGAGGGAGGGAGGAAGGAAGGCAGGCAGGAAGGAAGGAAGGAAGGAAGGATGTACACTTTAAACTTAAAGATATAGCAAGCCCACTAGAGACATTAAATAGATAAAACAGGCTAATGATGGCAAAAATAAAAATATAAGTTTCATTTTAACACATTTTAAGGAATCCAAAGGACAAAAAACAAAAGTTTGGTTCACATTGTGTTGAACTTATAGCACAAACAAAAATGTACTAAATGCTCACTTTATGTCAAGTTGAATGACCATCAAAGATGGCTGCAACAAGATCACAAATTTTCTACTCTATACCTTAGTAATACATTCTGCAGACTATTATAAGCCTTAATGTTCTCCCCACAGCTATTTGTCAGTGACAGTTTAGTTGATTTGTTCACTTGTGTCTTTTCATGAAGATAAAGTACACTTGTTTCCTTTATTACACATTCAAAGTGATTAGAAGAAGCTTTATCTTAAAATTTGACAACTTTTGTGGTTAAAAATTGAATATACTGCATCCAAAACTCTCAAATTTGCAATCTTTGATATTTTAGTCACAAGCTTCTGCTCAAATATCATTCATGAACATTTAATTGAGCTAAAATATCTGATGTTTTGTGAGTGGGGTGTCACAAATTGAAACTAATCCTTAAATTAACTATTAAGAATGAGAATGAACTGTACATACATCTTCATCAACAAAAGCTGCAAAATTTCTAAAATTGGAACAAAAATTCCACATTTAAATGAAAAACAAAGTGCTGTGTCCCATACTTGCCAGTTTTTATCCAATCATCATCTAACATACACTTGCCTTGAACTTCTACATTAATTTAAAAAAAAAGTGTTTTTAAATTAGTAAAAAAAAAGTATTGCACATTTTGAATTTTTTAAAATATAAATAACCACTTTAATGAATACACTCATTAGATCTGGTCATGGGGGTTACTTTACCTGCTGGCTCTGACCTCTTTTCAATGATCTACTTCACAAAGTCAGTCACCTCAGGTACTTCCTTTACCAACTTGACAGGGGAATACATTTTGAACAAAATGTTCTAGCCACTAAATTGTGTAAAGTCTATGCAACTTCATACTGGAAATGTTATGCTAAATTTTACCAACCAATAAAGAAAACATTGAAGAATGTTTCCCCCCATTCATGTATCTTATATTCTTCACGCACTACCAAGTCGATTGGTGTAGATAAAAACATTTTTCCACAATCTCCTTTCTGTATCACTTCTGTTGGTAAAAAGCAAAGGTCCCATCCATCCTTAAGGCATTTGAAGAATATGGCTTAGATGCCCATATTTTTCAAAGTCCAATGACATATTTATGGGTCTTCTGATCGACATCATGTCAGGGCTTTCCAACTTTCCAGAAACATCTTTGGTACCCATATTTATAGGCCAGATGAATATCTTGATGATCTGAAGAAAAATTCATCACTTCTGGGAATTAAACTTGGACCTCTCTGCTCAGTAGTGTGGGAGCTAACCATTGAGTAACCTATTATTGTGGTGAGTAAAGCAAAGTGAAGCTTCCCTCCATATCTTGGCTAAGCATGTGGGAGTATGGTGTTAGCGACCATATTTTTCCATGACCACTGCACATTTTTGGATGATGTAGTCAGTATCACACCAGGTCGCCTTCACTCTCAAAAAAATTTTCTGGTATCCTTTTTTAGAGGAGGCTAGGTGAACCCCGGAGCCTTGTTGGTCCAAAAAATAAATCCGCCACTTCTGGGTGTACCCTAACCTTTCTGATTAGGAAGTGAGCACACTAACTACTCAGCCACCAAGGTGGTGCCATGATTCTCATTATGGTGGTGAGGTGTCACAATATTTATCACCAACAATCTTTCTGATCACAGATTACAGTGTTTCATATTCCCTCATTCCATAATATACCCAAAGGTTGATTGCTAGTCCTTTATTCTGACTATCAGGAACATATGTACATTTTTTTCTCTTCAAAATACAAATCAGTTGAAGTAAAATAAATAGTTATCTTGCAGGAAAATTGACCTGTGAGTTCAGTTATTTATTACTTTAAAAATTGTGAACAAACATTACACATTAATACCCACTCACACAAACATGCTTCAGCTATTTTAATTGTGCCCCCTTATGTATTACGCAAAACATAATAGTACAGCAAAATGAAGAAAAAAAAAAAAAAAAAAAAAGCATGGACAAAATTGACAATTTTAAAACTGTCAAAATAATACAAACAAGGAGTTGTGAAAAGCTGCTGAGGGAAAGAGTTAAGTACTGTTTGCTTATATAATGTCTCTAAAGATAAAAGATGAAATTTCAGCTGGTTTAGCCCAGATGTTTTTCCACTGATATTATAATTTGTATGTTCAATAAACAATATTTTGTTAGTGTTGTGGTTATGAATAAAGAAGAACAATATAGAGATTAAAGCCTTGCCACAGCACATTGCTAGATCTGATTCTTGAATATTATTTGAGGAGAGATTTATATTTCTCCATGGGCCTACAACCATTTTGTTTTCACGGCCATCACGAAGAACACATAAGAAGAATTGAACGATGTCTATAAATTATCTTAGATATTTAACCATCTACAATATTCCTTTAAACAATTGAAATAAAAAGCAAGGTCAAACTGTTACATGCAAACTTAGATCTGGCTACAATAGATAGATAAGACGTTTCTGAGATTCCCATTTGGACTCAGTGGATGCTCTCCACTCTTGCAACCTGTACAATTCAGTGCGAGACTAATTCTGACCTCGTCAAGAACAAGATCTTCAGCTCTTTGAGTAGATTCCACAGCGATGATCTATTGTTATAGGTCTAATATTTCACTAGGATAGAGAAGACACATCCAGTAGAACCTAGTGAATCAAGAAAGTCAATGCAGTATGCCATACCAAAAATTTGGGCTTAAAAGCCACCATCAATTACACAACATTAACAAGTGACTTTCATCTTTCTTCCAGAAAATTATTTTGCTAAACCTTTGTCCTTTTCTTACATCAAATTTCTTGTTCTGACCTTTCTGCTAAACAAACTACTATTCTACAATTTATTTTAAATTCTAATTCCATCTCAATTCTGAGATCTGTAAATTTGTTTCTAAATTCATTATATTTGCTCTTTTACTAAATTCTGTTATTAATTCCTATAAATCCTAGTTGATTTTAAACTCCTATAACAAAGTTTCACATAGCTCTTTAACTATCTTTCAAATCTATGATCCACTTGTTTCTAATAAAATATATTTTAGCAGTCAAATGGTATCGGTTAAAATAATGTTCTTCCAGAACTTTCAAGTTCTGCATATTAACATAAGTGACAATGTTGTTTTGTTTCATGAAAATTAACATATTATAACTATTGTTAGATAATTATGTGTTTACTTTGGGTCTGTATGTAGGCCCAATAGTACATCCTGCATAATTACATCAACTTACAGACTAATACAGTAAAAATTAGAATGACCTAACCAATTTATCTATCGCCAAATCTAGCCAAAAACAGCACATAAGGCAGAAATGATAGACTCTCCAAGTCTGACGACCTTTGCAATCAAGTGTCAGACCTTGCACAGTATGCAAATTGTATCTCACCACACCTCCCTGTTCTGGACAAACCTCTCAACTTCAGCGAGGGAACAGATGCCTGCTGTTGTTCCTTCTCACCTCAGTGATATTTTTAGTGTTTCTCTGAACCAGCCTCTTTTGCTTTTATACTACGGTTCCCCTTTGAGAGCTTGCTTTGAGACTCTCTTATTGTCTCTTCTCATCCCATGGCCAACATATGACCAGTTCACCTTCTTCTCTTGATAGCAGATGATTATTACAATGATGGAGCTGGTAAACAAAAAAAATATGCCATGTCTATCTCACTAAACTGAACCACACTGGTAGCTATTCTCTACAGTGACTAGAGACATCAACATGATATTGTTTTTGTTTTTTAAACACTTATTATATAAAATCTCAACCAAAAAAAAAAAATTAATAAAAGCAACTATCATTACATTTTTTTCTTTAAATTTACACAAACTAAAACTGGATTCCAAAAAAGAAAACATTAATTTCTGTTATATTTTTCAACTATCGTAAAATCTATATATTGCACAACTAACGTTTTATACCACAAGCACTCACATAATTTGAAGAGAAATGCAAATAGAACATATTACATTTGTAAAGGATACATGTATCAAGTCAACTTTCCATGTAAATAAATGGAAACTATTTGCAAAATTAATTGTTTAAGAATGAAGATGGACTTGTATAACAAGAGCCACATGTGTTTACATTCCAGAAATAGATTTTAAATAAACAAGACAAACAAACAAAAATAAATTATTTCTTTATGATTTGTGTTAATCCTTTCATGTTAATATTTAAATCTCCAATTAAATTGCAGGAAATGAAATTTGGCTATTTCCATCAAGATTCCAACAATAACAATCTGAATGAATAATATTCAAACTTACTGTCAATGAATTTGACAGCTGTCCCTAGAACTTTAACTTACTGTCAATGAATTGACAGCTGTCATGAGAAATCCTACTTACATGCCAAGTCAGTTTACAGTTGTCACTAAAACTTTCACTTAGTGACAGTGAGTTGACATCTGCCACTAGAACTCTCATGTCACTGTCATCAGTAAGATAAAAACAGTGTAAGTTAAGTAATGCACCAATAACTGAACTGACATCCCAGATACATTCTAAAATCTCACTCAAAATTCCATCTTAACTTCTCATTGTTCACCCTCAAGATTGGTCTTCATTAGTAGTCATAACTGTTGATCGAACTGTTATAAAATCATAATTTTGAAATTAAATATTATTACAACATTAATCTGAGACGATTAATCTCACTATTTAATTGACATCAACAGTGAAATGATGGCATGGCATCATCATGAGTGCATGCATTTTGCGTAATGATAATAGCAGATGAAAATATATTTTTATATGAATGTTACATCATGTTTTTGGCTGAATATGGGTCTCTGTATGTTAAATCATTGTGTCGCCATAATTATTACAATTACAATTAAACTGTTTAGTGACTGCAATATAACTTTTCAAACTGAGGTGAAAAATCAGTCATATCCTAATCAACAACCAGTATTAGAGAGTTGATAAATCAGACAGAAGAGCTGGGTATATAATTTTTAAAAAATAGCTGGGCACAAAATCTAAAACTGACAAATCTGAAGAAAGGCTTACAAGTGTGAAGAATATGTAAAGTTGATGATATGGGTGATGAAAAAATATATGTAAAAATGGTTTTGATTTTGTGTCATCTTTCATCAACATATAGATGTAACTATTCCATTTTTACATGATTTTCATCAACCCATTGACAGATCAGCTACAGGAAAATCAACAATCACTATCAGAGGAGTTGACAAATCAGCTAGAGAAAAATTAACAATTGTCATCAGAGTTGGATGACAGAATCAAGATCTGGAGAGCACGAGCATACCTGAAGATTAGTACAGATACAGAGCATCCATTGCACCACGTGCTCAACACAGAGAAAGGTACCAGGCTAAAAAGAGGCAAATCATGGGTGGGCCGAGCAGAAGATGTCATCAAACAGGTCTGTGGGCTTACCAATATCAGCGTTGGTGAGGAGTGGATACCGGTGCCTACGTCATTCAAGGGAATTTTCTCATGTATTGTCACACTCGACAGGAAAAGTAGGGAACAGAACCCGGTCATGGTTAACGCTGAGGTCAACGGTCTCATCTGCGATAACACCGATGAGAAAGATGCAGTCATCTATACAGACGGATCTGTAAGACGACACAAAAGAAGTGCATGGGCATTTACAGCACGCTCGGCAGGCAGAATAGCCAAGGAAGACAGTGGTGCATACGCCATGACGAGTAGCATGACAATGGAGGTGATGGCAGTGACCAAGGCATTCAAATGGTTAGAGTCACAAGACTACATCCACGCATGTATACTGAGTGATTCGATGAGCATGATAAAAAAAGTGGAGGCGGGCTTTGTACGCATGCAATGGGTAGAGTCGTTGCAGAAATCCAAAATACGTAAGGTCACCTTTGTCTATGTCCCTGGACATGCGGGAGTACAGGGAAATGAGAGAGCAGACAGGTTGGCTAGCTGCACTGTCGTTGAGGACGGGCAACCGATGGATCGGGCGGACATCATCAATGCACTCCGAGATGTGGGAAGAGCACAGGACTTCGACAAACACAGATCAACGTCACTTCTTCGGATGATGGAAATGGGAGTTAAGATGGGCACAGCCAGAAATGAGAAACTTGGTGGCCATGTAAGAAGACTTATCAACCAACATAGAACTGGAGTCGTCAGTCGCTGGACACTGAGGAAATTGCTGAGGAGGGGATCTGAGCACCTATGAACATGTTCGGAGTGCAATGATGATGACCCACAAATAACTCAATAACTCAATCAAAGAGTTGACAAATCAGCTAGAGCAAAATTAACAATCATCATCAAAGAGTTGACAAATCAGATAGAGCAAAATTAACAATCACCATCAAAGAGTTGACAAATCAGATAGAGCAAAATTAACAATCGCCATCAAAGAGTTGACAAATCAGATAGAGCAAAATTAACAATCATCATCAAAGAGTTGACAAATCAGCTAGAGAAAAATTAACAATCGTCATCAAAGAGTTGACAAATCAGCAACAACAAAATCAACAATCACTATAAAAGAGTAGACAAATTAGCAACAGCACAATCAACAATCACTATCAGAGAATTGACAAATCAACAAGAACAAATTCAACAAACACAGTCTGAGAAATGGCAGTATCACATGAAAATATACATTAATCACTGTTAAAAAAATAAAGAGCTATCACAAGAGCTTACTAAAATGTCACAATTAGAAAGTACACAAGTAATAATGCTCAGATCAACAAATAATTCCTTCCACAAAGCTCGTGTCCAGGGACTGTATCAGTGTGCGTAAGAAGCCCATTTCTTTGCGTGTGTTTTCAAAAATGACTCTGGGGTCATCACTCTCACATCGCAGAATATTTGGAGCCATCACCATTGCCAGGTTGTTGACATCCATTTTGGTAACTGCTGCATTTTCTGGTACTGCAAATACCTGAATAACACAAGGCAAGAACATATGGAATAACACTAAACACATAAACATTTTTAATAATACTAGACTTATCAATAATTGAAATAACACTAAATAAATAAACATATAGAATAACACTAAACCAATAAACATATGGAATAACACTAAAAACAAACATTTTTAATAATACTAGACTTATCAATAATTGAAATAACACTAACCGAATAAACATATGAATAACACTAAACAAAAAAACATAGAACAACACTAAATAAATAAACACATAGAATAAACACAAATAAACATATAGAATACCACTAAATATATGAGCATTTGAAATGACACTAAACAAATACTCATTTATTTATTATGGGGGAACACTGAGGCAAGGGTTTATGCCAACAAAAGAGTTGATCTACAAGTTTCTGGTTACAGTGGATAGACAAGAACAAAGTCATTTTCTTGTAAGCCCTCAACAATTTATGTGGGGACCTGCATGACTGCCAGTCATGATCACAGTCTTTTGACTAAAGACATTTTGAAATGCAATAGTGAATGAGCAAGTATGATGATGTATAAATGATTATAGACAAGGTAATGGAATCATCAGTGTGCACACATTTTGTCATCTGCTGAAAGTGGGAAAGGCACCTATGATTTGCCAGGACTGCTCTGTGATGTTAACTTTAACAGTAGTAAACAATTATAAAAGGTTAAACAAATACATTCAACGCAGAAAGAGTGATATTGCCAACACATTTGACACAGGACAGAGGTATTAAATAGACAAACATTTCTGATACAGGAATGGAGGTATTAACTAGACAAACATTTCTGATACAGGAATGAAGGTATTAAATAGACAAACATTTCTGATACAGGAATGGAGGTATTAAATAGACAAACATTTCTGATACAGGAATGGAGGTATTAAATAGACAAACATTTCTGATACAGGAATGGAGGTAACATACAGACAAACATTTCTGATACAGGAATAGGGGTATTAAATAGACAAACATTTCTGATACAGGAATAGGGGTATCATACAGACAAACATTTCTGATACAGGAATAGGGGTATTAAATAGACAAACATTTCCGATACAGGAATGGAGGTATTAAATAGACAAACATTTCTGATACAGGAATGGAGGTATTATATAGACAAACATTTCTGATACATGAATGGAGGTATTAAATAGACAAACATTTCTGATACAGGAATGGAGGTATTAAATAAACAAACACTTCTGACACAGGAGATATTAAATAGACAAACATTTCTGATACAGGAATGGAGATATTAAATACACAATCACTTCTGACACAGGAATAGTGGTATTAAATAGACAAACACTTCTGACACAGGAATGGAGGTATTAAATAGACAAACACTTCTGACACAGGAATGGAGGTATTAAATAGACAAACACTTCTGACACAGGAATAGGGGTATTAAATATATAAACATTTCTGATACAGGAATAGAGGTATTATATTAAACAGACAAAGTTTTTCTGGCATATGAATAGAGGTATTATATAGACAACAGCATCTGACACAGGTACAAAGGTAAGAGATAGCTCGACGCACTTGACACAAAAACAGAGATATGATATACCTAGAGACACATATAATGCATGAACAGAGATATGATATACCTAGAGACACATATAATGCATGAACAGAGATATGATATACCTAGAGACACATATAATGCATGAACAGAGATATGATATACCTAGAGACACATATAATGCATGAACAGAGATATGATATACCTAGAGACACATATAATGCATGAACAGATATATGATATACCTAGAGACACATATAATGCATGAACAGAGATATGATATACCTAGAGACACATATAATGCATGAACAGAGATATGAAACAACTAGACACATGTGACACAGAGACAACTTCAACACAGCCCCATAAATACATTTATGTCTATTCCCATAAGCCACAAAGCTAATTAGAGATACCATTTTACCTTTTCTTTACTATATATGTGCATATACCTATAAGAAATGAATAAGGTAAGATAGAACCAGGCGGTTGATGTCAGATTGTCAACTCACCTGTAAGAAACGAATAAGGTAAGATAGAACCAGGCGGTTGATGTCAGGAAGTTGGCTGACAATTGCAACAGCTGCATCTGCATTGGCATAATTTTCTACACAAGCCTCATAAAACTGGGCCGGAATCAGGGGTTCATAGAGCTCTCGGTACCACAGCTTCAGCAGGGATGCTGGGATGTGAGGGTCAGGACAATCTGATGGAGGAATCCACTGGTCACAGCGCATCTTCAGACTATTCACTTCATCAATATCACCTGGGACCCTGAAAAAGGAAGTAGATCAAATCATAAGTTTTGGTATTTGTTTTTTGATTCAGCGGTTTATAGGGTTTTTTTGCTCTTCTTGGCTTAATATATTATTTGGCTGTATTTCTTTATAGACTTCTTTTGCTTTTCTTGATCCAATATATTATTTGGCTGCATTTCTTTATAGACTTCTTTTGCTTTTCTTGATCCAATATATTATTTGGCTGTATTTCTTTATAGACTTCTTTTGCTTTTCTTGATCCAATATATTATTTGGCTGCATTTCTTTATAGACTTCTTTTGCTTTTCTTGATCCAATTTAATATTTGGCTGTTTCTCTTTATAGGCTTCTTTTGCTCTTCTTGGCTCAATATATTATTTGGTTTTGTTTCTTTATGGGTTTGGTTTCTTTTGCTCTTCTTGGCTTAATATATTATTTGGCTGTATTTCTTTATGGGCTTCTTTTGCTATTCTTGGCTCAATATATTATGTGGTTATATTTCTGTAGATTTTTTTGTTTTGCAATTTCTTTCCCTAACACGTATAGCAAATTAGGGTACAGATTATAATTTGTGTTTAAAATATTACCTTGACAATGGCATACATCCTGTATTTTTTTAAATTTTCAAACTCTTGAGCAATCAACTTTTCTATACAACTAGACCAGGAAGTGTCACAAACAGTGTAATGCATTTAAGGCCTTTCCTGGCTCCCCATAGTTTGTCATGCAGACTTGCATCTGTAAACTTTCATTTTCTGGTTGTCAAAAGACCAAAGATCAAGAGAGATGAAGATCAAGATAGAAAAAGGTCAAGAAAGAAAAGTAAAGATCAAGAAAGAAAACTAAAGATCAAGAAAGAAAACTGCAACAAATGAGATGAAATGTTTCAGAAAAGCTGTGTAAAGAAAGATGAAATCAGAAACACCATTGGAATTCTACTAGTAATTGAATATATAGAGAGATAAAGATTAAAGTGGTTTGAACATTTAATGAACACATGAACCCTCAGCATCAGTGTCAAGAGCTTATAACAACAAAATGGAACAACCAAGATATAGAGGTAGACCAAGAAGAAGATGGATTGTGGGAATTTATGACATAATAAAACAATACAATATCACTATGTACCAAGCCACAGAAAGTGCCCTTGATAGAAAACAGATCAATGACTCAAGCCTGTGATGCTTACTGGCAAAAATAGAACAGGCTGAAAGAAAGAAAGAAAGAAAGAAAGAAAGAAAGAAAGAAAGAAAGAAAGAAAGAAAGAAAGAAAGAAAGAAAGAAAGAAAGAAAGAAAGAAAGAAAGAAAGAAAGAAAGAAAGAAAGAAAGAAAGAAAGAAGACAGCACAGTCTTATAGTACATGCTTGGAAACCTGACTACATGTTCTACAGTTGCAGATGACAGAATCTCTTAAATCCGTAAGGTAAAGATCTACTCCCAGGCCACAGTGCTTTGTTATACATCTGAAGCTCTTCTTCTTCTTTCATTTCTCATTTGCCTTTCGGCGTTGAGGGGAGGTATAATTTGCAGTCTTTTGCTCTTCTGTTAGTTGCTGCTGCTGTTATGTTTCCTAGTGTTTCTAACATTCTGTCAATCCATCTTTTTCATAGTTGACCCTTGGGTCCGGTGTTCTTGCAACATTTGTTGAAGGCTCGTTGTATTATGTTTTGATCACTCTGCCTTGTCATGTAGCCAAACCATTTTATCTGTTCTTTCTTTATATATTCTAAGGCGGGTGTTATTCCTAGTTTTTTCTCAGTTCTTCATTTCTGATCTTATCTCTCAGGCTGTATCCTGTCTTTCGTCTAACACACTTCATCTCAGCAGAGGTTATTTTTCTTCTTGTTCTTGCATAAAGTTCCAGGACTGGTATTGGTAGCACAAAGTTGGGATGAAGACTTATGAGTGGCCGTTTTGCCTCTAGAGTTATTTCCTCATTGGACAATAGTGGTGATAGCTGTCCAATGATTTGACAAGCTTTGTTGCATCTTCAGTCTATCTCTGCTGAAGATCTTGGTCTGCTCATTTCTTAACTGTCTTGTTCTGGCTCATATTTTCCTTTCAGAGCACATCATTCCATTTTGTTTGTATGCTCTAGAAGTGTCTCTACCTCCCTGAAGCTCTGGTGATGGTTTGGCTGTTGAAGGTTGTCTTTGCAAGTTCATTTTTCCTCCTCATTTCATGGGTTTCTCCAATTTGATGGTACCCACTGCAGCATCAGTTCTGCATTCACAGGCAACAAATAGATATTGCTTTCTACTTCTTAGATAATTTTAAACTAGTAGTGGTTCTCTCACATTAGCATCATCATCATCATCAAGTGCCATGCCTGCTGATGTAGGTGATCGTGTCTCTCCACAACTTTCAATCTAAATATTTATTATTTCCGTTGTTGACCTTCTGCCAAACCATTCTCTTAAGCTGTGTGGTATCTTTTCTCTTTGCTTCCCTCTATCTCTTCATCTCTCAATTTTCCCAGTTGTTACAATATATTCCAGCAGTTCTCTTCTCATTACATGGTAAAAAAATGATGATTGTTTCTTCCTAATATTGGAAATTAGCTCTCTTTTTGATTTGGCTTCTTTCAGAACATTTTCATTACTCTTCTTATATGTCCATGTCTCAACATTCTTCTGTAAAACAACATTTCTATAGTTTCCTGTGATTTTCTTGCCTGTTGTTCTATTGTCCATGATTCACATCCATATGTTAAGACTGCCTCTACATGACATTAAAGAACTCTTTTTCTTCTTTCTATTGTCAAAAATAGATTGCACAGTATCTTCTTCATTTTTTCTCTCACATATCAATAGTTAAACTAAAGCAACTACTTTTACTTTTATATGGTTATAGAAGGCCCCGATATCACAGCAAACGAATTAAAATCTATAATTGCTCAACTCCTGAGCCAGTGGAATCATCCGAATCAATATCTCATTTCCCGCAAAGAAAGGTAGCTGCAGTCCCCAACATAGCTGTCTCAGCACACAACAAAAGAGATAAGGCGAAACCGTACAGAAATTGAACACAGCCATCTGTTCCCCGTCATACAATATCATCATTCACCGTAAGCAATCAGAATAATGAAACACGATAAAAACGGATGAAATCACAGCTCATGGTGTGCATAGAGCACTTTACTCAGTTGCTCGGGCAGCTAGCCGGGCTTGGAATATGAGGAAACTGCACCAAGGAACACAAGGACACAGCCTTTAATGGTTCCTGTTGCCTATCCGCGATATTGCCCGGAATTTTTCTATCTATATATTGTCTTTTTAAGCCGAAGATGACACATAGGGCAGAAATTCTAGACACTATGTCCAAAGATCTTTGCTATTAAATGTCAGATCCTGCACAGGACACACATTCTATCTTGCCACACATCCCTGTTCAGGGAAAGCAACTCAATCTCTGCAAGGGAGCTGATGCTCACTGTTATTGCCTCTTGCCTCTGTTCTTTTAGGCATTTCTCTAGGTCAGCCTCTTTTTCTTTTACCTTCTTCTTCTACCTTCAAACTCCTTGAGGAGCATAGGTCTTCAACAAACACTTTCCAAGCTGTTCTGTTTCTTACCATTATTTTAAGATCATTTCATATCTTCCCCATCATCTTCATCTCTGCTTCTCCAAGAATATTTTGGTCTTCCTCTTTGTCTCCTCCCATGGAGATGGATCCAAAAAAGGGCCTGTCGTGTAATACTCTCAGTTGGCTTCTGCAGTGAGTGTTCTATCCAGTGCCATAGTCTTCGTTTATCTCTTTGTACATTGGTAGTACATTCCTGGTGCCAATTCTGGAGGATTTCTGGGCAGACAAAAGTTAAGTCGGTGATCAGAGAGCCCTTATCTTTCCTTGACGGCAGATTAATTTTTTTTTCTTTTACTTGTTCATGTTTGTGAAGTTTTTGTGGCTTATTTTTTTACAGTATGGGATAGCCATTCCAATGCCCAACCCTCTTTAATTGCCTCTTATGAACATTCCTAGTAGGGAACAGTGTTTCAATTCTTTACTCCCCTTTTGGGCCCCGGTAGCGCACAGGCATTTCTTTTACCTGCTTGTTCCCATTTGAGGACTTGCTGTGAGATTCTTACGTTCTCTCTTCTCATCACATGGTTAACATATGACCATCTTATTCTCTTGATTTTAGATTACATTTTTGTATGCTTCATTTCTGAGCTAGTCTTGAATTCTTTCCATGGTATGCAAAGTATTTTCTGAGACGTTTGTTTTCAAATGCATCTAATTTATTTTCCACTTCTTTAGTTGTTTTCCAGCACTCACATCCTTAGGTAAAGATGGATAATATATTTGATTTGAAAATCCAGAGCTTTGTTTTTGTGCTTAGCAATTTTGATTGAGAGAGATGCTGAGAAGAACATTGATGAGAGAGGCAAGAGCAGCAGGAATCAGCTCTCTCAATGAGATAGAGCTGCTTGCACAGAACAGAGACAAATGGCGAGAATTGATAAAATATCTTTAAAAGAATTGAAAACTGCTAGAACAAAAATTCAGATGAAGGAGTATCTTGGTCTACGCCCTTTGGCCGGTTACGGCTCAAAAGGCCAATAGATAGAGTTTTGATTTCCATATTTTATCAATGTTTTTGAATGTCATTGCAACTTTTGCTATTCTGATTCTAATTTCTTTCTTCGTGTCTCCTTCTTGGCCTATGTAACTTCCAAGATATACTTTCATATCATCATCATCATCAAGCACCATGCCTGCTGGCGTAGGTGATCATGTCTCTCCATAACTTTCAATCTCAACTGTTATTTATCATTTCTGTTGTTGACCTTCTGCCAACCCATTCTTTTAAGCTATGGTATTCTCAAATAAAATACCTTAATAAAAATACTTTCATATGAAGGGTCATTATTACAGTGCTTGGACACTGTCCATTACAACATCATTCTCTTGATTGATCATACAGAAAAATATCACGACACGTGATCTCCATTGTACCAGCGAGGGTCCATGTAGCAGAATCTATATATTTTATGCAACAGACAAGAAACAAACATGTAACCATGCATGAAATTCAATACAAAATCTATGATTAGCCAATGGACAACTTAATAGACACAGATATAAACCAAATTACCTAAAAATACCCTCAGTTTGTATGCCGCGCAATCTGAGAACTTCTTCAGATAAAGCAACCTGTATCCATGGCAACTGATGATCTGGGTATCTGTCCTTTTGTAGCAGCATGACATCCTCCAGCATGCTTCCAAACATTGATGGAAAGAACACAATTTTCTGCAAGTTTAGAAAACATTTCACATCACACATAACATAATTGTCATCAAGGAAACCAAAGATATGGTTTTCTTAACTTTAAAAAAAAAAGAAATCAAACTATTTAATTGACAATAAAAAATTAAGTGGTGATATAAATGCTAGTTACAAATCTGATGTACATATTTATATAACACGGAACATGCACATTGCTTGACGTTAATGATGACCACATTGTCATCAATCACTATTAGTGTGGTTTCAAATATAGCTAATGAGGCAATATGAACCCTGAAGTGTGATGAACATGTTGTTATCATTCATTGTTAGTGTGGTTTCAAATATAGCTAATGAGGCAATATGAACCCTGAAGTATGATGAACATGTTGTTATCATTCACTGTTAGTGTGGTTTCAAGTATAGCTAATGAGGCAATATGAACTCTGAAGTGTGATGAACATGTTGTCATCATTCACTGTTAGTGTGGTTTCAAATATAGCTAATGAGGCAATATGAACCCTGAAGTGTGATGAACATGTTGTCATCATTCACTGTTAGTGTGGTTTCAAATATAGCTAATGAGGCAATATGAACCCTGAAGTGTGATGAACATGTTGTCATCATTCACTGTTAGTGTGGTTTCAAATATAGCTAATGAGGCAATATGAACCCTGAAGTGTGATGAACATGTTGTCATCATTCACTGTTAGTGTGGTTTCAAATATAGCTAATGAGGCAATATGAACCCTGAAGTGTGATGAACATGTTGTCATCATTCACTGTTAGTGTGGTTTCAAATATAGCTAATGAGGCAATATGAACCCTGAAGTGTGATGAACATGTTGTCATCATTCACTGTTAGTGTGGTTTCAAGTATAGCTAATGAGGCAATATGAATCCTGAAGTATGATGAACATGTTGTTATCATTCACTGTTAGTGTGGTTTCAAGTATAGCTAATGAGGCAATATGAACCCTGAAGTATGATGAACATGTTGTTATCATTCACTGTTAGTGTGGTTTCAAGTATAGCTAATGAGGCAATATGAACTCTGAAGTATGATGAACATGTTGTTATCATTCATTGTTAGTGTGGTTTCAAGTATAGCTAATGAGGCAATATGAACCCTGAAGTATGATGAACATGTTGTTATCATTCACTGTTAAATCAACTGTGTTCACACTCGGCAAAAGACAGGGACTCAACATTTCTGGCTCAAGTTGATTTATGACCTGAGTTTCACCTCAATGACAGGACGTTTTACAATGTCTATTGGTGCAGTAAGTCTGCCAGCAGACTACTTCAGAGCGTTATTCATTGCATTTCCCATGTCACAAACAGTTGTTTGATGTCTGCTGATGACTGAGGAAATTTCCCTAGGCATAGTAACAACAATAACAACATAAAAAAAAAAAATTAAAAAAAAGGAAAAAACCATCAATTTCTTGAAAATTGGCAATTTTTTGTCACTTTACTGATTATCTCACGATCTTCAAAAAAAAAAAAAAAAAAAAAAAAAAAAAAAAAAAAAAATTTCCAACAGCACTGGAAACAAATTAAACACTCAGGAGTCGCACAGAAGTGGTAATTAGGAAGTTAAACGGATGGGGGTAATGTCTGAATACAGAAAAATGTCAAATTTTGAGAAATTTGTATTTTGATGCTGTAATTTTTACTACATTCGAATCTAGAGTTTGTAATTGCATTTTTCTTACATGCTTCCCCTGTATGCATTTTTCACTACATTTTTCTTACATGCTTCTCCTGTATGCATTTTTCACTACATTTTTCTTACATGCTTCTCATGTATGTATTTTTCACTAGGTTTATTTTTACAGAATGTAGGTGACCAAGAACAACCTGGCACTAGCCCTCTCTGGGTAGTGAGATCCAACATCTAGCCCTCTCTGGGTAGTGAGATCCAACATCTAGCCCTCTCTGGGTAGTGAGATCCAACATCTAGCCCTCTCTGGGTAGTGAGATCCACTATCTAGCCCTCTCTGGGTAGTGAGAAGCAAATTCTACCCAGACCAAAGATGGATGTATCAGACCAAAGTTTCAGATATCATGATTTCCCATAAACTAGAGACACAATGCATCCATGCCAAATAATGGATGAATTCTAAGCAGAAGTGGAAGTAAATCTCAGCCATAAATCTTCTGGTATATGGTGGATAGGCAGCAGGAACCATTGCAGGCTATGCATGAAAAGTGTTCCTTGTTGCAGTTTTCTTACATGCTTCTCGTGTATGTATTTTTCACTAGGTTTTTTTTTTTTTACAGAATGTAGGTGACCAAGAACAACCTGGCACTAGCACTCTCTGGGCCCTCTCTGGGTAGTGAGATCCAACATCTAGCCTCTCTGGGTAGTGAGATCCAACATCTAGCCCTCTCTTGGTAGTGAGATCCAACATCTAGCCCTCTCTGGGTAGTGAGATCCAACATCTAGCCCTCTCTGGGTAGTGAGATCCATAATCTAGCCCTCTCTAGGTACTGAGATCCAATATCTAGCCCTCTCTAGATAGTGAGATCCAATTTCTAGCCCTCTCTAGATAGCGAGATCCAACTTCTAGCCCTTTCTGGGTAGGGAGATCCAACATCTAGCCCTCTCTGGGTAGTGAGATCCAACATCTAGCCCTCTCTGGGTAGTGAGATCCAACATCTAGCCCACTCTGGGTAGTGAGATCCAACATCTAGCCCTCTCTGGGTAGTGAGATCCAACATCTAGCCCTCTCTGGGTAGTGAGATCCAACATCTACCCCTCTCTGGGTAGTGAGATCCAACATCTAGCCCTCTCTGCGGCGGCGGCGACGACGACTACAAGCCATAAATCAAAGTTCAGAACAATGTTCCTTGATGGAAGAGAAGTTCATCTTGAACAATTGTGCTTTATATATCTATCTAACTATCTATCTATTGTCCTTTCGAGCCAAAGACGGCACATAGGGCAGGACCACAATCTCAAAAACAGAAATTTTGCATGCCAAAATGGCACATATTGCGCTTTATATATAGGAGGAATTAATTACAAACAAAAAGATGTTTTTTGCAATACAATTAATTGTATATGGTACAATTAGTCAATCATTTTCATTGTGCTGTTTCTGGTGAATTTCTTTAAGTTGTAAAGCTGACCTTGTTTGTTGTACTTTATTATACAAATAAAATTGCTTGCTATTTCCATTAAAATGTCCTTGATTTACAATATCACAAAAAAAAACTATAATAAATGTATATTAACTAATAGCATATTATGTAGTAAGTAGGGGTACCCTCCATGTCAAAGCATATATGGGGAATAAGGTGTTAGAGCCCATATTTTTCAATAACAAGTGAAATAAAAGTGTTAAGTGGTTGATATCATACATAGTTGACCAACTCTCCCAGGAAAAAAAAAATAAAAAACTCTGGTACCTAATTTCAGAGGCTTGGTGAACCCTGAAGCAGGATTGGTCTGAAATAAATTTGCCAAAATCTGAGAATTGAACCCACACCTTACTGGTTAGTAGCAAGCACATTAACCATACAACCACCATGGCTTTATATTATTAAGTATAACTTCAAAATATAAAAAAAATCCCTTCATTTCTCTATCTCTCCCATATTTTTTTATACAGCTCTGCTTCTTCGCCTATTATTTAACTTCATTGTATGTCAGTTAATACGCTGCGCTCTTGCTCTCAAATTTTTTACCCCCAAATTCTTTCTATCTCTCCATTTCTCTCTCACTTCCAACAAATGCCTACCTTTGCCTGTTCCACCTCCTCCAATGTTGGCTTCCTGACACCTTTCTTAGCTCCAGTCTGTAGTGACCTTTCTAGCCTCTGGAAACAGTGTGCGGAGAAGTGGGAGACTGGCACCTAACAACATCATCAGAAAAATGGTACACCATGTCAGAAAGGAAGAAATACATCAAAGAACTAACCCACCTAAAAAAATATGTAGATCATGAAGTCTGCAGCTATTGAGGATTTTTATAGAAAACTAATCTGCTCTTGTAAATCTTTCTTAACTCTCTTAACAGTGTCATAATTGACAGCTGCCGTTACTGGACACCTAGTAGAGGTTAGAGAAAACTCCTGAGTAGCTGTCATGGCAGCCAAGTTCCTATAGTGATGATGTCATTAAAAACAATCTAAAAAATTAGTATCAACAATCATTAATGTTACAAATTCAAATACCTAGGAAGTTTAATGACAAATGATAATTCTCAAACAGCAGAGATAGAATCAAGATGCAACAAAGCTTGTCAAATCATTGGACAGTTATCACCGCTGTTGTCCAACAAGGAAATAACTCTGGAGGCAAAACAAGCACTATACAATACAATCTTCATCCCAATGTTGTGCTACCTGGACCCTAGATGCAAGAACAATAAGAAAAATAACATCTACAGAGATGAAATGTGTTAGACGAATGACAGGAAACAGTCTGAGAGATAAGATCAGAAATGAAGAACTGAGAAAAAAGATAGGAATAGCTCCCGCCATGGAATATATAAGGAAACAACAGATAAAATGGTTTGGCTACGTGACAAGGCAGAAAGATCAAAGCACAACACAATGAGCCTTCAACAAACGTTCTGAGAACACCAGACCCAAGGGTCGACCACGAAAAAGATGGATCGATGGAATATTAGAAGCACTAGGAAACATAACAGCAGCAGAGGCGAACAGAAGAGCAAAAGACCACAAATTATATCTCCCCTCGACACTGAAAGGCAGATGAGGAAGGAAAGCAGCAGAAGAAGAAGATTAATGTTACAACAATCAATATTGATTCAATCATAAAAACTGTAATTTTTCTATCAACATTTTTTAACACAATTATTAGCGCAAACAAAATTTCTGAACCATCCATTACTGCTGTTATAGTCACTTCCAGTAACTTCTTTTTACTGTTTTAAACAATAATTGCTATACTCTGGAGTTTTAAACAATAATTGCTATACTCTGGAGTTTTAAACAATAATTGCTATACTCTGGAGTTTTAAACAATAATTGCTATACTCTGGAGTTTTAAACAATAATTGCTATACTCTGGAGTTTTAAACAATAATTGCTATACTCTGGAGTTTTAAACAATAATTGCTATACTCTGGAGTTTTAAACAATAATTGCTATACTCTGGAGTTTTAAACAATAATTGCTATACTCTGGAGTTTTAAACAATAATTGCTATACTCTGGAGTTTTAAACAATAATTGCTATACTCTGGAGTTTTAAACAATAATTGCTATACTCTGGAGTTTTAAACAATAATTGCTATACTCTGGAGTTTTAAACAATAATTGCTATACTCTGGAGTTTTAAACAATAATTGCTATACTCTGGGATGCAACAAAAAGACAAGTTCCAACTTCTCCAGCATAAATTGGGAAATCGAGAAAACCACTGCAGCTAACTACATTGAACTAAATCTAAGAGTATTCATTTTAAGTCAACCCTGAAATTATTAAATTTAAGTCAGCTGATGTCCGGTCAAAATGGCAGATAGATGGCAGGAACCATTGAGGCTCAGTCTGAAAAGTGTTCCTTTTTGTAGATTTCTCATATTCCAAGTACGCAGCTGCTGAGTTTAATGATCTGTGCACACCGTGAGCTGCATTTTTTATCCTGGTTGTGTTTCGATATTATGTATGCTTACGATGAATGATAATATCATATGACGAAGGACAGTTCAGTTGCGTTCACTATTGGTGCTACTATGCCTTATGTGTTTTGACATGTACTATGTTTGTTACGATGGGGACTGCAGCTTCTTTTTTTGTTTGCATATTCAATGAAATGTTAATTCGGATGATTCCGCTGGCACGGGCGGTTGAGCGATTATGTATTTTAATTTGTTTGCAGTGATACCGTGGTCTTCGAATACCTATAACTTAAGTTAGTTTAATTGCTTCATCAATTACTAATACAATTACTATGTTGCTATAATAACTGCCACAACTTTAACCATTGCAATCATTGCCACTATAATTATTAGCTAGCAAAACTAACCATATTACATCACGGCCGAAAAAATGGAGCTGTCTTCTGCAAACGACACAGAGTTTGTGCTTGTTTGTGTTATATTCCACTCGAGAAAATCTGAGGAAAAACCTGGCCCATGTGTATGAACTCACCAGCATGGCTATGTCCAAGGTGTGGGTAGATTTTTATTGATAATTTTGCCCTGGCAGTGGTCAAATTTAAGATGGTCTACTCTGTCTTTATTTTAACTGCCACGGGTTCTTTAATTGCACTGCACACAGAACCACCTATTTATTGCTATAATGCGTAAGGGCTAGACATTGGATCTTACTACTCAGAAATGTGTGGTGTAGGTGGGGGGAGACCCAAAAAAATTTTTTTTATTTTTTCCTATTTCGGAAGGGGAAACCACCACTTCCTGTTGTGGGTTTTGAGCTCAGATCCTTCCTGTCTAGAAGCTAACGTTGTATCTCTGGATTACCTAGCCTCCTCAAGAATGTGTGTATGTTTGTAGTTCAGATAAGACATCTGGTTACATATTTCATGGATCATCAGTATCTCATTAAAATGATAGTCACTGAATGAAAACTACAACAAAGTCCCTGCTGTTGACCACTCTGAAGCTAGCATATTAGCTTTCTTGGTCAAGTGTGTCAATAAATGTGTAGTATGAACTTAAACTAAATTAATGTGACAAATATGCAATTAAATCAATGTGACAAATATCCAATTAAATCAATGTGACAAATATCCAATTAAATCAATGTGACAAAAATGCAACTAAATCAATATGACAAATATGAAGCTAAATCAATGTGACAAATATGAAGCTAAATCAATGTGACAAATATGCAACTAAATCACTGTGACAAATATGAAAAAAAAAATTGCGTGACTTACACTTCCAATATCAGAAGAGGGATCTTTATGTTTGGTGATGTAGCTCTCTAAGAACGAGTGGAACTTGAGTGATGGTGGAAAGAAATGGAGGCACATAGCCAGAAGTTCCCAGCCACGATGTAAGCTTTCTCTGCAAATTAAAACACAACTTTGTTTCTTAGTTAGTGATTCCACTAAGGCATTTAATCTTTAAATCTTCTTTTCTTGCTCTTTTGTGGTCAAATAAAGTCAAAAGAGGAATGGCATGTATTTACTCTTTATTCCATGTCATATAAAGAAAAAAACCATCAACATCATCATCATCATCATCACGTGCCTTCTCCGCAATGAAGGTTGACTACCATGGATCGCCATTCTACTCTGTTTCTTGCTTTGATGGTGCAGGCTGACATAGATTGACTTGTCTCTCCATGGCTTTCTTTGGAGTGTTACGTGATGAGGCTCCAATCTCTTTCATGGTGGTCTGCCATATTCGTCTTTCGTGTTCTGAATATGCCTCATGTGTACCACACACATTGCTGTTTTCGTCTTCTGGGCCGTTGATCATTTTCGATTCATCCGCCCCATCCACCAACACAGCCTTTTTATTTTCGGGTTGAACATACCTACGGCGGCGCCATTTTTGTCGAACCATGTGCTTGACTACTGAACCGCGAACACACGACACAAAGAAGAATAAATCATATTCCACTTAAATGCACTTAAACAAAAAATATCATACATAATTTAATTTAAAAAATTATTTATGGTTTTGTTAGTTGATTAGGGAGGGAGGGAGGGAGGGAGGGAGGGAGGGAGGGAGGGAGGGAGGGAGGGAGGGAGGGAGGGAGGGAGGAGAGGGAGGGAGAGAGAGAGAGAGAGAGAGAGAGAGAGAGAGAGAGAGAGAGAGAGAGAGAGAGAGAGAGAGAGAGAGAGAGAGAGAGTGTGTGTGAGAAAGATACTTGATATTAGTGTCTCATTGCAGTTGCCATGACTCAATTAAAATAAAAATCAACTATCAAAACAATAAATAATGTTTATTTTTGTATTGAGTCATGGCAACTACACTGAAACACTAATATCACATCACCCCCAAACCTGACCTCAGAAATAGAACAATGGCTGCAAAGATAGTTAATTGACTTGTTCCCAATGAAGCAATAGTAAAGTTTACTCTTACCTCATTGTGTATAAGGATTTGGAGTGTAGTGTCTGTTTTTAACAACCTTGGTTACACTTTTGTAGATAATCTGGCCAGCACCACAAGTAAATCTAATTCCCAGTCCACATTTCCAGAGACTGGGTGAACTTAGCCAGGTTATATATATATATATATATATATATATATATATATATATATATATATATATATATATATTGCATGAAGAACAGGCTGAGTTTAGAAAAAGGAGAAGTTGCCTTGACTACATTTTTACTCTACAACTTATATTGGAGGAACACATTTAAAAGCTAAAAACCTTTTGTACTTAACTTCATTGACTTCAAAAAAACATTCGACTGCATTCATAGAGATTCTTTGTAGAAAATTTTGAGGCAATGTGGCTTGCCATCAAAAATCATAAATATTATCAGACATATATGATGGCTACACATGTGCAGTTCATACTGAGCGAATGTTTTCCAATAGAAACTGGGGTTAAACAAGGATGTATTTTACCGCCCATGTTATTCGGAGTTGTTATGAACTTCATAATGAAGAAATCTTGCACTGGTAATAAAGGCATCAAATGGATACAAGGAGATCATTTGGAGGACCTCAACTTTGCTGATGACATAGTCCTCATCAGCAGTCAGATAAAAACGATGCAGGAAAGCACAAATGAACTATTATCAATAGCCAGCAAAATTGGGCTTGAGATCAATCATGAAAAGACTGAAGTCATGAAAAGCATAATTTCAACAGATGACAACTATACATGGAAAACAAACCAGTGAAAGAGATCGATCACTTTATTTATCTTGGAAGAAAATAACAATCAAGGTAATTGAAACAAAAGAAGATAAAACTTTGTTGTAGCGGACACATATGTTTATTTTCTTCTCAAACTGGCATTCTAGTTCTAATCCTAGAAACATTGCATAATTGATGAAGATGATGTAAAAGTATGAGACTTGAATCGGCATCTTAGCACACGAGTTTTCACCCATAGGTGCTCAACCTCCTATACAGAAGTGTTTGAAGACTTCTGGATAGTATTGCTTCAAGCATTGAAACTCACGATGTGTAGCGGCATTCCTCACGTTTCCAAAGTACTACCCTGGTACCCATTTCTGCCATCAGCTGGGTCGACTACAAGGGTATTTTTTTCCCCAACCACGAGTACAACTCACACTGCTTTCAGCGGGAATCAAACACAGGTTGTCCGAACGTTGGTAGCCCAGTTGGGTAAAGGGTGATAAATGAAGATGTCTAGAAGAAATTAAATTCATTTTTGAGGCTGATCTTTATTGATCTGTTTACTTTCTTTAACACTGTACACAAATATTAATATCTTGGTTTAGTTAACTTGTGTGGTGTTGATATTTTAGTGGAATAATATTTATAAGAAACAATATTTGAAAAACTGATTAATCTGACCATTTCAGGTGTAAAATAACTGTATTTTAACCACAAATATTACAGACATTTAGATTATAGTGTCTTCTATGATCAATTTGATTGGAGCATAGAAGATTTATATTCAAGTTATGTTTCAGAACTCATAAAATTATTGAGACAAACTAAAATATCATCAACAAACATGGAAACATCAGGATGAAAAAGCTTGCAAGAATGTTAGTGGTAAAAGTAAAACAACAACTTTGGAGTGGAATCAGGTCTCCTATTTAAAAACATCAAGCACTAGAGGGAAGGTGAAAGAGAGATAAATCAAACAAAAATTCATGGAAAACAATGAGCAGAGATTGTAGGTGAAACTATAGGGATAAAGTGAACGATGACCACCCAATGAGCAAGGCTAAAAGATTTGTTGTGACTTTATAGGATGCTTCTATGCATGTTGGCCATACAGATTTCTGGTCAACATGGCAGATAGGTGGTAGGAACCATTGATGCTCTGTCTGAAAAGTGTTCCTTGTTGCAGTTTTCTCACATTCCAAGTTTGGCTAGCTGCCAGAGCTACTGGGATTAGTGCTCTGTGCACACCGTGAGCTGTGTTTTTCATCTGGATCATGTTTCAATAATATGATTGCTTACGATGAATGATGATATCGTTTAACAGAGGACAGTTCGGTTGCATTCACTTTCGCTGTGGTCACGCCTTATGTCTTTTGGCATGTGCTGTGGCTGCTATAATGGGGACTGCAGCTGCCTTTCTTTTTTTGCATCCTCCAATGCAATGAGATGATAATTCAGATGAATTATCTGCCACTGGCACGGGCATGTTGAGCAATTATGGATTTTAATTCATTTGCAGGCAATGCTGGGGCCTTTGACTAATTACAACTATGTTGGCAACTGCACTGACAACTCAATGTTCAAGAGGAAGAAGATAAATTAATACATTTACAAGCGTATTATATATACATATAAACATAAGCTTACATTCTTTCCACTTGTTGTCATCAATTCAATAAACAGGTGAAGAAACAACATATTTATCATTTACACTCATTGATGTCAAATTCGATATGTCCATAAAATATATACCTTGTATGGAACTACAAGGGAACTCAGAAATACCTGTAGATATTACATGGTTTTGGGCCTAAGAGTATCAGTTCACAGGTTGCTGGATCCATAACAATAAAACACATCCATAAATCAAGAACTATTTTTAGAAAGAATGAAAAAAAAAAGCTTACTCTTTCTTATTTTCAGTTGTCTGCCTCATGAGCTGGATGTAAATCTCATCTCGGAGGTTGGGCATGGACCAGCCTTTGGTTACAATGTCAAGGGCGACTGACATAGGTGCTTGTTTGCCTTTGCGGTCCCCCATGTATAGCTGAATCAGTGCAAAGTAGTTAAGGACAAAGTCTGGAACTCTATAAAATAAAACCAACAACTGTTTTATCACATAAACATATTCATTGATTTCAGTCTGACTCTGATACCAGTAATACGGTTTCTGCAAAGATTATCCAGTTAAATAATTTAGTCATTAATTCATTCCCAGTAAGCTCATAGAATCTTTTCCTCTAGCAGGTGTAACTTCAACAAACCAATGATAACCAAAACTATTCTATTCTATTCTTGGATCATGGAATCAGTTTCATTGCAGTTAGGGCATCTCCATATCCGCTCCACCACATGTCCCGGCATTTCTCAAAGCTTATGCAGAGTGACTATTCTTGTAAGGTGTTAATTGTATATCATCATCATGTACCCTGCCGGTTGGCATAGGCGATCATGTCCCTCCACAATCTTCTATCTACAGTGCATCGTATCAGTTCTGTTGTTGACTGTTTTCCATGCCATGACACCAAGCTATCCAGTATTTTCTCTCTTTGTCGTCCGCGATCTCTCTTTCCTTTTATTTTGCCAGTTGTAACCAAGTATTCCAACTTTCCTCTTCTCATGATGTGCCCGAAAAATGTTGATTGCTTCTTTCTGATGTTTTTTAAGAGCTCCCTTTTTGTGAACTTCCTCATTGGTCTTTTTATCTGTCCAGGGAACTTTCAACATTCTTCTGAGAAATCCCATCTCTGTGGCCTCTAACCGTCTTTTCATTTGTTTGTCTACTGTCCATGATTCGCTTCCATAGGTCAGAATTGGTTCTATATAGCACAGATGAACTCTCTTTCTCATTTTTATTGACATAGATTTGTTGCATAAGATATTTTTCATTTTCTGAAATGCTATTTTGGCCTGAGCTATTCTGCTTTTTTTTTCTGTGGTGCATCTCCCATCTGATGTTATTATTGTGCCCAAGTATTTGAAACGTTGCACTTGTTTTAGATTTGTCTCGTTTACTTTTATGCTGCATGATGGTGATGATTGTTTCTTCGATTTAACCATTACTTCTGTTTTCTTACTATTCAGACTGAGACCTTTCTTGTTGCTTTCTTCTACTATTATGTCTATCATTTCTTGTAGTTCGTTCTCTGTCTCTGCTATTAAGACTGTGTCATCCGCATATCGCAAATTATTTATGTTGTGACCGTTGACTTCAATTCCATTTTTGTCTACTATTGATCTCATAATATATTCGCTGTAAAGTGAAAACAAATCCGGTGACAGAACACAGCCTTGTCTGACTCCTTGTTTTATATATTGGAACTGTCCTGTTTGGTTGTTAATTCGTATAGCTGCTGTTTGTTGCCAGTACATGTTTTTTATGATTCGCAGATCCTTGCCATCAATGTTTAATTTCTCCAGCATATTGATTATTTCCACATGCTTTACTTTGTCAAATGCTTTCGTGTAGTCTATAAAGCACATATATAGATCTTTCTTTACCTCTATAGATCTTTCTATCAATGTCCTTAAGATGTATATTGCGTTATTGGTGCCCTTTCCTTCCACAAATCCACATTGTTCCTCACTTATTTCTGGTTTTATTTTGTTCCTTACACGTCTCATGATTATTCTTAGTAATATTTTAGTCATATGGCTCATGAGACTAATAGTGCGATGGTCTTCACAATCAGTGGCTCCTGACTTCTTCGGTATGGTAATTGTATATACCTCTGCTTTTCCCTCTAAGCACTCCAGATTGACCAGACCATTTTCCACATCTAGATTTATCAGTTTCTCAATATATACACTACTGTCCTAACCATCCTCCTCCTCTTCTCTTAAGAAGTGAAGAAAAATCTTGGTGATGTCCTCTTTGTCCAGAGGCAAGCCACATTCAGTGCCATAGCTGCTGGCAAGCTTATCGCCTACTTCATTGTCATGAACATCAGCATCCCTTGGATAGCACACAATCAAGTGGCTTCCGGAGAGATGGAGGTTATGTTGTCGGTGTTTCTCATCGCTTGATGCTGATTTTCTGTTTGTTTTTGATTTGGAAAGGACATGCTACCATAAATGTTTTTTATTCGATGGAAGTCAATTGGAAACATCACCAGTACAGCCGATTTTGGTGTGCATGGGGGTCAACACTGTCCCAAACGTTAACAACAATGCCGTCCATCATTGACAGAAATGTGTGGATAACCAAACATAAATTTAAAAGAATGCACAAAAGAACGGATTCAATTACTCATTTTGATCTGTTCAGAAAAGGATATTCTTAAACATTTCACAAGCCTCTTTCTTGATGCTCTTATCTTTTGTTCGAATCATTGGCTTCTGAATGGGATCCTGACATGGAAAGAAGAAGAAAATAGGTTAATAACTACATCACATCTAATTATGAAATAATTATATGTACAACAACCATTATTATATGTAGTTTCATTAAAAACATGTTTGCACTTAAGACAGCAGGCTCACATAGGTTAACAAAACAGATTGCATTACACCAGTAGTTCTCAAACTTTTGACAGCCACTGCTCCCTTTCCTGCTGATCTTATATTGGGGATCGAACCCGGACCCTTCTACATTTCTCTATCTTTTACTACGTTTTGCACTATGTGATTCAGTCACACACTTAGGGATCCATTGCATTATGCTGCATTTTGCACTACGCGGATTCAGTCCTAATATCCTCAGCTCCAACTTGTTTGGGACTGGAGAGCAGCTGTTTATAGTCGAGCCTGTCTTTCTTGGAAGAGCAGTCCTTGCCAAGCAAATGAATTGTTCCTACCTGATTTTAAGTTTTATTTCTTTTCTGAACTAAGGTTCACCATGCTATCATGTTTCTCCTAAATGTGTGTGCGTGTGAGTGCATGTATGCGCACATGCGTGTGTATATATATTTTTTTAAACCAGGTTTACTCTTGACTTTGAAACATATTCAGATACAAGCAAATATTCAATCTTGTCAGATAAAATACATGGATTCACTAAGCTTCTCTGCATAAATGGATGGGTGAATGACAACTGACCTTTGACCAAGTCAACATATTGTTGACAGAAACCTTTTTTCCAAAGAGTCCCTTCTTGTGTCTGTTCAGATGCTGCTCCATGTCACACTCTGAAGACAACTTCTAGGAGATTAAAAAAGCACATTTCTTAGGTGCTGAGATAACATATACAACAATAATGATAATAACTTGACTCTAAAAACTTCTTTTCTAATTTTTAATATCTTCTATAATTGAATATTTTCTATTTTTAATTTTATATTAATTTAAGATATAAAATGATTTTTTTAAAGTCTGATTCTTTCTCAGTATGTCTCTCAACAAATAGTGACTGATAATCAAAATTCTATGTTGATTTACCAGTCCTCTATAGTTTCAAGAACAGCGTTCATGTCAGACCTTTTGATGTGATGCTCTTGTTGCCTATTCAAGATTGTAGATTCACATTCATTGCCTTAATTACTTAATTATAATCTTATACTTTTTTATAATTTTATAATTTTTTTAAAATTAATACTTATTTATGATAAAACCATTAAGAATCTCAGCCCAGTCGACAGTTCATCCAATCTCTACAACAGCCAAGCGAGCAAGTCTGTCTGCTCATTTACTCACTATTACACTCAAATGTCCCGGCACAGAAAATGAGGTAAATTTTAATCAGCCTAGACTCTTTGGAGACTGCAACCACTGCCTTTGAGCCCAGCACATTTCAATCTTCCTGAAAACACTCATCGAAAGCATACTTGGGTAAAAGTCCATATCTCTAGCCAAGTTATTACCTTAATTACTGCATTACCCTCATTGTCAAGCTACTTGTAATCAAGGCAAATGCATCTGTTTTCCTTGACAGTTTTTCCCTGACCTGAACTGTGAAGGCCTATGCTTCATTTATGCCAAACAGGTCCATCTATGTCTTTGACTACTACACCCTCAAAAGAATTCTAAAAAATTAAGGTCTTTTGATTCTACTTTCCCTGTCACTGGGTTTTATTTTCTGCCTTCTCTGTTCAATTTGATGCATACTGAGAAGGATCTACATCATTTTGCTGGTACATGTACCATTCTTTCTCCTCTGTGTTACCGGGGACTCGTTATGAGGGAAGTAAAGAATAGTGACACTGTGACCTTCCAGGCATGTCGTAAGAGGCGACTAAGGAGGTTGACCGATGGCTTGATAAGCTGTCATTGTAAAAAGTATTGTTATGGAAACAGAGCCATAGATTTTAGAAGCAGTGATCTCTGCAATATGTGCCATTTTGGCATGCAAGGTTTCTGTTTTTTAAGATTGTGGTTCTGCACTATGTGCCGTCTTGGGCTCAAAAGGACAATAGATAGATAGTACTATTCTTCACAAGGTTCTATGACCTCAAGTAAACAGATCTGTTGATCAATGTCCTCGGCCTGACCTATCCAAGATTTCCCTCTCTTTAGCCTGCTACATTTCTGACTCCTGAACTTACTGTGCAGTGGGTGCTGTGTGTCAGTGCTGACTTGAAGAGAGACACATACTCAACAAACAGTTATCCTGTCTTAAAACAGAGGGAAAATCAGGGAGTTAACACAAAGCTCTGCATGATATGTCTTTTGTCTTCATGTGTCTTTTTATTCACATAATTGAAGATTTGATTACTAAACTGGAGATATAGTTTGAAGTCAAGTTTTGAGGAGTATTATGACATCAGATAAGTGAAGAAGTGCATCACCTTAAGAGTGAATACGAAGGGAAGAACTAGAGTTTACAAAGTTTTTAGTTATGTTCCTTGACTCATTCAAGCTAAATTGCTAAACATTCTGTTACCACTTATGACGACAGTTGACATACAACTATCAGTTTCTCTTTCACACAACATCCTGTGTACATGATGTACTTGTAAGACATTTAAACTAATAATTTGTCTTTACAAATGATGATACATAGCATTCTTCTATGTCTTAAACATTTCATAGTAAAGTGCAAAACCCTTTGACTAACCCTTGTATACTGTAAATCATGTGATTTTTGATGAAACTGGAAGGATGATGATGATGATGATGATAATGAACAAAACCAACTTAAAATTCAAGTAAACATGGAATATCAATATTATTAAAAACACGGGACCTAATTGCAGAATTAGAAAGAAATATGCAAGTTATAGAGATGAGTCGTTATTGTAAGGATTTGCTGGTTTAAAGATAAGATATCGGCCTCTGGACAAGAATGTCCTAAGTTCAAATCTGCAGAAGAAGTGGGAGTTTTGTTCTTCAAAACCATAGTTTCTTCATGGCTCTACCTCTTTGAATTTATGTTTCTTCATGGCTCTACCTCTTTGAATTTATGTTTCTTTATGGCTTTACCTCTTTGAATTTATGTTTCTTCATGGCTTTACCTCTTTGAATTTATGTTTCTTCATGGCTTTACCTCTTTGAATTTATGTTTCTTCATGGCTTTACTTCTTAGAATTTATGTTTCTTTATGGCTTTACCTCTTTGAATTTATGTTTCTTCATGGCTTTAACTCTTAGAATTTATGTTTCTTCATGGCTCTACCTCTTTGAATTTATGTTTCTTCATGGCTTTACCTCTTCAAATTTATGTTTCTTCATGGCTTTACCTCTTAGAATTTATGTTTCTTCATGGCTTTACCTCTTTGAATTTATGTTTCTTCATGGCTTTACCTCTTAGAATGTATGTTTCTTCATGGCTTTACCTCTTTGAATTTATGTTTCTTTATGGCTTTATCTCTTTGAATTTATGTTTCTTCATGGCTTTACCTCTTAGAATGTATGTTTCTTCATGGCTTTACCTCTTTGAATGTATGTTTCTTCATGCCTTACCTCTTTGAATGTATGTTTCTTCATGGCTTTACCTCTTAGAATGTATGTTTCTTCATGTCTTTACCTCTTAGAATGTATGTTTCTTCATGTCTTTACCTCTTAGAATGTATGTTTCTTCATGTCTTTACCTCTTAGAATGTATGTTTCTTCATGGCTTTACCTCTTTGAATGTATGTTTCTTCATGGCTTTACCTTCTCCTGGCCTCTCAGTGTGAGATTTAATGTCTAGCCCTACAGGATAGCAGCACACTCTACACACTTTAAAGGGCTCATGGCAGTTAAAAGTAAAAAATTACAGACCAAAATGGCTACTGCCTGGGCAAAAAAAGAAACCCATGCTGAAGATGAATTTGTTGGTCTGAATGGTAGAGATATTACTGCTTCCCGTAAATTGGCAGTACAGCATATCCACACCCACTTAATGAATGAACACTGAATTATAAGAGAAAGGTGTTACTGTAAAATCATATTGAGTTATTGAGTTATTTGCGGGTCATCATCATTGCACTCCGAACATGTCCATAGGTGCTCAGATCCCCTCCTCAGCAATACTGAGGAACATTCGAAAGAGGTAAAGCAATGTAGAATCATAGCCATATCATACAGAGACTACATCATAAATGAAAACATATGTAAAATCATTAACAATTACATAGGTTCACACTGAGCAGCACAGAAAAGAAATTAATCTGGTATGGAGATCTGAAGTCCTGCCCACAAAAAAAGGGGAAAAAAACATTTTCCACATAAACAGAGAAAAGTGAAAGACAGAGAGATAAGCAAAGAATAAACTGGATTGATGATATCAAAGACTGGACAGGGAAAATATTCAAACACACCCAAAAACTGGCACACTGTAGAGAATAATAGAGAAAAATCAAAGAGAAAGTTATAACAAATTCCAAAGACTTCCAAGAAACTGACAATCAAGCGGGCAGGTTTTTCAACAGAAGAACACATTAACATCATAAATGAGTATTTGATTCATAAAATATGGAATACAAAATAACATTCCCCATAATACCCTAGTAAATTCACATGTAGTTGTATATAAGATAAATTTTACTTCATGTAATGCTTGTGATCAATTGAAGCTTTTCTGAAGATGTGAATTAAAGAAACATGTAGATGTGAGATCAAACATGCCACAGACAAGAGAGAAGTTGGGAACGGATGTATTTGGTGTGTGGGTAAAGGGGCAGACATTCTTAACTGATAAACTAAACCAGCACTTTTTTAAATAGTATGAATAAATCATAACAAAAAGGAAAAACTGGTTGTGTAAATTTAAATGTATGCCCATATCAGACCTATACTTGAAATGCTGAACAACCAACCTACTAGTGAGATGTTCAGCAAGTCAATTACAACAGAAAGCCTGGACAATCTACATTAGAATGAAAAGATCAACAAGTCATCAATAAATTAATTACTTAATAGCCATCAGAACTACGTTATCTGAAAGATGTTTCAATGTGCAAGTGAGAGATAGAGTGCAGCAAACCACCAGTATCTACAGGATTTAACAATCTACCAGAAAGTGATAAAGATTGACAAGTCACCTGTATCAGACGGACTGCACAATCTACCAGTAAGTGATAAAGAATGGTGAGTCACCTATATCTGAAAGATTTAACAATCTCAACATCATTGAGTGTCATCTCCGCATCAAAGGTTGGCTACTATGGAACGCCATTTCGCTCTGTCTCTTGCTTTGATGGTGCACATTGTCATAGGCTGACTTGTCCATCTTCTGATGTTACTCGTCCATGTTAGTTTTGGTCGGCCTCTGCCTATTTTACCTTGCATTTTCCCTTCCAAGATTACTTTTAATAGGCTTCTGTGTCTTTTAACATGTCCCAAAAATCTAATTTGTCTTGTTTGAATTGTGTTTAGTAGTTCTCTTTTCACTTTTAGTTTTTTTAAGACTTCATCATTTGTTTTCTTTTCTTTCCATCCAATTCTTCCTATTCTTTTATAAATCCACATTGCAAAGGCTTAAATTGTCTGCTCTGTTTTCTTGTCTAGCATCCATGTTTCTGCACCATCCAGGAATGCTGAAAAGATATATTTTGCTATTCTTAGTTTTAGCCCTGGTGTTATTTGTTTTGATGTTAATATATTTTTCATGGCATTAAAATTACTTTTTGCCATTCCTATTTTTAAATTAACTAACAATCTACCAGTAAGGAATAGAAAACAAACAAGGAAGCTCTGAATCAGCTGAAAATGAAAAAAAAAAACTACTTTACACAATTTGAAAAAGACAAATGAAAGTTTCTGGAGATGTGAAGTGACACAATACCCTACTGAAAGCCATCTTGGAAGGGAAGGTACAAGGTAGACAAGGGAAAGGCAGGCTAAGACTAAACTGGTCTGATAACATGAACAGGTGAACCTATGACAACATGCACCTTTGAGACAAGAGAGAAAATAAAATGGTGCTTCAGGGTAGTCAACCTTTGATGTAGAGACGAATTAACCAGAAAGTGATATATAATGGCAAGTCAATGTTATCTGAAAGGCTTAATAATCTACTAGTGAATAAAAGGTTTATCAAATTACTGACAACTGAAAAGTTGAACAACCTAGCACTAACTAACAAGTCCAATAAGTTGTGTTTCCTTGAAAAGTTGAACAACCTAGCATTAACAAGTCCAATAAGATGTGTTTCCTTGAAAAGTTGAACAACCTAGCACTAACAATTCCAATTAGTTGTGTTTCTTTGAAAAGTTGAACAATCTAGCACTAACAAGTCCAATAAGTTGTGTTTCCTTGAAAAAGTTGAACAACCTAGCACTAACGATTCCAATAAGTTGTGTTTCCTTGAAAAGTTTAACAATCTAGCACTAACGATTTCAATAAGTTGTATTTCCTTGAAAAAGTTGAACAACCTAGCACTGACTGTAATTTTCAAGAAGCTGGTGACAAAAGATAACAACAACAATCAAACACAACAAAAATATTGCTTACTCCTTTATTCAGTGAGCCAGAAGAAGGACTCATGGCCATGTTGACATCTGACTGAGAAGAGATGAGCAAACTTAAGGGGCGTGACATGGCATCCACCTGCAACGACTGGCTTCTCTCTGCTGGACTGTTGTCAAGCTTATCTCCCCTCTTCCTTCTCAGCGAGGCATGCTGGGTCTCCATTGTGGTCTGTTTAGACTGCACCTGCCCTTTTGGAGCAACCAGAAAGACACCAGAGGAGTCAGATTCATGCTCTGGGACACCTAAAATTAAATAAAGTGATGACTCTGATCTGATGTTGTTATCATTAATTTAATGTTGTAATCAGCTTTTAAAAACCTCTCTTAATTATTGATTAACCACAGCTACAGTCATAATTTGTTGGATATGGAATAAGAAGTGAAAAATTTGAATAAATTGTGATAATGGAAGAACTGTGGAAAGAAGATATTGAGAGAAAGAAGAGATTGAGGGAAAGAAGAGATTGAGGGAAAGAAGAGATAAGGGAAAAGAAGAGATTGAGGGTAACAGGAAGAAAGGAAACCAGACAGCTCAGGAGAATGGCTTGATAGGAAGTCATCAACAGAAATGACAAAACTTTAAAAAAAAAAAAAAAATAGAAAGTTGTGGAGAGACTTGTTCACCTACACCAGCCGCTACAGTCCTTGATTATAATAAATGAAATATACAATCCACAATTTTATTAGATAAGCAGCCAAATAGTTTCAACAGGCTTGTTCTAATTGTTATAGTCTGAACTTCTTTATCAATGATTTATCAATGATGTCATATTCATGTCTCAGTAACTCAGTAGTGTGATTATGTCAATGATCAAATCTTATGTCATTGTAAAGTATATAATGTGCCCTCATGATGCGCCCAAAAAATGTTGATTGCTTCTTTCTGATGTTTTTTAAGAGCTCCCTTTTTGTATTGGTCTCTTTGAGAACTTTCTCATTGGTCTTTTTAGCTGTCCAGGGAACTTTCAACATTCTTTTGAGAAATCCCATCTCTGTGGCCTCTAATCGTCTTTTCATTTGTTTGTCTATTGTCCATGATTCGCTTCCATAGGTCAGAATTGGTTCTATATAGCATCGATGAACTCTCTTTCTCATTTCTATTGACATAGATTTGTTGCCTAAGATATTTTTCATTTTCTGAAAATGCTATTTTGGCCTGAGCTATTCTGCTTTTTTATTTCTGTGTTGCATCTTCCATCTGATGTTATCACTGTGCCCAATTATTTCAAACGTTTCTGATACTAGAACCAAATTTATCAAATAAATTGTTTCTGATAGCAGGACTAAATTTATCAAATGAACTGTTTCTGATATCAGGACTAAATGTATCAAACTCTTTCACAACTCAAATACAACAGTATGCATCATCAAAGTTTTGAATTAAGGCAAACACACACACGAAAACATCCTCCAGTCAGAAAATGAGTGCACTTGACCATCATCGATCTGATCATATTTGATTATTGATCAGATTTAAATATCTAGAGAAATGTAATATATTAATAGGAGCCAGTAGTTGGGTGTAACATACACTCCTACAAGGTATGGTGATAGCTTTACAAAAAAGGAAGACAGCAAAATACTGACGTTTCAGCCTACATATGACCTTCTTCCGGTCTCTATAATACATTAATATTCAAGCCACTTGCTAATGCTGAAGCATTTTTGTGTTAATAATAGACAAGAAAACCATTTGCAGCAACGAAAAATCTTGCATGGACACAATAATAAAACACAAAATAGTATTTCACAGCCTTGTGGATAAAATAAGATACGTTTTATTTTGTTTTGTCTCTTGTTCTTCCCTGCTGAGAGGTTCTGTGCTGAAAATTAGCTTATTTTGTCCTGTCTTATTCACAAGGTTATAAGATATATTATTTTGTGTTTTATTATTGTTTCTGCATTATACAACAGAACGAAATTTAAAAAAAACAAAAAACTCCTTTACAACTCCTAACAAGAGCACACATCATAAAGTGAACTTCTTAATTTAAAAATAAAATCTTCAGTAATTAAGTTAGTGTCAGATAAGAGTTATTTTATAACTGTAGCGATATGGTTGATATATCTGGAAGTGGAAGTTAGTTTTAATTCCAGAATATTTATCTAGGCCAAAATGCTGGACAGGACAAGAGTTGAAAGTGGTCAATGGCTCATGAATGACTGCTTGTGTCAGAACCAGTAAACCAGAACTAATTAAGATCCTTCTCCACATCTTGGAAGTGGCTCTAGGAACAAAGTAACTAGCCTGGTCAAGCAAATTAGGATCAACTGAAAAGGAGAGGAACTTGCTACCCAAAAATGCTGCATTGAAGTTGCATGCACTGGGTTGAGAGGAGTATATGTTGTAGTTTGCTGTAAATCATGGCATGAGGTAAATTATGGCCACTTAATGCTTTTACAAGGGTGGATGATGATGATGATGAGGACTGTCGCCTGGTAAATGAACAAGTAGGAGACTTATCAAACCTATTTTTAAATGATTCTTCTTCATTTTCTATGGATATCTTTGATGATGAAGGATGGAGGTACAAAATTTTGCCCCCATGGCAGATAGAATAAGACTTTTCTGAACACGTGCCTACCATCAAATCAATGCAGACCCACATCATCCGCTAAACTGTAAATTTAGCAGTACAAAAGGCAGCAGGTCAAAAAGAGGAAAATTATGGATGAAGCAGGCTATGGATATAGCAGGTGTGTTTAATCAAGGACATAGAACCTGGGGGGAAGAATAGGGACGAGTGCCGTTAGTGAGCAGTACATCCTTTCCTGTCATCATCACACTGGACAGAGAATGTAGACAACAAAAGCACTTGGTTATGAGGCAGAAGTGCATGCCTTAATTGTTTAGAACTCCTCTGAGAGTGAAGCAGTCCTTTACATATGTGGGTCTGTTATTCAGTACATATAGAGCTTACAGGCTTTCATGACTTATGTTTTAGGGAGAACTGTGAAGGAAGGCTGGCACTTTTGTTTTGTCTACAAGTAGTCTGACCAAGGAAATTATGGCTGTCACTGAGGCTGTAGTGTGGCTTGAGACAGACTTATACATGTGTTTCCTTGGTGACTCAAATGAGTGTGCTCAGAAAGATAACTGGCTGGAGTCAATGGTAGTGGTTAATTTCTCTGTGAAGGTCTAATCAAAAGTCTGCTTAATTTTCATGCCAGAACATGTGAATATAAGAAGTAATGAGTATGTAGATAGACTTATCAGTCTGGCTGATATTGAGCGTGGAAGGGAAAAGGATTGTGCTGACATTCTGAATGCCCTTAGGGATGCCTTATGAAAAAAACAACTCAAAAAAATTATCCTGAATCTGCAACCATGAACAGACTGCACAAATATCATGTTAAGGTGGGAGGTGCCAAAGATTTCCCCCATCATGAAAAAGAAAATGATTTCTCTAAAATTGGTGAAATTTATTTTATTACATTTGAAAGAAAAAACCAACATCAAAGATAAAAAAATCCAACATTAAATAAAGAAAACAAATCCAACATCAAAGAAAACAAATCCAACATCAAAGAAAACAAATCCAACATCAAAGAAAACAAATCCAACATCAAAGAAAACAAATCCAACATCAAAGAAAACAAATCCAACATCAAAGGAAACAAATCCAACATCCAAGAAAACAAATCCAACATCAAAGAAAACAAATCCAACATCAAAGAAAACAAATCCAACATTAAAGGAAACAAATCCAACATTAAAGGAAACAAATCCAAAACCAAAGAAAACAAATCCAACATCAAAGAAAACAAATCCAACATTAAAGGAAACAAATCCAACATTAAAGAAAACAAATCCAACATCAAAGAAAACAAATCCAACATTAAAGGAAACAAATCCAACATCAAAGAAAACAAATCCAACATCAAAGGAAACAAATCCAACATTAAAGGAAACAAATCCAACATCAAAGAAAACAAATCCAACATCAAAGAAAACAAATCCAACATCAAAGAAAACAAATCCAACATCAAAGAAAACAAATCCAACATCAAAGAAAACAAATCCAACATCAAAGAAAACAAATCCAACATTAAAGGAAACAAATCCAACATCAAAGAAAACAAATCCAACATTAAAGGAAACAAATCCAACATCAAAGAAAACAAATCCAACATTAAAGGAAACAAATCCAACATCAAAGAAAACAAATCCAACATTAAAGGAAACAAATCCAACATCAAAGAAAACAAATCCAACATTAAAGGAAACAAATCCAACATCAAAGAAAACAAATCCAACATTAAAGGAAACAAATCCAACATCAAAGAAAACAAATCCAACATTAAAGGAAACAAATCCAACATTAAAGGAAACAAATCCAACATCAAAGAAAACAAATCCAACATTAAAGGAAACAAATCCAACATCAAAGAAAACAAATCCAACATCAAAGGAAACAAATCCAACATTAAAGGAAACAAATCCAACATCAAAGAAAACAAATCCAACATCAAAGAAAACAAATCCAACATCAAAGAAAACAAATCCAACATCAAAGAAAACAAATCCAACATCAAAGAAAACAAATCCAACATCAAAGAAAACAAATCCAACATCAAAGAAAACAAATCCAACATTAAAGGAAACAAATCCAACATCAAAGAAAACAAATCCAACATTAAAGGAAACAAATCCAACATCAAAGAAAACAAATCCAACATTAAAGGAAACAAATCCAACATCAAAGAAAACAAATCCAACATTAAAGGAAACAAATCCAACATCAAAGAAAACAAATCCAACATTAAAGGAAACAAATCCAACATCAAAGAAAACAAATCCAACATTAAAGGAAACAAATCCAACATCAAAGAAAACAAATCCAACATTAAAGGAAACAAATCCAACATTAAAGGAAACAAATCCAACATTAAATAAAGAAAACAAATTCAACATTAAAGGAAACAAATCCAACATCAAAGAAAACAAATCCAACATTAAAGGAAACAAATCCAACATTAAAGAAAACAAATCCAACATCAAAGAAAACAAATCCAACATTAAAGGAAACAAATCCAACATCAAAGAAAACAAATCCAACATCAAAGAAAACAAATCCAACATTAAAGGAAACAAATCCAACATTAAAGAAAACAAATCCAACATTAAAGGAAACAAATCCAACATCAAAGAAAACAAATCCAACATCAAAGAAAACAAATCCAACATTAAAGGAAACAAATCCAACATCAAAGAAAACAAATCCAACATCAAAGAAAACAAATCCAACATCAAAGGAAACAAATCCAACATTAAAGGAAACAAATCCAACATCAAAGAAAACAAATCCAACATCAAAGAAAACAAATCCAACATCAAAGAAAACAAATCCAACATCAAAGGAAACAAATCAAACATCAAAGAAAACAAATCCAACATCAAAGGAAACAAATCCAACATCAAAGAAAACAAATCCAACATCAAAGAAAACAAATCCAACATCAAAGGAAACAAATCCAACATCAAAGGAAACAAATCCAACATCAAAGAAAACAAATCCAACAATAAAGGAAACAAATCCAACATCAAAGGAAACAAATCCAACATCAAAGGAAACAAATCCAACAATAAAGGAAACAAATCCAACATCAAAGGAAACAAATCCAACATCAAAGGAAACAAATCCAACAATAAAGGAAACAAATCCAACATCAAAGGAAACAAACCCAACATCAAAGGAAACAAATCCAACAATAAAGGAAACAAATCCAACATCAAAGAAAACAAATCCAACATCAAAGAAAACAAATCCAACATCAAAGGAAACAAATCCAACAATAAAGGAAACAAATCCAACACTCAGGGTAACCAGAAGTAGTAATTTGGAAGGTATTGGAAAGGGTGGGGGTGGGGTGGGGTGCAGCAAACTGTCAAATTTCAAGAATTTTTATTTTGAGGCTGTAGTTTTTACAACAGAATCGTAATATTGGGTTAAAAATACTATCAAAATAATAATTACACATAAATCTTGATACTCACTGTCATAATCAGGATAGCTTGTTTTTCTAATGTGAACACTGTGGACATTCTCCTTGTTATAATCTTCATTATCTTCATCATTGTTGTCATCAAGCTCTTCCTCATCGTAGTCCTGCCCATAAGAGTGAATAAACTGCGGTGACTCTGTAACAGCTACAGGCACAACACCAGAGTCAATGCTGTGTTGTCTGATATTATTATTGCTAGGAGTCCTGACTTGATCTTTGTTGGATGGGATATTGACATAGTCTGGCTCATCATCGTCACCATTGAAAGTGTTAGACTGTTGACTTGATGACCTTTTATGGTACATACCTGAGTTAAAACAAACATGAACTATATGCAATCAGGATATAAGTACAAAGTGTTAAGCATATAAAGTAAAGTAAAGTACCCCCGTCATGCCAACTGGCATATAGGGAATATGGTGTTAGTGACCATAATTTTTACAGACCTTCGGCATATGATTTTAGGAGTGATGTGATCGGTATTACATCCGTACCGCTTTACTTTCCCAGAAAAAATCTAGTACCCATTATGGCTGGATGAATCTGGAAGCCATCAATCAGGAACGAACCCAACCTCTTGTCCTTAGTAGTCCAGTTCACTAACCACTGAGCTATCGCGGCTCCCTATTAAGAGTATGTTTCTATCAAATTTAAAGTAAGTGTTAAGTGTCTACTTCAGACAAATTTACAATATCAGTGTGTTGACCAATATATAAATTTCAATGGTATTTACTTAATCTCACCACCACCACCACCAAAATGTTGACTTTATTTCAAAACTTGTTATTGGATATCACACAATGTACATTATAGACACTAAATTTTGAGACCATTTTTTTGCACTTAAAAATTCAACATAATTACCATGTCGCTGTACACATCTGCACCATCTATTAACTAGTTTCAGTTTGGTGTCATGGGTTAGTGAACAGTTTCACTGTACTACCCCACCACCTATTGTAACAGTTTCACTGTACTACCCCACCACCTATTGTAACAGTTTCACTGTACTACCCTACCACCTATTGTAACAGTTTCGCTGTACTACCCTACCACCTATTGTAACAGTTTCGCTGTACTACCCCACCACCTATTGTAACAGTTTCACTGTACTACCCTACCACCTATTGTAACAGTTTCACTGTACTACCCTACCACCTATTGTAACAGTTTCACTGTACTACCCTACCACCTATTGTAACAGTTTCACTGTACTACCCTACCACCTATTGTAACAGTTTCACTGTACTACCCTACCACCTATTGTAACAGTTTCACTGTACTACCCTACCACCTATTGCAACAGTTTCACTGTACTACCCTATCACCTATTGCAACAGTTTCACTGTACTACCCTATCACCTATTGTAACAGTTTCACTGTACTACCCTACCACCTATTGCAACAGTTTCACTGTACTACCCTACCACCTATTGTAACAGTTTCACTGTACTACCCTACCACCTATTGTAACAGTTTCACTGTACTACCCTACCACCTATTGTAACAGTTTCACTGTACTACCCTACCACCTATTGTAACAGTTTCACTGTACTACCCTATCACCTATTGCAACAGTTTCACTGTACTACCCTATCACCTATTGCAACAGTTTCACTGTACTACCCTACCACCTATTGTAACAGTTTCACTGTACTACCCTACCACCTATTGCAACAGTTTCACTGTACTACCCTACCACCTATTGTAACAGTTTCACTGTACTACCCTACCACCTATTTGCAACAGTTTCAGGATGCCTTATTAGTGGGTCCAGACTTGCTTCACTTGGGCAATTTTGTAGTAATGTTTTGCTGCTTGTCCTGCAACTTTTGCTTTCAATTGTTGCCATAGCATATGTTTTATTTTTTTTTAACACAGATAAAGTGGTCACTCTATGATGCAACCAACAACATAAAGAACTAGTTTTTCTTATAAGAGTATAATAATAATTAATAATAATAATAATAATAATAATAATAATAATAATAATAATAATAATAATAATTCTTGTTAATTTACATTTATCCCTATATTTACTACAATGGCTTTGTTAGAGAGTATTGTGTTCCACATGTGATAACAAACCAACAGTGAGTTAATGTGAGCAAACTAAAAACAAAAGATACATAGAAGATAGGAGCTCACTATGTTTGGATACTACTGCAAAATGGACAATTGGACATAACAAGGGAAATGAACAAGATGGATACATTTAAAGTGACAGTGTTTAGAGATATACTAAATCATATCAGGTGTATTTTGATAAATACAAAGTAATTTATTTTATAGATACTAAAACCAGGAAGTATATAATCTTTGATGTAGAATAATCAAGAACAATTAAATATTTCGGAACAATATTTTACTTCCACTAGTTCAAATGAATGGCAAGCCAATAGATTTTAATCTTACACAACTTTGTGGCACCAAAAGCAGTCAGCATTTACAAAAAAAAAATCATGTTATGTAGTTTATTATAAGCTTAATATCTTACTAAAATAACACATACCCAATTATTCTAGAGAATTTCAGTGAAAATGATGAAAATGTTGGAAATGATCAAGTTGAGGAATTTGTTGATATTTATGGCTTACAAGGAGAAAGCAATGACAGAGGAGGTAAGCTGATTGAATGAGTAGAACACATAACAAGATGATAGATAATAACACTTGGTTCAAGCAACATTTAATATGCCTTTGGAATCTGAAATCCCAGGAAATAATATTTGTAATCAATTAGTTTAGATACTGATAAACAAAGATAAAGAAATAGTCTAGTATCAGTGAGAACTATACCAGAAGCAGAGTTTCATGTACTGGTCATAACAAAACTCAAAATAAAATTTATGTCATGAAAAGAGCAGCAATTAACATCAAACTGAATTTAAGTTGCTTAAAACAAACAAGATGTTACATTAAATATTTGACAATACAATACAGAACAGATACAGTAATGGTGTGACATATGAACAAAAGAGAATTATAATAGAATAAAACAATTATCAGAAAAGATGGTACCACCAATAACAAAAGCTGCAAAAAGGAACTGGATGACTTGAAATTTTATAGTTGATGTGCGCACAAGAAGAAAGTATAACTAAGACAAAGATTACAAAGAAGATGAGGTATAGAAATACCAAATAAATGCAAAACAATCAGATTTAGCCTGGTTAAACCAGATATGCAAAGAGACTGATATGCAAAAAAAAGTAAAACAAATTCTTTCCATAGACAAATTAAATAGTTAGCAGGAAGAGAAAACATACATTACTTTACTATCAGCTGTTTAAAATAATGGGAAAGGTAATTGTTGATGTAACATGGAAGAATGAAGAAAAGAGAGATAGATTACATCAAGGGACTCTATGAAGATGAATGATAAGAAGCAAACATTCAAGATAGTGGTAAAAGACTCTCAATACCCTGTCAAGTTGAAACACCATTTTAATCAGAGCTTTGTGTTGATGAGAGTCCCTTCTATTATATGTGCAACATATTGTGAGCTTGCAGATTTAAAAGCAGCAGGAGGCTAATATCTGGGAGTCATGACTTAGGTGAGCCAACCCACCTAGAGTATCATGACTTAGGTGAGCCAACCCACCTACAGTATCATGACTTAGGTGAGCCAACCCACCTAGAGTATCATGACTTAGGTGAGCCAACCCACCTAGAGTATCATGACTTAGGTGAGCCAACCCACCTAGAGTATCATGACTTAGGTGAGCCAACCCACCTAGAGTATCATGACTTAGGTGAGCCAACCCACCTAGAGTATCATGATTTAGGTGAGCCAACCCACCTAGAGTATCATGACTTAGGTGAGCTAACCCACCTAGAGTATCATGAAGCTTAAAGGACTGAAATGCTTGATGGGGATGTCTGCTGATGATCAAATTGCCTTCTTTTGCAAGGCTTTATATATTTTATTTTCCATCATCATAATAATGTATTATCCATTCTTACTTATGCATGTGAGAGCTAAAAAACAACTAAAGAGATAGAAAAGAAATCAGATGCATTTGAAAAAGAAATGTCGCAGGAAAATATGATGTAAACCATGGAATGAATTAAAGACTCATGCAGAAATAAAAGAAATGACAAAGCATTCAACAATATCATATACAATCAACAGAAGAAGATGGTCATGTGTGGGCCATGTGATGAGAAGAGACAACAAGAGAATCAAAAGCAAGCCCTCAAATGGAAAAAGATACCTAGAAACCTAGAGAAACACTAAAAAAGAACAGTGAGGTGAGAGGCAGCATCAGCAGGCATCAGCTCCCTTGCCAAGACTGAGTGGCTCACCCAGAACAGGGACATGTGGCGAGATATAATGTGGGTCCTGTACAAGGTCTGACACTTGATAACAAAGATCATCGGACACAGTATAAAATGTCTACCCTGATTGTTAACTTCTAAAATAACTAGACAACCCAGTCATTGCCATGAATGAAGTCTCCATATACACGTGTCCATCATGACAACTGACATTTGTGACAGTTAACACCATAATTATCATGTGCCATACCAGTTGACACAGGCGATGAGTCCTTCCCCAATTTTCAATCCAGAGTGCACAATATTAATTCTGTTGTTGACTGTTTTTCGTGCCATGACACCAAGCTATCCAATAACTTCTCTCTTTGTCATCTGTGATCTCTCTTTCCCTGTATTTTGCCAGTTGTAACCAAGTTGTGGAACGAAGCTAAGAACAAGAGAAGGGAAAAAGAGCACCCCGTGGTGGAACGAAACAATCAGAGAAGCATTTAAAGAAAAGAAGAAACTGTTTAAAAATTGGAGGGAGAACAAGAACCAAGAAAAATATGAAAAATATGCCTTAGTTTGAAAAAGAGTTAAAATGTTGATCAAAGAAGCTAAGCAAAAGAATTGGACAGAATTTGGACAAAACATGAGCAGGGACTTCAAGACAGCCACAAGAGATTTCTACAAAGCAGTAAAAGCCACAAGAGCGAGAAAAGAAAACCATGATCCTACTGAGCTGATAAATGACATTAAGCGATTCTCAAATGGGGTTCCGACAAAACAGAGGATGTACCGATGCACTATTCACATTAAAACAGCTTGCAGAAAAAACGACAGAACACAATCAAAACTTATACATAGTCTTCAATGACCAGGTAAAAGCATTCAACAGAGTAAACAAAGAACAACTGTGGGAGATACTAACAACATACGGAGTAAGCCAACATCTAACCAACCTTATTAAAAGCCTCTACATCAACAGCAGCTGCAGGGTCAGAACAGCAGCAGGCTACACAGACCACTTCGAAGTTAGATTAGGTGTAAGACAGCGGTGCGTACTATTCCCCCTACTGTTTATTACATACATGGATCATATATGCAAGCTAGCCCACCCATCAGAGACAGAGGAGATCAACGAGCTTTTATTTGCAGACGATCAGGCACTAATACATGAAACAATAGAGGACCTACAAGAACACTTAAACAAACTCAACATCTCAGGCACAAAATACAACATGAAAATCAACAAAACAGAAGTCATGAATGTCGCCAAAAATAAACTTATCAACATAACTATAGAAGGCAGACAACTAAAACAAGTAGAGGAATTCAAATACCTAGGAAGTCTAATGACAAACGATAATTCTCAAACAGCAGAGATAGAATCAAGATGCAACAAAGCTTGTCAAATCATTGGACAGTTATCACCACTATTGTCCAACAAGGAAATAACTCTGGAGGCAAAATGAGCACTATACAATACAATCTTCATCCCAACGTTGTGCTGCCAATGCCAGACCTGGACCCTAGATGCAAGAACAATAAGAAAAATAACCTCTACAGAGATGAAATGTGTTAGACGAATGACAAGAAACAGTCTGAGAGATAAGATCAGAAAAAAGCTAGGAATAGCCCCCGCCATAGAATATATAAGGAAACAACAGATAAAATGGTTTAGCCATGTGACAAGGCAGAAGGAACAAAACACAACACAACGAGCCTTCAACAAACGTCGTGAGAATACCAGACCCAAGGGTCAACCACGAAAAAGATGAGTCGATGGAATATTAGAAGCACTAGGAAACATAACGGCAGCAGAGGTGAACAGAAGAGCAAAAGACCGCAAATTATATCTCCCCTCGACGCTGAAAGTCAGATGAGAAAGGAAAGAAGAAGAAGAAGAAGAAGAAGAACCATGTATTTCAACTTTCCTATTCTCATGATGTGCCCAAAAAATGTTGATTGTTTCTTTCTGATGTTTCTTAGGAACTCATCTTTTGGTCTTGGCCTCTTTGAGAATTTCCTAGTTGGTCTGTTTAGCTATTCAGGGTAACCCCATTGTTATTCTTGACACCATATCAGCTAGTAAATACATAGGAGATAAGTAGCTTTCAGCAAATGGCAAAAGGTGCATGCTGATGGTTCAAAATGTGAACACATCTAGTTCATCATTATTAGTTATTATTCCTACTTCCTTGACACTGCATTCCAAATTGTTATTGAGTTATTTACGGGTCATCATCATTGCTCTCCGAACATGTCCAAAGGTGCTCAGATTCCCTCCTCAGCAAGTCTTGCAGTGTCCAGCGACTTACTGCTCCAGTTCTGTGTTGGTTGATAGTCTTTTTATACAACCACTGTTTCTCATTTCTGGCTGTGCCCATCTTAACTCCCATCTCTTTCATCCGAAGCAGTGACATGGACTCATGGTTGCCGAAGTCCTGTGCCCTTCCCCCATCTCGGATGGCATAGATGATGTCCGCCCGATCAATTGGTTGACTGTCTTCAATGACAGCGCAGCTAGCCAAATTGTTACAGTCATGGAACTGCATCATAACCAACAGCCGAACAGATATTTAACATTAAAAATTTATTGAGGCCCTTTAAGATGGTGCCCTTGCATGTATCCTTCAGTAACACGACAATTACCTGAGGCAATTATCAGCTCAACAATGGAAAAGTACCTGAAAAATACCAGCGAGCAATGTGGTAAGACAAAGATGATGACACTACACACTTTGTGTAAGCCAACTGAAAGTATTAGACTATAGGCCCTTTTTTGGAATCTCCTGCGAAGAAGACAAAGGGGAAGGCCAAAATAGGCTTGGAGAGGACAGGTGGAAGCAGAGATGAAGAAGACATGAAGAGATCTTAAGAGAATGGCACCAGATAAGACAGCTTGGAAAGTATTTGTTGAAGACATATACTCCACAGGGAGCTGAAAGGAAGACAAAGCCTATTAGCTCATTCATTGCCATGAGCTTTTAAGTGAGTGGACATCATTGTAATTAAAGATACTCTAGTCATAAAAAGCATTACACATCATTTTTTTTTCAATGGCAGGAGAGAAATATGAGAGCAACCAACAATAGATGCCACACCTGTCAACATAGTGACTACCAACAAAATGAAAAGAATTGTTTTATCATTAAAATTGCCTGCTGTTTGAGTGAAAAAGATTGTGCTGGAACAATGGCTCTCTCAACAGATACATTTATAAACCAGTTAACAATTTTACAACCTCTAAAAATGTTGAACAATAATTAGCAATATTGATAAGTGCTGGATGTATTAAAAAGTATAAATTAAGAGCTTTTCTTTTAGAAAAATTGTTTTCTATTGTGTACAATTGTTTTCTGCTGTCTCTAGTCATAAAATGTAAATATAAAGTGACATATTTACTTGGCATACACTGTATGACAATGTATGTACAGTGCAAAAGTAGCAAATGTCAAAACTGTATGGTGTTGAGAAAAGTGCTTTGCAAAAACATTCAGCAGTGAAAGTATTCAATATTAACCAAATAAAAGATAAAAAATATCTTACAAGTAATGCTGTAACAAAATACTTACTTCTGTTCTGCCCATCACCTAGAGAACTCTCCTGAAGATTACGGAGCGATGCATGAAAAGAATGCATGTTTGGCATGTTTCTACTTGAGCTCTGTGATGATCGATTGTCTGAGAGGAGGTCTTGGCTTCTTCCTTGAGCTACTTCTGGTCTCTGATTTTGTTGCACGGCTTGTTGGTTTCTGAACTTGCTTTGAGTCCTAGAGGAGCTTGAGTTAGATGTATCACTATCACTCCGGCTGTGATATGGTTGTGGTGCTGAATGATGAGTGATGTTACTACTACTGCGGGAAAAGTGGAGGCTTTGTGGATCCACTTGTGTGTCAGATAATTGTGACTGGGAGGTCTGGATACCAAAACCTGCCTGACTGTCACCACTTCTTGACAATGTTTGACCAGCATTATCACAGCTACCAGAGCTACTTCCCTCAGAATGCTGACTATCCAAACTACTAATTTTTTTATAAATTCCGGAACTCCCTGGGGACTGACCTTCACTGCGGCGAGATAATCCTGTGTAATTTGGGTTTGTTCTAGGAAATGAGCGTTTTGACTTTCCAGGAACAGCCCCAGAAGTATGTGACACAGGACTCACTCTACCATGGTTAAAATTATCTACACTAAATGCTATGTGTTCATCTCTACCTCGTAAATCAGGACTGTACACATGTCCGTGACCAGGAACTACATCAGAGCATATACTGTTTGTCCGTGTATATATCATTGACATAGGTCCACTGTCTGCTGAGTATTGACTGCTGCTATCATCTGAGATAGAGCCCTTTCTGTATGGATTCTCAGTGTAGATTGCAGCAACAGCTTGTCTATAATCACTAGGACTTTCTTTTCTTGGCTCACCAGGATACTTGTGGAAAGGGTAACCTGTTTTGTGATCAGGTGTAAAAGTTGCAGAAGATGACCCTCTCAAATCATGAAAGCTTGCTGGCTGTCGAGAGTCTGGGAACATGTGGTGAGAGTGGGGGTGGTAATTGTGCTGGTTGTAGCCACGGTCACTTATAAAAGAACTGGGCTGGGACTCTGACATGCCCTTGTTGGGGCGGCTAATGACACTCTCATTTAAGCTTGCCTGTCGATGGTGGTGATGTGGCTGAAAATGAGGGTCAGAGGGTACGTGGACCATTTGTCTTGGATGGTCCATGTCCAGGCTTGCTTTACGGTGAAAGCCGCGACAATCTTGTCTTGACTCCGGCTGCTGAGGTGGGTTGTTGTGCCATAGTTTATTACCTCCAACTGTAAACATGGCTTGTCCCCCCTGTTCATTAACATCACTGGTTGTCTTGTGAAGACTGCGTGACCGTGAAGGCAGGGGGGAGTCTATGATGGTTCTCTGTGGCATTTCAAATGAGTCACGCCTCATGACACTTCGATTAATAACTGCAAATGGTAGATGATCACTGTTGTGTTCAGAGACTGCTGTTTGGCTGCCTCTGCATTGCTGTTCTCCACTGGCCACTCTACTACCTCCGTTCTCATGATGTCCGGAGATGCTGTGCGAGAAGGCAGGGTCATGGTACTGATACAGATGCTGGAGACAGAAAGCATAAAAATAAATACTTAACACTCGTATAATTACAAAATATTCATTACAAAACTAATATAAAACAAGAAAAAATAAAAAAATGAAAAAAATGTAAAAAGTACAGATGATACTTTTTTCTAATCCATGTTTTAGCACATTCCTTACCAAGGGGTTTAACACACCGTGAGACAGCCCATTTTCACATTTTCAACAAAAATAAGAAATAGAAATGAGAAAATAAATTAAAATTGATCTAAAACACAGTTTGTTCAGACAAATTGCTCAGGAAAACGGAAAAGAGGTTAAATTAGAGAATTACAAGGTTTTAGTGGTAATAATTGCGGACAGGTCAATGAATTAAATGCCACAAGAACTAGATCCTGGGTTTATCGGGTCAGTAATTAGAGCCTCATTCTGATAAGGAATGTGTTAAAATACAAGATTAGACTGATATGCATACTCGCAGTATAATTATTAATTATATGTCTACAAAATGTGGACTTTACATGATTTTTAGAAAGGATAAAATGTGCTATGCAAATAAGCTATTATCACAAAGTTCATCTCTTGCAGATATCACATAACTAGAGAGATTTGCAAAGTCATTACTACAGGTCCACTATATATTGGTAAAAAAAAGGAAAGAACTACTGGTATGAACATGACCTATGATCTAAGGTTAGGCTATAGTGTTATAGTGTATAGGAATAGTGTTAGGTGAAAGTTAGAGAAAAAGACAAAAGAGAAAAATGGATTGATGACATCACAAGCACTTCGTGAGTAAAACATTTGAGCAAATCCATAAATTGAAACACTAGGAACAATGCAGAAAGATCAGGAACAACTTATCATGTGGACACTTCAAAAAGTTCCTTAAGAGTTCAGGCAAGTAGATGATTCAATAAAATAATATAACATTCTTTACTTTACTGCTAGTTCTGACACTTCAGTAACATTTTTCTTCATTATTTATGCCTCTTTTCCACTTCAGTAACATTTTTCTTCATTATTTATGCCTCTTTTCCACTTCAGTAACATTTTTCTTCATTATTTATGCCTTTTTTCTAACACTACTCCTGACAAACTTTTAAAACATACTTTTGGACTTATTTAGGAGACATATGACACAAATTTGTACTCTTTATGACTTTGCTGTAGCATTCTTTTTGACTTATGTAGCTTTTTTTTTCTTGTCTCCCTTCAAACATTTTTAAACATGTTTGTAACACCACTGACCTCATTAACATTTAAGACTTTCCTGTAACATTCATGACTTTCTTGTAACAATAATCTTGACTTTCTTGTAACATTATTCTTGACTTTCTTGTAATATTATTCCTGACTTTCTTGTAACATTACTCTTGACTTTCTTGTAATATTATTCCTGACTTTCTTGTAACATTACTCTTAACTTTCTTGACATTATTCTTGACTTTCTTGTAACATTACTCATGACTTTCTTGACATTATTCTAGACTTTCTTGTAACATTACTCTTGGCTTTCTTGACATTATTCCTGACTTTCTTGTAACATTACTCTTGACATTATTCTTGACTTTCTTGTACCATTACTCTTGACATTATTCTTGACTTCTTGTAACATTACTCTTGACTTTCTTGTAGCATTACTCTTGACATTATTCTTGACTTTCTTGTAACATTATTCTTGACTTTCTTGTAAGATTACTCTTGACTTTCTTGTAACATTACTCTTGACATTATTCTTGACTTTCTTGTAACATTACTCTTGACATTATTCTTGACTTTCTTGTAACATTACTCTTGACTTTCTTGACATTATTCTTGACTTTCTTGTAACATTACTCTTGACTTTCTTGTAACATTACTCTTGACTTTCTTGTAACATTACTCTTGACTTTCTTGTAACATTACTCTTGACTTTCTTGTAACATTACTCTTGACTACGAGAACATTTTTGATATTTTTGTAACATTACAAACACCTCTAAATTCTCTTTTTGCTAACCATGTCCTCACTAATTTGAATGAGAAGGTCATGCTCTTACTGTCTGCACCTGAACAACCCTGGTTCACATTTTCTGCTATATTTCTCTTCCCCGCATACACATGCCTGCTTGTCTAATTAAAGTGATATTTATCATACCAACCATGCGGTCCAGCTGTTGCACAAGAAGATAACAGTTGACTATATCTTCAGGCTTAGTGTAGCCTTAGGTCAAAGACTTACAGATTTAAATGTATTCAACTCAGATACTATATGCAGTTTTTGTTTCCCAATTTTGATAAAAGAGATCTCAGGATAGATGAGACAGTTTCTAGTCCAACTGGGAAAGGATGAAAAAAAAATATACACATCAGATCATATATGTTGTTGTTTGTGTACTATCTCTATCTATCTTTTGTCCTTTTGAGCCGAGGACGTCACACAGAGCAGAACCACAGTCTCAAAAACAGAAACCTTGCGTGCCAAAATGTCACATATTGCAGAAATCCCTGCTTTTAAAATCTATGGCTCTATTTCCATAACAGTACTTTTTACAATATAGCTTGTCAAGCCATCGATCCACCTCCTTAGTCACCACTTACGACATGTCATCATCATCATCATCATCAAGTACCGGGCCTGCTGGTGTAGGTGATCATGTCTCTCCACAACTTTTGATCTCGACAGTTATTTATCATTTCTGTTGTTGACCTTCTGCCAAGCCATTCTCTTAAGCTGTCTGGTATTTTTCTCTTTGCTTCCCTCTATCTCTTCATCCCTCAATTTTTCCAGTTGTTACAATATTTTCCATTTGTTCTCTTCTCATTCTATCTATCTATCTATTGTCCTTTCGAGCCAAAGACGGCACAAAGGGCAGAACCACAACCTCAAAAACAGAAACCTTGCGTGCCAAGGTGGCACATATTGCAGAGATCACTGCTCTAAAATATATGGCGCTGTTTCCATAACAATACTTTTTACAATGACAGCTTGTCAAGCCATCGATCAATCTCCTTAGTCACCTCTTACGACATGCCTGGAAGGTCACAATGCCACTATTCTTTACCTCCCTCATAATGAGGCCCAGGTAACACACAGGAATGTTGTTTGCATACCACCAGCTTAAAATCTATAGCGAAATGCTAAGGGACTCAATTTGGTTGAATATCACTTTTTCCTACTTTTCAAACCAGTAACCATGTGCTCAGGTGTCCCACAAGATACAGATATTCTCTGACCTCAGGGGGGACTCTCGTTTTTCTTTATCAAGGAGAATGTCTATGTCTTTAGGTACATTTTTTCTATCAATTTTGCCAGGGCAGTGGCCATTTTTGGCTTATTCTTTTCAATTTCCAACTGCCAAAGGCTACTTAATGTGCACAGAATGTATATGGGACCTTCTGGTTTTTGCCATTAAGTGAGAGGGCTACCCAGAGACCAGGTGAGCTAAAGCCATAAAGAAACCACAGAATAAATTTTTTTTTTTTTCAATTCTCACTGCCTGTGGTGGGAATCAAACCTGGGGACTTGTTGTCCAAAGACTGATGTCTTACCTCTAGACCACCCAACACAGCGGCCACCCCCCCCCCCCACAAAAAAAAAAAAAAAACACCACCATACCATATATAATTTAAGAAAGTGATAGAAAAACAAAGAGCATACTTTATATCACTTCTCATTTACACACAAATTTAATGCAGAGAAATCTGTTGCCACCATTTAAAAATGTATTCAAATCTTTCTAATTAATGACCCCACCACCAAATATGATAATGACATCATATGACAACTTTCTCTGTGCTTATCAGGACTGAGGTTCTAAATGACACCAACCAAATACAAAGATTATGGTATCTACATCATAAATTATACAGTTTACATCATAATCATCATAATCATTATAATCATCATCATCATAAAATACCGTGCCTGCTGGCCTAGATGACTGTGTCTCTCCACAACTTTCACCTTGTACAGCTGTTTATCAATTAATGTTATTGGCCTTTTACCCAACCACTGTATTAAACTGTCTAGTATATTTTCACTCTGTTTCCCTATATCTCTTCTTCCCACAATATGCCTCAGCTGTTCCATTCACTGTGTGTCAGTCAAAAAATAATAACTGTTCTATCCTGGTGTTGGTAAGAAGCTTTTTTTTTGACTTTGTACTCTGCCCGTTTGAAGGTTGACTATTTAAAAGCAATCACATCTATTTTTTTTTACTTGTTTCGATCCTGAAGATCTGTTCCTGGTATCCTCATAGAGAAAACATTTTGGTACTATCAGCATTCTTCTGTAAATCCACATCTCTATAGTCGCCAAAGATTTTCTAATCTACTTTTATCCCCAGGATTAACTTCTCATGTTATCAAGAATTGTTTTACATAACACCAAAATGCAATTCTCCTTATCTCCACTACAACAAAAAAACACTTAAAATTACACATGAGATGTCAGTCTGACATTATTGTTTAGAAAAATAAAAAAAAGAAAGACTTGACTTTTGACAAAGAAAAAAGAAAGACTTGACTTTTGACAAAGAATAAATGAAAGATGGTGCCCATATTTGTGTTATTAACAGGACAGATATAATCATCAACATCATAAAGTACCATGCCTGCTGGCATAGGTGATCATGTCTCTCCACAAATTTCAATCTCTACAGTTATTTATTATTTTTATTGTTGACCTTCTGTAGTCAAGTAATATAGTAAAAAAAAGTAAAGTACCCCCGTCATGCCAAGTGGCGTATAGGGAAATATGGTGTTAGTGACCCTATATTTTACAGACCTTCAGCACATGATTTTTGGGGTAATGTGGTCAGTATTACGCCCGTGTTGCTTTACTTTCCCAGAAAAAAATCCGGTACCCATTTAAGGCTGGGTGAACCCGAAAGCCGTCGGTTGGGATTGAACCCTACCCCTTGTCCGTGGTAGTCCAGTTCACTAACCACTGAGCTATCGCGGCTCCCTGGTCAAGTAATATAGGAAGGGAAAATATAAGGTAAAAGAGGCAGAAGCAGACCAAGACTAACATGGACAAGTAACATCAAAAGATGGACAAGTCAACCTATGACAATCTGCACCATCAAAGCAAGAGACAGAGTGGAATGGCACTCCATGGTAGCCAACCTTCAATGCAGAGATGGCACTGAATGATGATGATGATTGTTGACCTTCTGCTAAGCCATTCTGTTAAGCTGTCTGGTATCTTTTCTCTTTGCTTCCCTCTATCTCTTCGCCCCATCCACTTTCCCAGTTGTTACAATATATCCCAGCTGTTCCCTTCTTATTACTTGGCCAAAAAATTATGATTGTTTCTTCCTAATATTGAAAATTAGCTCTCTTTTTTGCACTGGACTCTTTCAAAAAGTTTTCATTACTCTTCTTAGCTGCCCATGGTATTCTCAACATTCTTCTGTAAAACCACATTTCTACAGCCTCCAGTAATTTTCTTGTCAATTGTTCATGGTTCACATCTGTATGTTAAGACTGGCCCTACATAACATTTAAGAACTCTTTTTCTTGTTTCTATTGTCAAAAATAATGGCTTAGCAGAAGGTCAACAACGGGAAATGATAAATAGCTGCCGAGATCGAAAGTTGTGGAGAGACATGACCATCTATGCCAGTAGGCCCGGTACTTGATGATGATGATTGTCAAAAATGTATTGCACAGTAAACTTCTTCATTTTTTGGAATGCTGCTTTTGCCTCAGCTTTACTACATCTCACTTCTGTTATACATCTACCATCTGAGGTTAAAATTGTTCCCAGATATTTAAATTCATTTACCTGTTTTAATATTGTTTCACTTGTCTTTAGACAATCTTTTCAGATGTCTTTTTCTTTGTTGTTACCATTACTTCTGTCGTTTTTGTTACTGAGATTGAGTCCTTAATTTTTGCTTTCCTTTAATGTACAGCACGGGTGTAATACTGACCACATTACCCCAAAAATCATGTGCTGAAGGTCTGTAAAATTAATGGTCACTAACACCATATTCCCTATATGCCACTTGACGTGAGGGGGCTCTTTACTTTTTTTTCCTTTTTTTTTTTTTTTTAATTATAATGTCTAACATTTCTTGTAACCCATTTTCACTCTTAGCTAATGAGACTGTATCATCAGCATAAGTAAAAGTAAAGTACCCCCGTCACACCAAGTGGTGTATAGGGAAATATGGTGTTAGTGACCCTATATTTTACAGACCTTCAGCACATGATTTTTGGGGTAATGTGGTCAGTATTACGCCGGTGCTGCTTTACTTTCCCAGAAAAAAATCTGGTACCCAAGGCTGGGTGAACCCGGAAGCTGTCGGTTGGGATCGAACCCTACCCCTTGTCCTTTGTAGTCCAGCTCACTAACCACTGAGCTATCGCGGCTCCGTATCATCAGCATACCTGAGGTTATTTATAATATGACTTTCAATTGTTATTCTAGGCATGCCCCTTATGGATCTTAAAATAATCTCACTATACATATTAAATAAATCTGGTGACAGCACACAACCTTGTCAAACACCCTGTTTAATTTGTTGAAACATTCCCAATTGATTTTCAATTCATATGGCCGCTGCTTGCAGCCAGTACACGTTCTTTATATTTCTTAGATCTTTGCTGTCAACATTTATGCCTTCTATTTTTATTATTTTAATTAATTTTATATAATGTGTGTGTACTAAACTAGGTCATCATTCTTTCCTGAAAAAATTACTAGTACCTATTTACAGATGGGCGAACCTAGAAGCTTGTTGGTTAGGGAAATCAACTTGATCTCTTGTCTAAATAAACCAGTTCACTAAGCACAGCTGCACCACTGCTTAAAAAAAATAATCACTATTTGACAGTATGCGGGTCGAATCAACAGTATTCACCTTATTAGAACTATGTTCTTACTAACTAAGCCAATAGAGCAAGATTATAGCTACAGAGCTGCTTCTCAAATAACAAAAATCTACCAGGTTTAACTTTAGATAAAAACAGAATTTCGCCGGTTGTAAAAAGGTAACCAACTTGATGAACTACGGAACAAACTAGAGCCAATACAGAAGCTAATGAGGTATGATTTATCACAGATAATTTCAACAATAAATATTGTTAAGTTAGGATCATTATAACATGTTCTACAGGATTGCCCTCAGTACACAGACCTGAGGAGAGCACTGTGGTCCACACCCACCTCCCTGGAAGAGAAACTATATGGGGCAATCAAATCACTTAAACAGACAGCTGACTTCATGAGAGAGTCTGGAATCCTACTCTGATTGAGTCCTGATCACAGAGAGAGAGGGGGATGATTATCATTACACGTCAAACACATCCAAAGGTGCTCTGATCTGCTCCTCAAAATGCTGAAAACCTTGACCCTTGCACACAAACTTTGTTGTATGGTTTGGGATCCATTTCAACAATAAATTTACAGAGAGAACATTTAATGGAAACAACATGGATGCAGTGGTGCTGGTTCTCAAACCAGTCTTCTCAGTTTATTTATTTCTTTGAATAAAATGAAAACACCAGGGCTTAATTTTTCAAAATTAAAAAAAATTATTCGCACACAAAAAATGGTTTCAACAGATTAAGATATTCAGATTAATTTTTAAATTCCATACATTATTTGTTGTTCAAATGGATTTTAGTGTCCATCTGACTAACATGTGAGCTGAAAGCTGTCAGCAATTCACAGTGTGGACTGATTGTATCAGAACCAGTGGACCGAATGTATCAGAACCAGTGGATTGAATGTATCAGAACCAGTGGACCGAATGTATCAGAACCAGTGGACTGAATGTATCAGAACCTGTGGATTGAATGTATCAGAACCAGTGGATTGAATGTATCAGAACCAGTGGATTGAATGTATTAGAACCAGTGGACCGAACGTATCAGAACCAGTGACTGAATGTATCAGAACCAGTGAAGAGAGATAATCCAAACCTGCTTAACCTCCAAGCAGTGTTTCTTGAAAACAATGAACCAGCCTGGCAAGTAAGGATCAGAGATGAAAGGCAACCTGCTAGCCAAAAATGATGTGTTAGGCTGGACAGCACAGATATTATGGCTTCCCATAAAGTAGTAATACAATACATGTATGCCCACTTAAATCCATTTAAGATCAAGAGGTGCAATCATCAGGTGAATGCAGAAAAAAGAAACACCTTTCCATTTCATCTCCAAAATCCACCTCTGCTGATAATTATCTGCTGATCAGATGGAGGTACATGAAAGCAATTCTAAAGCCATTGACGATAATAGTATCCCATATTACTACACCAATTGAGGATAATAGTATCCAATATTACTACAGCCATTAAAGATAATAGTATCCCATATTACTACATCAATTGAGGATAATAGTATCCAATATTACTACATCAATTGAGGATAATAGTATCCCATATTACTACAGCCATTGACGATAATAGTATCCAATATTACTACAGATATTGAGGATAATAGTATCCCATATTACTACACCAATTGAGGATAATAGTATCCAATATTACTACAGCCATTAAAGATAATAGTATCCCATATTACTACAGCCATTAAAGATAATAGTATCCCATATTACTACATCAATTGAGGATAATAGTATCCCATATTACTACAGCCATTAAAGATAATAGTATCCCATATTACTACAGCCATTAAAGATAATAGTATCCCATATTACTACATCAATTGAGGATAATAGTATCCAACATTACTACAGCCATTGACGATAATAGTATCCCATATTACTACAGCCATTAAAGATAATAGTATCCCATATTGCTACAGCCAATGAAGATAATAGTATCCCATATTGCTACGGCCATTGAAGATAATAGTATCCCATATTATCTACGGCCATTGAAGAATGAAGTGTAGAACCTCTGATTCTCTTAGGCTCATCATTTTGAGGATCACTATAATGTGTTCTCTCCCCAAATGTCTTTCATTCGCTGACCAATGACCGTTTATCAAATTGAAACTCTTATGCTGATCAAATTGAAACTCTTATGCTGATCAAATTGAAACTCTTATGCTGATCAAATTGAAACTCTTATGCTGATCAAATTGAAACTCTTATGCTGATCAAATTGAAACTCTTATGCTGATCAAATTGAAACTCTTATGCTGATCAAATTGAAACTCTTATGCTGATCAGTGGATGCAGTGGTGCTGGTTCTCAAACCAGTCTTCTCAGTTTATTTATTTCTTTGAATAAAATGAAAACACCAGGGCTTAATTTTTCAAAATAAAAAAAAAATTATTCGCACACAAAAAATGGTTTCAACAGATTAAGATATTCAGATTAATTTTTAAATTCCATACATTATTTGTTGTTCAAATGGATTTTAGTGTCCATCTGACTAACATGTGAGCTGAAAGCTGTCAGCAATTCATAGTGTGGACTGATTGTATCAGAACCAGTGGACCGAATGTATCAGAACCAGTGGACCGAATGTATCAGAACCAGTGGACCGAATGTATCAGAACCTGTGGATTGAATGTATCAGAACCAGTGGATTGAATGTATTAGAACCAGTGGACTGAAAGTATCAGAACCAGTGGACCGAACGTATCAGAACCAGTGACTGAATGTATCAGAACCAGTGAAGAGAGATAATCCAAACCCTGCTTAACCTCCAAAACTCTCATGCTGATCAAATTGAAACTCTCATGCTGATCAAATTGAAACTCTTATGCTGATCAAATTGAAACTCTTATGCTGATCAAATTGAAACTCTTATGCTGATCAAATTGAAACTCTTATGCTGATCAAATTGAAACTCTTATGCTGATCAAATTGAAACTCTTATGCTGATCAAATTGAAACTCTTATGCTGATCAAATTGAAACTCTTATGCTGATCAAATTGAAACTCTTATGCTGATCAAATTGAAACTCTTATGCTGATCAAATTGAAACCATTATGCTGTTCTCTTTGTCCATCGAAGTTAATGAGAATCCTGCTGTTATCAGTTTCTGCTAGAGCGAGTTTGGAGATGGCTTGAGAACAATATGATCCCTGAAAGTGTCTGCTGCATTGAGAACATTGATGTGTTGATTTGCCAAAATAGGTTGATGCTGCACTGACATTTAACTTGTGAAGCGATTGCTTCTTGAGCCAGAATACATTTAGAGAGTCATTATAAAACACAATTAAAACATCTAAATTGTTCGCATCTTCTGCTTTAAAAAAAAAACACACAGAAAAAAGTGTCTAGCAATTAAATTAATGAGCCAGAGAATGTTTTTGAACATGCTCTGCAAGTTCTAAGCATTAACAGATGTACATGTGTAATGAATTGTAGATTCATATATTCCTTCTTTCAGATCAACACAGTTTCAGGGTTCGCTCAAACTTTGAAAACAGATGCCAAACCAAAGATTTATCTTGTGGGATGGAGTGTGGGTGAAGGGGAGAGATAAGAGAGATAGATAGATAGAGAGAGATAGAGAGAGAGAGAGAGAGATAGATAGATAGAGATAGAGAGAGAGAGAGAGTGGCGAGGATAATAATGGCTTGTTACTGACTACTTCACAAACATAAATGTTCATAGGACAACGAAAAATGTGAACACTTCTACCATATTCCCCATAAACTATAAGACATTGCAAGAACCCATATACTTACTTATTAACTTCGGAGCAATGAGTAGGTATTTGTAGTATTTAATGTCAATATTTATCTATCATATGTGAGTTACTTTAGCATAAATTAGGAATTAGAATAATTATAAATTAGAAAGTCCTAATAACTCTGACGTCATTTTCTAGTTTTGTTTCATTTACATATGCTGCTCAGTTTGGGTGCAATAGTTTTAATTTATATTAATAATTAGTAATAGGCAACTCTTTATACAGAGCTTCACAGCTGGGGGCAATCTGATCATCAGAAGTAGAACCCCGTCGAGCTAATGTTTCAGCCCTTTAGCTTCATAACACTCTAAAATGATTTGGTGATAGATGTACTCATATAAGGGCAATAGTCTGGAGAGGGAATGATATATTATTATATTCATTATTATCTGCCACCTATTTTTATTTAATTACAATTTAATATTACAATTTTCATTTAATTTAAGTATCATATATATGTTACAATTTTGGCTTTTGTTTTGTGTTCCTCATCGAAGGCTTTTTGCAATAATGTAAATTTTCTTGTGTTTTCCACAATGCTAACCTGTGACTCCCAGTCAACGCTTGGAGAGGTTCAGATTCAATATTACCAGCATGAGTGGATGATTTAGGTAAAAACCTTAAGCCTTAAACAATTTGTGTGGATATCCTGTCCAGGCAATGTTCATGTTCTTGACAATCAAAGAAACCTACAGACTAGCTTCAGATGTGCCTGTAGTGTGAATGATACATGTACTCATATTAGGGGAATAGCTTGTAGTGTGAATGATACATGTACTCATATTAGGGAAATAGCTTGTAGTGTGAATGATACATGTACACATATTAGGGGAATAGCTTGTAGTGTAAATGATACATGTACACATATTAGGGAAATAGCTTGTAGTGTGAATGATACATGTACACATATTAGGGGAATAGCTTGTAGTGTGAATGATACATGTACTCATATTAGGGAAATAGCTTGTAGTGTGAATGATACATGTACTCATATTAGGGAAATAGCTTGTAGTGTGAATGATACATGTACTCATATTAGGGAAATAGCTTGTAGTGTAAATGATACATGTACACATATTAGGGGAATAGCTTGTAGTGTAAATGATACATGTACACATATTAGGGAAATAGCTTGTAGTGTGAATGATACATGTACACATATTAGGGGAATAGCTTATAGTGTGAATGATACATGTACTCATATTAGGGAAATAGCTTGTAGTGTGAATGATACATGTACTCATATTAGGGAAATAGCTTGTAGTGTGAATGATACATGTACTCATATTAGGGAAATAGCTTGTAGTGTAAATGATACATATACACATATTAGGGGAATAGCTTGTAGTGTGAATGATACATGTACTCATATTAGGGAAATAGCTTGTAGTGTGAATGATACATGTACTCATATAAGGGAAATAGCTTGTAGTGTGAATGTGTGAATGATACATGTACTCATATTAGGGGACTAGCGTGTAGTGTGAATGATACATTTACTCATATTAGGGGAATAGCTTGTAGTGTGAATGAAACATGTACTCATATTAGGGGAATAGCTTGTAGTGTGAATGTGTGAATGATACATTTACTCATATTAGGTGAATAGCTTGTAGTGTGAATGAAACATGTACTCATATTAGGGGAATAGCTTGTAGTGTGAATGATACACATACTCATATTAGGGAAATAGCTTGTAGTGTGAATGTGTGAATTATACATGTACTCATATTAGGGGAATAGCTTATAGTGTGAATGTGTGAATTATACATGTACTCATATTAGGGAAATAGCTTATAGTGTCAATGTGTGAATTATACATGTGCTCATATTAGAAGAATAGCTTGTAGTGGGAATGTGTGAATGATACATGTGCTCATATTAGGGAAATAGCTTGTAGTGTGAATGATACACATACTCATATTAGGGAAATAGCTTGTAGTGTGAATGATAGATGTACTCATATTAGGGAAATAGCTTGTAGTGTGAATGATAGATGTACTCATATTAGGGAAATAGCTTGTAGTGTGAATGATAGATTACTCATATTAGGGAAATAGCTAGTAGTGGGAATGATAGATGTACTCATATTAGGGGAATAGCTTGTAGTTGGAATGACAGATGTGCTCAAATAAAGGAAATAGCTTCAGCCTGTTGTTGGGATGATAGACGTAATCATCATCATCATGTTCCATGACTGCTGGTGTAGGTGATCTTGTCTCTTCACAACTTTCGATCTCAACAGTTATTTTCCATTTCTATTGTTAATCTTTAATGGAAATAGCCTCAGCCTGTAGTGCAGTTGATAGATATAATTGTTTAAGGGCAATAAACTGTAGTGGGGATGATAGATATAATTGTTTAAGGGCAATAAACTGTAGTGCAGATGATAGATATAATTGTTTAAGGGCAATAAACTGTAGTGTGGATGATATATATAATTGTTTAAGGGCAATAAACTGTAGTGGGGATGACAGATGTAATTGTTTAATGGCAATAACCTGTAGTGGGGATGATAGATGTAATTGTTTAAGGGCAATAACCTGTAGTGGGGATGATAGATGTAATTGTTTAATGGCAATAACCTGTAGTTAGATAGATATACTCATATAAGGACAACAGACTAGCACAGATGATAGATGTACTCATTAAAATAAGGGCAATGTCTTGGCCCTCAGTGAATGGGTTTAGAAAATCAATGTGGCTATAAGTGAGAATGCAACCTTGAAACTGCAAAAACATCAAAGTATGAATGCCAATTTCAGGTGTGAGTTAGATATGTGTACAACCAAGCAAGCTACTGGAACCATCAACATGTATTCACTCTGTCATCTTTATAATAAAAAAAAAAAAAAAAAAACTATAATTTCAAAAAGTTTTGCATTACAACAGCCAATAAAAGAATTATTGACTGTTAGTTGAAACAAATGATTTTAGTGCACAACAACATTGGTGGCAGGTGTGTACAGTGAGTACTAGTGTGGAAGAAGGGGAGAGCATATGCCATTTGCTAAAAATAGCCATGAACTGAGAAATTGTGTGCTTCCCTTCAAAACACCACAAGGTATGTCAACCATCGAATGCTTTGTTAGATACTCCACAGTTTCCCAGGCTCTTTCAAACAAAGACAAAAAAAGCATACAAAACCAATGAACATATTTCTACACACACTTGTGATCGTCTCCTCACATGCCCTTGTTCTATTAAAACAAATCTGATGCATAACACTCAAAGTTGTTCCCTTATCAATAGGAGACCTCCCTCTCTAACAAACATTCATTCAATAAATCTTTCTTATCAAGCTCAAATATTTGCACTACAGCTCTCAAAACAAGCCTGATAGAAATAAATTACAAGTGACATATGATCTTTGATGGGTTCTGTAGTGGTCACAAGGTATGGCACTCAACATTTACAAATTTATAAGGACAGGGAAGTAGAAATAAAAGGTGCTAAAGACGTTTGAATAGACATATGTATTCAGTGAACAGCAAAGCACAAAATAAAATGCAATGTAAAAGAGCGTCAGAAGAAGTATCCGGCATGTAGTAAACAGATTATTTCCCAGTGGTTCATGAGAGAATGAATCAAACTAAGTGTTATGCAGTGTCAACAGCCCACAACAGACTAAGACCTTACTTTATGTCTCAGTTGGTCTCCCAAATAAGTCTGTACCAAAACAGACTGGCTAACAATATGAGGATCACTGTTGCCCCGTAGTGGTAGAGTATGTTGATTAGAAGACCTAGTGTTGGTGAACAATATGAGGATCACTGTTACCCCGTAGTGGTAGAGTATGTTGATTAGAAGACCTAGTGTTGGTGAACAATATGAGGATCACTGTTGCCCCATAGTGGTAGAGTATGTTGATCAATCAGACCTTGTATTGGTGAACAATATGAGGATCACTGTTGCCCCATAGTGGTAGAGTATGTTGATCAATCAATCAGACATTGTATTGGTGAACAATATGAGGATCACTGTTGCCCCGTAGTGGTAGAGTATGTTGATTAGAAGACCTTGTGTTGGTGAACAATATGAGGATCACAGTTGCCCTGTAGTGGTAGAGTATGTTGATATTGCCCCATAGTGGTAAAGTATGTTGATATAGAAGACCAAGTATTGCAGAACAATATGAAGATCACTGTTGCCACGTAGTGGTAGAGTATGTTGATATAGAAGACCTAGTATTGCAGAACAACATGAGTGTCATTGGTGTTCCATAGTGGGAGAGTATGTTGATATAGAAGAACTAGTATTGGTGAACAATATGAGGATCATTGTTGTCCCTGTAGTGGTATAGTATATTAATACAGATGACTCGGTATTGCAGAAAAATATGAGGATCATTGTTGCTCCCATAGTGATAGATTATGTTGATATAGAAGACCTAGTATTGCAGAAATATATGAGGATCATTGTTGTTTCCATAGTGGTAGAGTATGCTGATATGGAAGACCTGGTATTGCGGAACCTCTAGGTTCTAGATCTCACAAGATCCAACTTCTCAAGTAGAACCTAGGAAATCAAAAAGTCAATGCGCTCCATGACATCACCTTCCTGTGCTATGAGCTAATGGTATGCATTGGCTCCTTGGCAATAAGATCACCATCATCATGATACCCCGGTAGGTAAGATCAGATACCTATTATTATCAGAAACACCTGACAAAACACATTCAAGTTTAGAACATGAAAAACCCTTGGTAATTAAAAATTAAATTTCACTTCCGAGTCACAATCAGAAAAAATGTGTAAAAATCAAAGTAATAATTAATACCAGATTTTCCCAATAAAGTGTTTACCATATGTTCTCATTGCTGTAAGGACAAGTCAACCTAGACAGGCTGGAAATTCATAGACTGCCCCCCACGAAAAAAAACCGCACTGAGCTAAAGAGGGCAAAAAAGCAAACAGGACATTAAACAAACAAACTTTGCTAATTTGCTGAATGTTTGGTAAGTTTAGTTATACTAATTTATGTGTTGTTGGTTGATCTTTGAGTGTGCCATGTGTAGTGTGTGTGTGTGTGTGTGTGTTTTTTGCTACATCTTGCATCAAAAACTAGGAGGAGCAAACAAACAAAATTCATGCTTGATCACAGCCAAACAAGTTACCTCTAATCACCAAAAGAATTAGCTTCATAGCACAAGAAAGAATATTCTCAGCAATAAATGCCAACAAATAGCGGCATAGTAAAAAAAAAAGTTTACCCCCATCATGGCTAGTGGCGTATAGGGAATATGGTGTTGGTGACCATAAATTTTACAGACCTTCGGCACATGGTTTTTGGGGTAATGTGGATGGTATTACTCCCGAAATAGCAGCATAGTCTATTTTAAATTAAGCTTCTCAAACAAATGATTATTTTTCATACAAGATCACTTGATAACGGTAAAAGTGTATGAGGACAAAAGACTTGGTGGCAAACCTTTATACAAGTAGGTATGTATCCCAGAACATTTACAAATAGAACATTAATGTGACTAATCTTGAGGGGGAAAAAATGCTAATACCAGCGCAGAAGAAAAAAAACAAGTAACAATAATCAGAATCTTAAACAGCATCAGAATAAAATATCAATCATGCAACATTATAGACAACTGTTTTTGTTTTCATCTCAAAGTGGCATTTGTTTTCACCTCAAAGTGGCATTTGTTTTCACCTCAAAGAGGCATTTGTTTTACACCTAAAGGGGCATTTGTTTTCACAACAAAGTGACATTTGTTTTCACCTCAAAGTGGCATTTATTTTCATCTCAAAGTGGCATTTGTTTTTATCTCAAAGTGGCATTTGTTTTCATCTCAAAGTGGCATTTGTTTTTATCTCAAAGTGGCATTTGTTTTCATCTCAAAGTGGCATTTATTTTCATCTCAAAGTGGCATTTGTTTTTATCTCAAAGTGGCATTTGTTTTCACCTCAAAGAGGCATTTGTTTTTACCCCTAAAGGGGCATTTGTTTTCACTTCAAAGTGACATTTGTTTTCACCTCAAAGTGGCATTTGTTTTCATCTCAAAGTGGCATTTGTTTTCATCTCAAAGTGGTATTTGTTTTCATCTCAAAAGCGCATTTGTTTTCATCTCAAAGTGACATTTGTTTTTATCTCAAAGTGGTATTTTCATCTCAAAGTGGCATTTGTTTTCATCTCAAAGTGGCATTTGTTTTCATCTCAAAGTGGCATTTGAACTCTAATCTTGACAATTTTGCAGTATTTATGGGTGAAGATGTCCTAATCTGGAAGCCACGGTAGCTCAGTAGTTAGTGAAATGGACTACTAAGCACAAGAGATCGGGTTCGATCCTTAAATGGGCACCAGATTTTTTTTTCCAGGAAAGTGAAGTGGCACAGGCACAATACCAACCACATTACCACAAAAATTATGTGCTGAGGGTCTATAACAAATATTGGCACTAACACCATATTTCTTAAAAGCCACATGGCATGACAGAAGCTCTTTATACTTTTTTTTGTTTTGTGTCCTAAGCCTAGTAGTATGTTTCATTCATTCTTAAAACTGATATTCTATGGAAGTGGTTTCAATTTGTGATACTAAATATGAAAGCGCAACATTTTTTAGCTAAAGTAAATATTTATGCACGTAACAAATAGATCAAAGATTGGAACATATGAGAGTATCAGGAGATGAAACATTCAATTTTTAACCACAGAAGATTATATTTTAAGATACAGCTTATTCTAATCACTTTGGATGTTTAATAGAAGATGCATGTGTATTTTATCTTCTTGGAAAGATACAAATTAACAAATCAACTAAAGCATCAATGACAAATAACTGTGATAAAAGATGTAGATTTATGATAATTGTGACTTTGACATTTTTGTATTGCTACTATAGTATCTATTACAAAAAGTGAGAAACAGAGAAAGCAAATATGGTCAATAATAATAAAGGAAAGGAAAGATTTCCTCCATGCCTTGCTAGGCATATGGGGAACATGGTGTTAGTGGCCATATTATTCTTTGCAGGCTAAAACTGAGCTTTGTTATAGTTTAAAGATAATTCCTGAAAATGTAAGATGCAATACAGGAGACAATATGGTCTTGCTAAAATTTGAATGTGCAAGAAGTAATACAGGAGACAAGATGATTTCATTAACATTTGAATGAACAAGACGTAACTGTGGCATGTTCAACATCAACAATATCTAAACAGACAATTGCAGTTCAAAAGATCAAGCAAATAAAAAAAAGTAAAGTACCCCTGTCACGCTAAGTGGCATATAGGTAATATGGTGTTAGTGACCATAAATTTTACAGACCTTCGGCACATGATTTTTGGGGTAATGAGGTCAGTATTACGCCCTTGCCACTTTACTTTCCCAGAAAAAATCTGGTACCCATTAAAGGCTGGGTGAACCCGGAAGCCATCGGTTGGGATCAAACCCTACCTCTTGTCCTTTGTAGTCCAGTTCACTAACCACTGAGCTATCGCGGCTCCAAGCCATATATATACATACATAAAAACACTACATCTGAACCATTATCACGTCTTATCGAAAATTTTTAAAAACTTCTATGCTAGATATTTAAACACTGATAACTGTTAACAAATAAAAAGATACAAAACAAAAACAAATATGTCAGAAGAACCTTGGAATATAAATATAAAATAAAGGAGAAGACTTGACTACCAGCACATACAATTGAATCACCACAGATCAATCTGACACTATGTCTTATCACCATACAACATTGCTATGACTCATTTCATCCTGTGTTTATATAAAAGTCATCATGCAACTGGCCCACTTAAAATGTAGGGCATTCTCAACTAGTGGCAAAGTACAGCAGCAATGGTGGCGAAGGTCATCTTCTTTATTCTCATAGTGAAATGGATTGCACTGTAAATAATCTACAAGACAATTTAACACCTGCACTGTAAATAACCTACAAGACAATTTAACACTTGCACTGTAAATAACCTACAAGACAATATAACACTTGCACTGTAAATAACCTACAAGACAATTTAACACTTGCACTGTAAATAACCTAGTAGATAATTTAACACTTGCACTGTAAATAACCTAGTAGACAATTTAACACTTGCACTGTAAATAACCTAGTAGACAATTTAACACTTGCACTGTAAATAACCTACAAGACAATTTAACACTTGCACTGTAAATAACCTACAAGACAATTTAACGCTTGCACTGTAAATAACCTAGTAGACAATTTAACACTTGCACTGTAAATAACCTACAAGACAATTTAACACTTGCACTGTAAATAACCTACAAGACAATTTAACACTTGCACTGTAAATAACCTACAAGACAATTTAACGCTTGCACTGTAAATAACCTACAAGACAATTTAACGCTTGCACTGTAAATAACCTAGTAGACAATTTAACACTTGCACTGTAAATAACCTACAAGACAATTTAACACTTGCACTGTAAATAACCTAGTAGACAATTTAACACTTGCACTGTAAATAACCTAGTAGACAATTTAACACTTGCACTGTAAATAACCTAGTAGACAATTTAACACTTGCACTGTAAATAACATAGTAGACAATTTAACACTTGCACTGTAAATAACTGATAAGACAGTTTAACAGAATGTGCTCCATGATAAGAAAGCAAAACCCCAAGTATCTACAAAAAGAAACAAGTGTTTATCCTATTGTAGTCTATAAGTAGTATCATTTCAGTTTTGTATGACTGTAATGATTTGTCTTTACTGTGTTGTTTGCTGTTGCTGATTTGAACACTAAACAATAAATCTGATAGCAAAAGACATCCTCACATAAGGTGGATAGCTGGTACACCAACAAAGGGCAGTTTACTAAAAGCTGCACAAACTACAGTATGAAAATTAACACAGCAAAAACAGAGGCTATAAGAATAAGCAAATTGAGACACCCATTAAACATCAAGATCAAAGACAAAGAAATAAAACAAGTAGAGGAATTCAAGTATTTAGGCGCAATGTTCACAGAAGATGGAAAACTAGACAGAGAAATTGACATGAGAATACAAAAAGCAAATGCTGTCACATACCAGCTTTCACCATTGTTAAGACAACCAAACATTTCTATGCCAGCTAAACAACAAATGATAAATAGCATCTTCATACCAACTTTGTGCTATGAAAGTCAAACATGGACCCTTTCTAAATCCCATTTAAGAAAGATCAATACATGTGAGATGCGATGCTTGAGAAAAGTAACAAACAACACAAGAAGAGATAGAATACCAAATGAAACCATAAGAAAAATGGTAGGAACAAAACCCTGCCAAGAATATATAGAACAACAACAACTTAAATGGTTCGGCCACCTGGTCAGAATGAATCCTCACCAATCACCATCAAGGGCGTTCTTCTCGAGAATGCATGGAAAAAGACCAAGAGGAAGACCCAAAAGAAGATGGATAGATGCAGTGACAGAGACATGTAACAACAAAGGAAAATCACTAATTCAGACAATTCGAGCAGCACAAGAACGACAAATGATATAAACCACAACACCTTTTAGGTATCAGTGAAAGAGAAAAGAAGAAGAAGAAGAAGACTAAAACTAAGAATGAAAATTAGAAGGAAAAAAAGGGCCAGAAACATCATTCTACTTTTGTTTTGTTTCTCAGCTATGTAAGTAAAGCTGTTACCATACCATTTTGACCTATTTTTAAAAATGTTTATTCTTATCATCAGCTTTACAGCAGCTTCGCACTTCTATGCATCTTGAAGCACTTTTATGCATCTTGAAGCACTTTTATGCTCTTAACACCTTTACTAAAATTAACCCTCCCCTCAAAATTGAAATGCTAATAAGAAGGTCTTTATTTTATTTTATTTTTTTTATAAAAAGCTGCTTGCTTTTCTAGCTAGCAACATAGTTGTTTATCACTGAACTGATGTTTTAGTTGTTACTATGCATTCCATTTTTGACAATAGAAACAAGAAAAAGAGTTCTTAAATGTTATGTAGAGCCAGTCTTAACATATGGATGCGAGTCATGGACAATAGGACAACAGACAACAAAATCACTGGAGTCTGTAGAAATGTGGTTTTACAGAAGAATGTTGAGAGTACCATGGATAGCTAAGAAGAGTAATGAAAATGTTCTGAAAGAGGTCAAAGCAAAAAGAGAGCTGGTTTCCAATATTAGGAAGAAACAATCATAATTTTTTGGCCATGTAATGAGAAGAGAACAACTGGAATATATTGTAACAACTGGAAAAATTGAGGGACGAAGAGATAGAGGGAAGCAAAAGAGAAAATACCTGACAGCTTAAGAGAATGGCTTGGCAGAAGGTCAACAACAGAAATGATAAAGAACTGTCAAGATCGAAAGTTGTGGAGAGACATGATCACCTACACCAGTAGGCTCAGTACTTGGTGATGATGCTTTAGTTGAGTTGCTCATTTGTGTCTTTCAAGAAGATAAAATACACATGTTCTTCTGTTGTACATTCAAAGTGATTACAAGAAGGTGTATGTTAAAATGTAAAAAGTGGTATTTCTGGTTATAAGCTAAATATTTCACTCTGAAAACTCTCAGATTTGCCATTTCTTTGAACCTTTTGTTATGAGCATTAGCTACTATAATATCATTCATAGAATCAGATTGACTTTAACTAAAAACTGTACCCTTTGTTTCTGTGTCACAAACTGAAACCACTTCCATACAATATCAATGTTAAGAATGAGTGGAATGTACTAGGCTCAGGACATCATCCATAAATGTTTCCAAATTTCCAAGATCAGAACTAAAATTCCACTTTTTAGTTGAAAAATAAAAAAAACAGCTCTAAGCTTGACAAGACTAATAATTTCATTATAATTAATTACTAGACTAATAATTTCATATATTGTGTTTAGTGTTAAACATGATGTTAAATATAGGAGTTGGGCCATATAAAACTATATTACCTTTCTCCCAATCTGAGGACTTTTCTGAGATGTCTGTGCTGTTGTCTGCATTTGAGCAGAAGTTGGATTTGATGGTTGGAGTGATGACGATGAAAATGACACCGGTGACGAGGTCAAGCCTAGCATTCCTGGAAGTGATGTTCCTCTAGCATGATCTCTCCGCTTTCGAAAAATAATAATGAAACCGAACATGAGGTATACGGAAGTGAGGAGCAGGTAGAATGAAGCATCCCCGAGTTTCTGCACAGCACACATTACTACGTTCAGGACAGAGTGCATGGCCATAGAGAAACTGTCCATGTTGGTATCCCGTTAGAAGCACATCAAACACAAATTATGGAAGTCATAGCCAAGATTTTGTTGTTTGATTCCGATATAGATTAGCTTTCTGACATGATAATCATGTCTCATGTGGTTAAATAACAAACCCATCATAAAAATTGTCACATGCTAGCCACAATTTGACATCTGCGATGAGTAACATAACAACACACCCACATAAGTATTGTAACAATGCACCTCTGATGTAATCAATGTAATAATAAAAGACCTATGATAAGTATAGAAACACTGCATCTGTGATATGTGCAATAACAGTAAACCTACATATGGGGACTACAATACACCCGTAATTAGTAAAGAGATAACAATGTACCTCTGATAAGCATTATACCAATACACCTTGACAAGAACTATAACAATTAGCCTATTATATGAATATTATACCAAAAAACCAGTGATAAGAATTTTTAATTTACACTGGTGAAAAGTACTATAACAACACACCTGTTGTAAGAATACTAACAATACACTAGCAATAAAAACTATAACAATACACCTGTGATAAGAACATTAACAATACACTAGTGATAAAACTATAACAATACACCTGTGATAAGAACATTAAAAATACACTAGTGATAAAACTATAACAATATACCCGTGAGAACAACTATAATACATTGGTAACAAGTACAGTAACAATACACCTGTAAAATATAAAATTACTTCCACCAATACTCCCACATCATTAAAAAAGACACTTGACGACAAACCAAGAGCACTTAGCAAACACTACTACCTGAATATGCTACAATCATCTTTAAAGGCCACAAAACTATAAACCAAATAATATGTGACTGTCTACAGTTCTGACAGCTTCCAGTTATGTATCCCATACAACCGTCTTTATATGAAATTATGAACAAAGTTATGGCTAATGTCCAGCTATATCCACCTTGATAAAAAGCCAACCGTTAGATATATCATAAAGACCATTCTTGTCTCTCCTGCTCATTTCCTTTAGAATACAAACCTGCTATTTATGTCTGAGCATGACTAAATGAAGTGAAAACACTGTCAGGTTGTGTGGAGATGGGATGGTCAGAAGAATATATATAGAATTATTGAGTGTGATGATACTGCATGTTTACAAACAAAACTGCATAAAATTAACCTAGTCCGAGGCAACAAAGACCACTTCACATACGAAGCTCTGCACAGATTATTTATAGAACATCTTTATTTTCCATTCATTTTACAGATTAAAAGTCAAACTAGTACAAATAAATTCTCTGCTAACATGAACATTGGACTAGCAATTTGATAGCTATATCTGGTCTCTGGACTCAGGGATGATGGATTTCTTTTGGACAAACATGCTCGAGTTAATCCAGCCATTATAAGTGGCATCTGGCCAAAGAGTTAGAGAAAGTAAATGTCAGCATGCATAGTTTACGCTCATGTCCACAAAATTGTAAAGTATCAGGCAGCAACATTTGTTGAGTCAGATGATTCTTGCCAGGCAAGATATGTGTACCTTAAATACATGCACGCAAATGCATTAACATCCACATAAACATATATACGAAAGAGGAAAAGGGTGGTCTAGAGGTAACACATATACCATGGGACAGAAAGGTCTTTGGTATTTATCCCACCATAGGAGGTGGTAATTTTTCAGTGCGATTCCATTATTTTTTTTTCCTGCGGCTTTTGTGACGAGCAAAAGGTGCAGGTCGGCGCCAGGGTTGAAAGTTTCCAGTGATTCATAGCTGACTGTTTGTGCCAAGATCTGTGAACCAGAACTATTCAAATTTATTCTATCTCTTAGCGATGCCCCAGGAAAAAAATTAACCAACCTGGCCAAGTGTGTAGGGATCAAGAGGGATGGCAAGCTGGCACTCAAAAATACCATGCTGCATTAGGTGTGTTGGGTCCAAAGGCGCAACTGTCACAATTGCTTTGCTTCAAATCACAGCACCTCGCATCAACATCCATCTATATCTACCTCCACTTAATGTCTTTTAATGGAAGACTTCTAGAGGTGTCCAAATATTCCTTTAGTTGTTGGTAAACTTAGAAAGAAAAAACAACGACTACACTCTATAGATCATATATCAGTTACAAAAGTCCTGAAAGCCAATAATAAAAATAATGATGAATTCAAATGACTGGCAGATGCAACAATGGGAAAAAATGTTTCGATTTTAAAATGTTAATATAAAATGGATGTCAGTAGTAAAGTGAGACTGCTTCTCTATGAATACCCTCCAACTGTAAACAAAATTGAAGGTAAAGAAAAACAAAGGTCAGGGAAGCAGTCCCAAAAAAATACATCTGGAAGTTGGAAGCCCTTTCTTATTTTCCTTCTCCTTTTACCGCTTTGGGTGTTGAAGGAGATACAAAATTCTGGTTCTTTCTCTTCTGACAGCTTCAGCCATGAACCCCCAGAAGCAGTTGTAGAGTTTCTCTGAAGCTGTCACTCAAATGTAGTCTGGGTCTGCCATCTTTTGGTACTTCCTCTCCATTTTGTGTATTCCTTGTATGACATGACATCAACAAACTTCTCCAAGTGGCCAAACAATTTAATTGTTGCTTGAATGTAATTCAAAACTGATTCTATGCCAATTATTTCTCTTAAAACTTTGTTTCTGATTTTGTCTTTTCTGGTCTAATATCTCATTTCTGTGGTGACCAACATTCTTTTCCGACTTGTAAGTGACACATTTGTCATTTGTCTATTGATTTTGCTGACAAAAATATCTCAGTGACAACAAGATAATGTCTAGTGCTGTGTATTGTCTGCGACTTATGGGCTTTATTGATCGAATTCAATATGCCTGTAATAATAGAAACCAAGCGTTTGTTTCAATGAGCTATGCCTGTGACTCATTTTGTTATACCAGAGACCTACTAAATAGTTCACGTTCTCAAAAGCCTCTGTTAGGTATACCAAGAGTGGTCTTCACTGGACCCAAGATAACAAGGCCCAAAGAACAGAAATAATGTCAATGGTGGTCTTATGTACCAGAAGGCATAAAGAGAGAAAATTAAGTGAAACCTACCAAGCTATGACAAATATCCAAGGAACTATTATACACATGATCTATGCAGAGTGATATATTAATCTATTTCTAAGAAGCAATGATCAAACACTCTTATCCCACTAAACTATCAATGTGATATAATGGTCTAGTGGTGTAATCCATGTACCTATGGCTTATGTATCTATGCTTTCAAATGAATAAAAAGTTCATGTGGTTTAAAGAAGGGAGGGAGGGAGGGAGGAAGAGGAAGGAAGGGAGGAAGAGGAAGGAAGGGAGGGAGGGAGGGAGGGAGGAGGGAGGGAGGGAGGGAGGGAGGGAGGGAGGGAGGGAGGGGGGAGGGAGGGAGGGAGGGAGGAAGGAAGGAAGGAAGGAAGGAAGAAAGAAGGAAGGAAGGAAGGAAGGAAGGAAGGAAGGAAGGAAGGAAGGAAGGAAGGAAGGGAAAGGAAGGAAGGAAGGAAGGAAGGAAGGAAGGAAGGAAGGAAGGAAGGAAGGAAGGAAGGAAGGAAGGAAGGAAGGAAGGAAGGAAGGAAGGAAGGAAGGAAGGAAGGAAGGAAGGAAGGAAGGAAGGAAGGGAAGGAAGGAAGGAAGGAAGGAAGGAAGGAAGGAAGGAAGGAAGGAAGGAAGGAAGGAAGGAAGGAAGGAAGGAAGGAAGGAAGGAAGGAAGGAAGGAAGGAAGGAAGGAAGGAAGGAAGGAAGGAAGGAAGGAAGGAAGGAAGGAAGGAAGGAAGGAAGGAAGGAAGGAAGGAAGGAAGGAAGGAAGGAAGGAAGGAAGGAAGGAAGGAAGGAAGGAAGGAAGGAAGGAAGGAAGGAAGGAAGGAAGGAAGGAAGGAAGGAAGGAAGGAAGGAAGGAAGGAAGGAGGAAGGAAGGAAGGAAGGAAGGAAGGAAGGAAGGAAGGAAGGAAGGAAGGAAGGAAGGAAGGAAGGAAGGAAGGAAGGAAGGAAGGAAGGAAGGAAGGAAGGAAGGAAGGAAGGAAGGAAGGAAGGAAGGAAGGAAGGAAGGAAGGAAGGAAGGAAGGAAGGAAGGAAGGAAGGAAGGACGGAAGGAAGGGTCCCGTCATACCACATGATCCAGTGGTATATACGGAACATGGTATTAGAGCAATTTTTTTTTTAATAGACATATGACACATGATATTTTTGGGTAATGTGTTCGGTATTACATCATTGACGTCTTTCTTTCTCAGAAATCCCATCTAAGGTTGAGTGAGCCTGGAGCCGTCATTCAGAATAGAAGACAACCTCTTGTTCCCAGTGAACCCAGTTCACTAAAGTTCAAAGATGGTAAACGCTAAAGAAGTTTTTTGACATTTATCATTGTAGAAGTCTGCGATAGATTTACCTTCACAGCACTAAACTTCAACATGTGTAACGATGGGAGACCCAGAACCACCGGTATTTTTCCTTACAGTTAATACTATCATTAATTATGTGAGTCAAGAACCTATTTAGAAAGAAATTTATTAAGAAAGATCAATACATGTGAGATGCGATGCTTGAGAAAAGTAACAAACAACACAAGAAGAGATAGAATACCAAATGAAACCATAAGAAAAATTGTAGGAATAAAACCTCGCCAAGAATATATAGAACAACAACTTAAATGGTTTGGCCACCTGGTCAGAATGAACCCTTACCAATCACCAGCAAGGGCATTCTTCTCGAGAATGTATGGAAAAAGATCAAGAAGAAGACCTAGAAGAAGATGGATAGATGCAGTGATAGAAACATGTAACAACAAAGGAAAATCACTAATTCAGACAGTTCGAGCAGCACAAGAACGACAAATGATATAAACCACGACACCTTTTAGGTATCAGTGAAAAGAGAAAAGAAGAGGAAGAAGAAGCACCTATTTTGAAAGTTATGTTGACTGAAGTGCGTTCAACAGTAAATAAACCAATGTGATTGTGAAAGCTAGTGGTACGACTAAGCTTTCACTGCTTGCTACTTTCATTCTTCCTTCTATTACACAACACGAATATCACGTAAAACTATCAATTCAAGCTACTGTAACTGTAACTAGTGATAATTTTCACATGACCAGTTCTTTTCTTCCAAATTGTGCCTTGTTCACTCATCAATCATGTATAATGTCAATTCTACAGGGTGATCTGAGTCCATGTAAGGAGAGTCTAACTGTAGTTATGTTTCATGATTTCGTTGTCGACATTGTGAAACAAAAATGTCATAGATTTTGAACAATCAATCTTGAAAGACATGGCGTATTTTTTTTAAGGGGGGGGGGGGTGTAAAACGGAAAAAAAAATAATTTAATTTTCGATAGATTAGGAAGAAAACGAAAAGTTTCAGTAAATGAGATCATGGAGAGAGAGAGAGAGAGAGAGAGAGAGAGAGAGAGAGAGAGAGAGAGAGAGCGTATAGATTAGGAAGAAAACGAAAAGTTTCAGTAAATGAGATCATGGAGAGAGAGAGAGAGAGAGACAGAGAGAGAGAGAGAGAGACAGAGAGACAGAGAGCGTATAGATTAGGAAGAAAACGAAAAGTTTCAGTAAATGAGATCATGGAGAGAGAGAGAGAGACAGAGAGAGAGAGAGAGAGACAGAGAGAGAGAGACAAAGAGCGTATAGATTAGGAAGAAAACGAAAAGTTTCAGTAAATGAGATCATGGAGAGAGAGAGAGAGAGAGAGAGAGAGAGAGAGACAGAGAGCGTATAGATTAGGACGAAAACGAAAAGTATCAGTAAATGAGATCAGGGAGGGGGGGGGGGAGAGCAATTATTTAGCCCTTACAAAGTTACTAGTGCCTGGTGAAATAAACAAAAAAAATAGGGGGCAAAGATATGTGTAGGGCTTTATGTACGTGACGTTCATTTCTTTTCATCTGTATTATCAGCTTTACAGTAGCTTCGCATTTTTGATGTATCTATATACATTATGATGCCTTTGCCACTTAGCGCACGCGGCTGATGGCAAGCCGAAATATGACAGGTTATTTATCAATACCGACTTAACGAGAATAAGGAGAGGTGGGGAAAATATTGCAAGAATGGTCTGGTTAAAGCTTTACGTAATTGACAATCAATCACATATGAATTCTATCAATGATGTAACGTTTTAACTTTACCATTTTTGCTACATTTTTTTCACTTCTCCATCACATTTAGCTTTACTGCAGCTTCGCATTTGTATGCATTTTTTTTTTTTTTTTTTTTTTTTTTTGCATCTCGTTGCCTTGACCCCTTAACGAGAGTAACAACAAGGCATGAGGCACGCGACGTGACGTAAGACATAAATAGATGAGGAAACAATTCATCCATTCATAAACAGTTTTGGACTACCGACGTATATGGATCTATCTACCACCCAAGTGGACTCCTAAATAATTATGTTATGCTATATCTCTAGTACAGCAGTTATTAATGACTTGTAAATAGTCTACAATAAAGTTAATATCCGTCTACGCCAGTCATTTTCAATATGGGGTATGCGTACTTCCAGCGATACGAACCGTGACATTTACGCGAGACAAAATTGAATAATGCAGTGGAAATGGCAAATGTATCAACAGCATAATGCAAGATACAGATCCTCTTTTTTTCTTTTTCTTTTTTTTTTATATATATTCCATTGCTTGTGAAACAATGAGGTATGTGCAGCTTGTGTGATATCGTTAGTGGTGTAGCTCAAGTTATCACACCGCGTTTATTTTGAGGCTAATGCTGTTTATCCGTCATTTCCTGTCTTCCGTTTTGATTTGTTGCCAGATATTTGCATGTGGCAGGTCGTGTTCAGATCGGCTCCCATTTTTCCTGATCACATGTCTAAATCAATTACTTCTTTAAGTCATATGCGATATAATCATGAGGGAGGGAGGGAGGGAGGGAGGGAGGAAGGAAGGTAGGAAGGAAGGAGGGAAGGAGGAGGGAAGGAAGGAGGGAAAGGAAGGAGGGAAAGGAGGGAGGGAAGGAGGGAGGAAGGAAGGAGGCAGGAAGGAGGAGGGAGGGAGAAGAGATGAAATGACATTTAATCCATCATATCCGTGCAGTCAGGAATTCCCCATATCCGTTCCACCACTTGTCTCGGCATTTCCCCAACCCGCGTCAGTAAATTCTTTTGGCAAGGTCGCTCCGTACACGTCCTACTCCACGACATAGACGATGACTAAAAGCCTCCTGAGCTGCCTTTTATAACCCGCGTCAGTAAATTCTTTTGGCAAGGTCGCTCCGTACACGTCCTACTCCACGACACAGACGATGACTAAAAGCCTCCTGAGCTGCCTTTTACAACACGCGTGATATATGACAGTGGCTCTTTTCTTTTCTTCTCTGACATTGGTCAAGGCCTTATAACTCCTTCTCCTCCTTCTTTTTCTTCTACGACATGGCACATTCCTCCTCCTCCTCCTTCTTCTTCTACGATCATGGCACATTCCTCCTCCTCCTCCTTCTTCTTCTACGATCATGGCACATTCCTCCTCCTCCTCCTTCTTCTTCTGCGATCATAGCACATTCCTCCTCCTCCTTCTGCGATCATGGCACATTCCCCCTTCTGCGATCATGGCACATTCTCACTCTTCTGCGATCATGGCACATTCCTCCTCCTTTCTTCTTCTGCGATCATGGCACATTCCTCCTCCTCCTCCTTCTTCTGCGATCATGGCATCATGACACATCCTCCTCCTCCTCCTTCTTCTGCGATCATGGCACATTCTCTCCTTTCCTTCTGCGATCATGGCACATTCCTCCTCCTTCTGCGATCATTCCTTCCTTCTTCCTTCTGCGATCATGGCACATTCCTCCTCCTCCTCTTCTTCTTCTCCTCTGCGATCATGGCACATCCTCCTCCTCCTTCCGATCATGGCACATTCCTCCTCCTCCTTCTTCTGCGATCATGGCACATTCCTCCTCCTCTCTCCTTCTGCGATCATGGCACATTCTCCTCCTCCTCTTCTTCTGCGATCATGGCACCTCCTCCTTCTGCGATCATGGCACATTCCTCCTCCTCCTTTTTCTGCGATCATGGCACATTCCTCCTCCCTCCTCTTCTTCTACGATCATGGCTCCTCTCCTCTGCGATCATGGCACATTCCTCTCTTCTGCGATCATTCCTTCTGCGATCATGGCACATTCCTCCTCCTCCTCCTTCTTCTGCGATCATGGCACATTCCTCCTCCTCCTTCTTCTTCTGCGATCATGGCATCATGACACATTCCTCCTCCTCGCGATCATGGCACATCCTCCTCTTCTCTGCTCCTCCTCCTCCTTCTGCGATCATGGCACATCTCCTCCTCCTCCTCTCCTGCGATCATGGCACATTCTCCTCTCCTTCTGCGATCATGGCACATTCCTCCTCCTCTCTGCGATCATGGCACATTCCTCCTCCTCCTCTTCTTCTGCGATCATGGCACATCCTCCTCCTGCACATCTTCCTTCTTCCTTCTGCGATCATGGCACATCCTCCTCCTCTTCTGCGATCATGCACATTCTTCCTTCTGCGATCATGGCACATTCCTCGATCTTCCTCCTCCTCCTTCTTCTTCTGCGATCATGGCACATTCCTCCTCCTTCTTCTGCGATCATGGCACATTCCTCTCCTCCTTCTTCTTCTGCGATCATGGCACATCTCCTCCTCCTCCTCCTTCTTCTTCTGCGATCATAGCACATTCCAACTAGGATCTCGGACTCTCTTATGAAGGCTGCTGTCTGTTTTCATTGATTCGGAAGCACCGCGGAGTTTCTCTTCCATGGAGGTTGGCCACGTGATCTCCTCAGATTTGTGTACTGTAAGAAATCCCGTAAGATGTGTTTTGTGTCATATCATCTTGGCCACAGAGGCATAGACTGGTAGTTCTTACTTTGAGTTTAGTGAACATGTTGTTTCTCATTCTGTTGTGGCCAGATCGTAAGCGAAGTATGTTGACTTCCTTGATAGCTGGAGGTATCTATCCCTATCGATGTGCTTTGGAGTGCTCTTATTTCCATTTTGCATAGTTCTGTCTTTTGATGACGGATTTAGCTTCTTCGTAACCGACCAGATGATTCTCTTGTGGATGCAACATGTTAAACAGACAAACGGTTCAAATTGGTTGACATATAAGCTCCCACATCTTCTCAGTGGTTAAAAAATTAATGTAACAGATGTAAATGCAATCATTCATGCAATATAGCTGTATGTAACCTGCTTGAATTTATCTTAACTTCCGAATGCACTGAATCATCATTTTATTGTTCCATTCCCTTTTTAAGCACATTCTTAGGTTGTTTATTAACAGTGGCAATAAACCCCCAAAAATATGTGAAATAATAGCGACTGTATTTCAATAAAGAAACATTTGGCTTAACATGTAAAGTAGATATTGAGGAAATGCCAAGGGGTATGCAAATGACAAAAGGTCAAAAGGTGAGAACTTAAACTAAGCTGTTGGTAATAGGCAAGAGGCGCCCGCCCACCCACCCAAACCCACCCATCCATCCATCCATCCACCCAAACCCACCCACCCACCCATCCACCCACCCATCCATCCATCCATCTATCTATCTATCTAGGTGGATGTGTGGCAGTGAGGGGGGGGGGAGACTTAGTGTGTGTGTGTGCGCGCGCGCACTAGAAATCAGGAGTTTAAATGCAATCTGACACACGCGTCTTTAAGTGCTGGTATATTATTTTATCATTCAGATATAAAGTACATTAAAAAGAAAGCTGAAGTAATTTCACATGAGCTTTACTCTAGAAGCCAAAGCAAAACAGAATCAGAGAAATGAAAGCAAATACATACAGGAAAGAGATAACGATGTGTTAACTAGAGACATGCAATTAAGTACATTTAGTGCAGGGTTTAACCTCGGCTATGGATGATGGGTTAAGAGAAGTATAAGAGTAAGTGAAAAATGGAGAGGGTGAGTAAAAGATAAAGAGAGAGAAGAAGTGAGGAAGGATAGGAGTAAGTGAAAAATGGAGAGGGAGAGAAAAAGATAAAGGGAGAGAAGAGGTGAGGAAGGATAGGAGTAAGTGAAAAATGGAGAGGGTGAGAAGATTATAAAGAGGGAGAAGAAGTGAGGAAGGATAGGAGTAAGTGAAAAATGGAGAGGGAGAGAAGATTATAAAGAGGGAGAAGAAGTGAGGAAGGATAGGAGTAAGTGAAAAATGGAGAGGGAGAGAAGATTATAAAGAGGGAGAAGAAGTGAGGAAGGATAGGAGTAAGTGAAAAATGGAGAGGGAGAGAAAAAGATAAAGGGAGAGAAGAAGTGAGGAAGGATAGGAGTAAGTGAAAAATGGAGAGGGTGAGAAAATGATAAAGAGAGAGAAGAGGTGAGGAAGGATAGGAGTAAGTGAAGAATGGAGAGGGAGAGAAATGATAAAGAGAGAGAAGAGGTGAGGAAGGATAGGAGTAAGTGAAAAATGGAGAGGGAGAGAAAATGATAAAGAGAGAGAAGTGAGGAAGGAATTATTGCATTTATACCCATACCACCCTCAACCGACAAAGACCCAAACCATAAAATAATAACATATCCGTGGCACGTATAGGAGGTGGTGTGAGAATTAAATTATGAATTTAAAACAAAAACATACAAATAAATGAAAAGTGCTAACTGGTGTCAACATGTGAAATAAAGCATTTCCTGGGCCCCACTTGAAAAGAAGACTAAGAAACAAATTAGATTAACACAACAAACAGATACACAAGTAGAACGAGGAGTACACAAGAATAACCGGACAGGGATTGTAGCTGACGAATTTGTGGTAAAAAATAAATATGAATGTAATGCAGGGAATTACAGCTGACCAATGTGTGGTCAAGAATAAATATGAATGTAATGCAGGGGATTATAGCTGACCAATGTGTGGTCAAGAATAAATATGATGTAATGCAGGGGATTATAGCTGACCAAGTTGTGGTCAAGAATAAATATGAATTGTAACGCAGGAGTTTACCGCTGAACACTTTGAGGTGAGCACCTCTTCATTTCATGGCCACACAGAAACTAAGCAGTAGGTAGGTAGCCTTTGCGAATTATGACGGCATACAAGACATCAAAGTTGATCTACTTTACGTGGTCCGTGTCTCAGATCATGTTCAGATCTACTCTCACCTATATATGGGACACAGGTGCTCAGATCTACTCACACTTTGAGCGGTCCTCACATTTCGCGCTGTCCATCCCTCAGATCTATTCACACTTCGCGCTGTCCGTCCCTCAGATCTACTCACACTTTGAGCGGTCCTCACATTTCGCGCTGTCCGTCCTCAGATCTATTCACACTTCGCGCTGTCCGTCCCTCAGATCTACTCACACTTTGAGCGGCCCTCACATTTCGCGCTGTTCGTCCCTCAGATCTATTCACACTTCGCGCTGTCCGTCCCTCAGATCTACTCACACTTTGAGTGGTCCTCACATTTCGCGCTGTTCGTCCCTCAGACCATGCTCTGATCTACTCACACTTCCCGCCGTCCGTCCTCAGATCTACTCACACTTCGCGCGGTCCTTGCCCCAGACCATGCTCAGATCTACTCACACTTCGCGCGGTCCGTGCCCCAGACCATGCTCAGATCTACTCACACTTCGCGCTGTCCGTCCCTCAGATCTACTCACACTTTGCGCGGTCCGTCCCTCAGATCTACTCACACTTCGCGCTGTCCGTCCCTCAGATCTACTCACACTTCGCGCTGTCCGTCCCTCAGATCTACTCACACTTCGCGCTGTCCGTCCCTCAGATCTACTCACACTTCGCGCTGTCTGTCCCTCAGATCTACTCACACTTTGCGCGGTCCGTCCCTCAGATCTACTCACACTTCGCGCTGTCCGTCCCTCAGATCTACTCACACTTCGCGCTGTCCGTCCCTCAGATCTACTCACACTTCGCGCTGTCCGTCCCTCAGATCTACTCACACTTCGCGCTGTCCGTCCCTCAGATCTACTCACACTTCGCGCTGTCTGTCCCTCAGATCTACTCACACTTTGCGCTGTCCGCCCTCAGATCTACTCACACTTCGCGCTGTCCGTCCCTCAGATCTACTCACACTTCGCGCTGTCCGTCCCTCAGATCTACTCACACTTCGCGCTGTCCGTCCCTCAGATCTACTCACACTTCGCGCTGTCCGTCACTCAGGTCTACTTACACTTCGCGCTGTCTGTCCTCAGATCTACTCACACTTCGCGCTGTCCGTCCCTCAGATCTACTCACACTTCGCGCTGTCCGTTCCTCAGATCTACTCAACACTTCGCGCTGTCCGTCCCTCAGATCTACTCACACTTCGCGCTGTCCGTCCCTCAGATCTACTCACACTTCGCGCTGTCCGTCCCTCAGATCTACTCAACACTTCGCGTTGTCCGTCCCTCAAATCTACTCACACTTTGCGCTGTCCGTCCCTCAGATCTACTCACATTTCGCACTGTCCGTCCCTCAGATCTACTCAACACTTCGCGCTGTCCGTCCCTCAGATCTACTCACACTTTGCGCGGTCCTTGCCCCAGACCATGCTCAGATCTACTCACACTTCGCGCTGTCCGTCCCTCAGACCATGCTCAGATCTACTCACACTTCGCGCTGTCCGTCCCTCAGACCATGCTCAGATCTACTCACACTTTGCGCGGTCCGTGCCCCAGACCATGCTCAGATCTACTCACACTTTGCGAGATCCGTGTCTCAGATAATAATGAGATATATTCACACTTTGCGAGGTCCGTGTCTCAGATAATATTCAGATCTACTCATACTTTGCGCGGCCCTTGTCCCAGACCATGCTCAGATCTACTCACACTTTGCGAGGTCAGTGTCTCAGATAATAATTAGATATATTCACACTTTGCGAAGTTAGTGTCTCAGATAATATTCAGATCTACTCATACTTTGTGCGGTCCTTGCCCCAGACCATACTCAGATCTACTCACACTTTGCGCGGTCTGTGCCTGAGATAATATTCAGATCTACTCATACTTTGAGAGGTCCGTGTCTCAATAATAATCAGATACCTTCACACTTTGCACATGGCGAAATTTTAATCTGTTTAAAAAATCGGATCTAATCGAATATAGGTGTTTTCTTTTTTTCTCCTTTGAAAAAGTGGTGTCCCAACCACTAGTAGAATGCCACAGAACAGCCATATTAAAATAATTAAGTGCTGACAAGAAATTACCTCATGAATTTCCTATTTTACAAAATATGTGACTAAAATAATCCCAATGGAAACCATCAGCTATATTGTTGGTTCTCTTTTTACGCAAATGCATTGGAGTTTCTATCCACAAATTTGAGAACTACTGCACTAAATGTGGAACACTTAAATCAACAAACTCCGTTCCTAAAGAAAAGTAACAATAAAAAGGATTGTTAAGTGCCCCCAGCAATTTAGGAAAGTCACTGGTGCAATATAAAGTAATAACATTTTTCCAGGACGGCCAATGCGCACACGTTTTTCAATAAAATATTAGTATACTGTTATATCAGTAAGCACAATAATACTACTACTGTTATACAGTAAGCACAATAATACTACTGTTATATCAGTAAGCACAATAATAGTACTGTTATATCAGTAAGCACAATAATACTACTGTTATATCAGTAAGCACAATACTACTACTGTTATATTAGTAAGCACAATACTACTGTTATATCAGTAAGCACAATAATACTACTACTGTTATATCAGTAAGCACAATAATACTACTGTTATATCAGTAAGCACAATAATACTACTACTGTTATATCAGTAAGCACAATACTACGACCATTTTATAAGTAACCACATTGCAATAATACTACTGTCTTATAAGTAACCACTTTACAATAATACTAGTGTCTTATAAGTAACCACATTGCAATAATACTACTGTCTTGTAAGTAACCACTTTACAATAATACTACTGTCTTATAAGTAACCACAATACAATAATACTACTGTCTTATAAGTAACCACAATACAATAATACTACTGTCTTGTAAGTAACCACTTTACAATAATACTACTGTCTTATAAGTAACCACAATACAATAATACTACTGTCTTATAAGTAACCACAATACAATAATACTACTGTCTTGTAAGTAACCACTTTACAATAATACTATTGTCTTATAAGTAACCACAATACAATAATACTACTGTCTTGTAAGTAACCACAATACAATAATACTACCACCTTATAAGTAACCACAATACAATAATACTAGTGTCTTATAAGTAACCACTTTACAATAATACTAGTGTCTTATAAGTAACCACTTTACAATAATACTAGTGTCTTATAAGTAACCACAATACAATAATACTAGTGTCTTATAAGTAACCACAATACAATAATACTACCACCTTATAAGTAACCAAAGTACAAAATATACTACTGGCTTATAAGTAACATCAATACAATACTAGTGTCTTATAAGTACCCACAATACAATACTACCGTCTTATAAATAATCACAATAATACTACTGCCATATCAGCATCACAACAAAGCTTTTATTATATTAGCCATCACAACAAAATCACGATTACAGCTATTGTCAACTACAACAACAGCAGAACCACTATCGCAGCGGAAATATTAGATCCAGCTAAGTAATCGGATATGAAAATATAACAATAACCATATGACCAGAGCTAATACCACGCAGACTGCCTCGACGTATCAATTATAGCTCGGAATATACGATCATATGCAACTAACCAAGAATTATTACTAGATCAAAATATAACTGATACTGTATCTGATGTCGCCGGGGCCCGAAAGGGGAGTAAAGAATAGTGGCGCTGTACCCTACCAGGCATGTTCGTAAAAGGCGAGAAAGGAGGGTTGGGCATGGGACTGGCTATCCCATACTGTAAAAAAATAAGCCGAAAAAAACTTCACAAACATGGACAAGTCAAAATGAGAAAAAGCAAATCCGCCATCCAGGAAAGAGAATGGCTCTCTGTCTAAGAGACATACCAAGGAATTCTTGGAGAAGACAGATAGAAGCAGAGATGAAGATGATGGGGAAGACATGGAATGATCTTAAAAGAATGGCAAAAAATAGAACGACTTGGAAAGTGTTTGTTGAAGACCTATGCTCCACTGGGAGCTAAAAGGTAGAAGAAAAAGTATCTGCTGTAACAACAGAACTAATACAACATTTCTGCTACTACAATAGCTTCCTATCCAACACTTTAACTTCCACAATATAACTATTTGTTACTATATTTGTTGTCGCTGTATTACGGTTCTTATTCTCAGCTGACACAATCATCATCAAGTGCAAAGCATGCTAAGGTTCACTTTGATCACTTTAGCATCGCTATGATTGGTCACCAATGATGTTAAATTTCACTCTGAAACTAACCAGCATCTTTTCTGGTTGTTTTCTTCTGAGATGTGCCCTCATTTATTCAAGTTATCGCAATTTACATCGGCTGTTCTCTGTTTTGTTTGTTCTTGTCTCATTACAATGCGAGGATTACCTCCACCCGCCACTCAAATAAAAACTTTACGACTACTCTCTTAGTAAAAAAAAATACCCCTCTTTAAAAAAAAAGTCATCATTTTATTCCTCTAGACTATCGTGGTATAGTGAACATACTTGCCACTATTGTAGGTCCAATATTATCACAACATAGAAATGACTAAATCAGCAACTTACCACAACATAGAAATAACTAAATCAGCAACTTATCGCAACATATAAATAACTAAATCAGCAACTTATCATAACATAGAAATGACTAAATCAGCAACTTATCACTATCACAACATAGAAATGACTAAATCAGCAACCTATCACAATATAGAAATGACTAAATCAGCAACTTATCACAACATAGAAATGACTAAGCAACTTATCACTATCACAACATAGAAATGACCAAATCAGCAACCTATCACAACATAGAAATGACTAAATCAGAAACTTTTCTCTATCACAACATAGAAATGACTAAATCAGCAACCTATCACAACATAGAAATGACTAAATCAGCAACTTATCACTATCACAACATAGAAATAACTAAATCAGTAACTTACAACATAGAAATAACTAAATCAGCAACTTATCACAACATAGAAATAACTAAATCAGCAACTTATCACGACATAGAAATAACTAAATCAGCAACTTATCACGACATAGAAATAACTAAATCAGCAACTTATCACAACATAGAAATGACTAAGCAACTTATCACTATCACAACATAGAAATGACTAAATCGGCAACCTATCACAACATAGAAATGAATAAATCAGCAACTTATCACAACATAGAAATGACTAAGCAACTTATCACTATCACAACATAGAAATGACTAAATCAGCAACTTTTCTCTATCACAACATAGAAATGACTAAATCAGCAACCTATCACAACATAGAAATGACTAAATCAGCAACTTATCACTATTACAACATAGAAATGACTAAATCAGCAACTTATCACAACACAGAAATGACTAAATCAGCAACCTATCACAAAACAGAAATGACTAAATCAGCAACCATAATAAAATAACATCACATGAAGTAGAAACTCAGTGCGACCAGCTGCTATAACACTACGGTCCGCAGCGACAACGCAGCCACAACCACACACATCGTCTGAATCGAAAAGTTCGTGAATCCCGTGAAATGTCAGCTGCCAAGCCAGTATTTTATATTATCCGTCTACATGCATAAGCAACCCACACACATAAAAAAAACAAACACGAAAAAAAAACACTCGGGAGAATGAAACGCTGGGAGTATATTATATATTCACAGATAGATCTATGTTTTTGTGTAGCATGCTTGCTGTGTGCACGGGGGACACAGGTGTTCACGTGACATAGTACCGCGAGCAAACATGCGACACCTAGTTCACTGTTATCTGCGTGCATCTAGTGTGTGTTATCAAAGTTACTAAACCAGACCAGCTTTAACTCTTGTGTGTCGTGCGGACAAGCTGTTGGATTAAACACGGATGTATTATCAACGTCTGTTAATTCCCTGTTTTATCTGAAACACATCAGCATCAGTCTTTTTTTTTATTTTCTTTTCTATTGCATTGCTATTGGCTTTGTTTTGTTTTGTTTTGTTTTGCATTGCAGAGCAGTGCAGTGTATTATGATGAAGGCCTGGATACAGTTCACAGCTACATCTACCTTGGACATACTATAGCCAGTGACTGAAAGTGTTAAAACTGGAATAAACAAAAAAGAATAGGAATGACAATAAGTAATTTTGATGCCATGAAAATTTATACTAACATCAAAACAAATAACACCAGGGCTAAAACTAATAATAGCAAAATGCTATATCTTCTCAACATTCCTGTATGGTGCAGAAACATGAATATTAGACAAGAAAAGAGAACAGAAAATTGAAGCCTTTGAGATGTGTATTTATAGAAGAATATGACGAATTGGAATGAAAGAAAAGAAAACAAACGATGAAGTCTTAAACAAATAAAAATGAAAAGAGAACTACTAAACACAATTCAAACTAGACTAATAAGATTGTATGGCCATATAATAAACGAAATCAGTTTTATTTTAGTTTTATTGGTATCTCCATACTGGCTCCAACACCTGTCCAGACATTTCCTGAAACGTATGCAGACAGATTGTTCATGTCAGGCATTGATTGTCGATACATTTTCATTTCCTACTAAGCCCTCCGGATCGACCAGACCTCTTTTTTCCACTTCTAGACTCATCCTTCTCTCAATACATACACCATTGTCCCACCATCCTCCTCTTCTCTTACAGCGAGAGAATGTGTGCACATCTTCAATCCTGCCTTCTATAATCCAATGGCTTAAAGGGACAGCGGTTGGGTATTTGGTGAAGTAACTCTGACTTCAAGGTACGACGATCGCCTCCTGTTCAAAACGTATTGTATTCAAATGCATGTGGAGCTTTTTTGGGGCGATGTTCTTTCACCGCCTGTAAACCATAGAAGGTGTGACAGAATGCAGTCACAAGACAGAAGATACCCCCCCTCCCCCACCCCAACCCACACCTACACACAAGCATAGAAAATAAATACGAAGCGACTACAGGGACTTTATGACAATAAGATTTATAAGGGGAGATGACTCATCACACTACATGACTTTCGTTTCTTCATTTGAAGGTATGAGGAAGCAAAAGGCACAGCCCTATCGAAGACGGGCGATTAAAAATAAAAAAATTAATGAACCCATGACAGCTAGAAATGTATAATGGGCAATGTTACAGAATGTACAATTACCAACATAAAGTTAGCCAGTATTTTAATATTACCCTTAATAGTCCTCACCGGTGCCACTGAGTTTGGGTAAAATCCTAGTTCAGTCATATAAATTATTTAACCGACACTAGTTGTCTACCCTTAGTTGACATCGCAAGAAAACCACAGTAGCTATCAATTACTAAAAACTATTAAGGATTATGCTTATGGCCTTACTCTCACGTGAATCCTACTCTGATTGAGACTTTATCGCAGAAAGAGAGACTCTACAATTAGGAGTCAGAATGAAGAGCAATATTATTCAAGTGACCGTTACTCTTTCAAACTTTTATCTGACTAAACTATCCGCTGCACTGCTTTCCTCCAAAGAGACCGGGGCACTAAATGACACTGTTCGAACTCCATTATTTTGCTCCTATAACACAAAGCGTTAGCAGCAATGTGGTCAACGCGCTGGCCTGAAACAACTTGAAAGTTGGTACCATCCAAGCCTAGCACTCTTCATTCTAACTAACTACCTGCACAAAAATGCGTACCTGGCTCACCAAGTTGGGAGAGGTAATAACAGGGGGAAGGAGCATCGCGCCCTCCTTTTCATCGCTAAACAGCTTTGGCCTATTACGCTGAAGTTTAGTATTTCACTCACCTGCGGAGTCTCATATTACGGGTCATCCATTATCCATGCATTATCCATCCATCCATCTTCACACACTCACTCACACACATATAACAAACAATCTGGTACTCGTACTAACTACTTGTTCTCTCTCTCTCTCTCTCTCTCCCTCTCTATCAATATATATATATAAAGAACACATACTTAGTACGGGTAGTATGAGTGGCACATAGCGGTTTTGCTGAGAGTAAAATTTCTGTAGTGTAATTTCAAAGATCTTTACAAGAATTGAAAACTGCTAAAATAAACATTTAGATAAGAAATAGTATATGGGTCTATGCCCTATGGGCCGGCTACGACTCGAAAGGTCAATAGATAGATAGATTAGATTAGATAGATTAGACATATAGACAGAATTTCCATAATTCTTATAGAATGACTATAACAAAGGGGCCAACTTTTTGGTATGAATAAAAAATAAAATGCATATCAATTCCTAGCTTATTATCAGTGAGCAGGGGCGGATTTAAGATGGGGGCAAAAATATGTGCGGCTGCGGTAAAAAAAAAATTAGGGCAGAAATTTAAAAAAAAGACAAAATGTTGGTTGCAGCTTTACGGTGATCAAGAACGATACACAAAAGTTTCGACACTTAGGTAAAGCTACAGCTGTGGACAACACACAGCATGGAAACACAAATTCCCACAGAAGGAGCATGATAATCATGGTGCATAAGTCGGTGGTGATACAAGCCTGCGTATGGCACGCTCTCTTGATTGGTTCTATGAGAGATAACTCTCATTACAAACAATGCCTGTCTAATAGAAAGGTTGAGGAAAGCTCGAAGGCTAAGGAAACAATCCAGCACAAATGCGTGCTGATGGAATGTATACTGGTCGCAAGATGTAAAGCAGTGCAACGCAGTCTACTAATATTGAAACGACGATAAATAAGAATATGTAACTTGTGCGAGGATGAAGTGGGAAGAACACAGGACTTCGACAACCAGGAGTCCACGTCCCTCCTTTGGATGAAAGAGACGGGAGTTCAGATGGGCACAGCCAGAAACGAGAAACTTAGTGGGCGTGTAAGAAGACTAATCAACCAACATAGAACTGGAGTCGTCACTCACTGGACACTGCTGAGGGGGGGGGGGGGGGGAACTGAGCACCTATGGACATGTTCTGAGTGCAACGATGCTGACCCGCAAATAACTCAATCTAACATGTTACGAGGTGTACAACTGCAAAACCAATCATGTACAAAAATAATATAATTATCATAGTGACTGGATCTTTAAACACAAAAAGCACAACTACTCAACAGGCTAGCCTAACACGGACTGTACATAATTACTGTTGCAAACACTTGTTTCTACGAATAGAATATTATTATAACGCTGAGACCTAAAAAAAAAAAAGAGAGAACAAAAATACAATAACAGCGGAGCCCTAAAAACGAGAACCAAACTACAATAAGGGCGGAACCCTAAAAAGATAGAACCAAACTACAATAACGGCGGAGCTTTAAAAAATAGAACCAAACTACAATAACGGCGGAGCCTTAAAAAAATAGAACCAAACTACAGTAACGGCGGAGCCTTAAAAAAATAGAACCAAACTACAATAACGGCGGAGCACTAAAAAAATAGAACCAAACTACAATAACGGCGGAGCCTTAAAAAATAGAACCAAACTACAATAACGGCGGAGCACTAAAAAAATAGAACCAAACTACAATAACGGCGGAGCCTTAAAAAATAGAACCAAACTACAATAACGGCGGAGCCTTAAAAAATAGAACCAAACTACAATAACGGCGGAGCCTTAAAAAAATAGAACCAAACTACAATAACGGCGGAGCCTTAAAAAAATATAACCAAACTACAATAACGGCGGAGCACTAAAAAAATAGAACCAAACTACAATAACGGCGGAGCCTTAAAAAAAATAGAACCAAACTACAATAACGGCGGAGCACTAAAAAAATAGAACCAAACTACAATAACGGCGGAACCTTAAAAAATAGAACCAAACTACAATAACGGCGGAGCCTTAAAAAAAAAATAGAACCAAACTACAATAACGGCGGAGCCTTAAAAAATAGAACCAAACTACAATAACGGCGGAGCACTAAAAAATATAACCAAACTACAATAACGACGGAGCACTAAAAAAGATAGAACCAAACTACAATAACGGCGGAGCACTAAAAAAGATACAACCAAACTACAATAAAGGCGGAGCCCTAAAAAGATAGAACCAAACTACAATAACAGTGGAGCCCTAAAGATAGAACCAAACTACAATAAAGGAGAAGCCCTAAAAAAGATAGAACCAAACTACAATAAATGCGGAGCCTAAAAAAGATAGAACCAAACTACAATAACGGCGGAGTCCTAAAAAAAGATAGAACCAAACTACAATAAAGGCGGAGCCCTAAAAAGATAGAACCAAACTACAATAACGGCGGAGCCCTAACAAAGATAGAACCAAACTACAATAACGGTGGAGCCCTAAAAAGATAGAACCAAACTACAATAAAGGCGGAGCCCTAAAAAGATAGAACCAAACTACAATAACGGCGGAGCCCTAACAAAGATAGAACCAAACTACAATAACGGTGGAGCCCTAACAAAGATAGAACCAAACTACACTAATGGCGGAGCCCTAAAGAAAGAGAGAAGCAAACCACAATATTGGCATAACCTTAGTATAAACAGAACGCAATAGTAACGTGTGACTCCTATAAGCATAGAGGATTGGGATGTTTCAACAAGTAAAACAGGGTGTTAAGTTGTGTGCTGTCACCAGATTTGTTTAATATTTATAGTGAGACTATTTTAAGATCCATAAGGGACATGCCTGGAATAACAATCGGAGGTCATAATATAAATAATCTATGGAATGCTGATGATACAGTCTTAACAGCTAAGAGTGAAAATGTTACAAGAAATGCTGGACATTATAGTGAAAGAAAGCAAAAATAAAGGACTCAGCCTTAATAGTAAAAAGACAGAAGTAATAGTAACAACAAAGAAAAAGACATCACCTCAGTGCAAAATAAAGACAAATGGTAAATAAATTGAAATATTTGGGAACTATGTTAACCTCAGACGATAGATGTACAACAGAGGTGAGATGCAGAATGGCTCAGGCAAAAGCAGCTTTCTAACAACATGAGGAAGATACTATGCAATCCATTTTTGACAATAGAAACAAGAAAAGAGTTCTTAAATGTTATGTAAAGCCAGTTTTGACATATGGATGTGAATAATTGACCATAGAACGACACACAAGAAAATCACTAGAGTCTGTAGAAATGTGGTTTTACAGAAGAATACTGAGAATACAATGGACAGCTAGGAAGAGTAATAAGAACGTTGTGAAAGAGGACAAAGCAAAAAAGATAGCTAATTTCCAATATTAGGAAGAAACAATCATCATTTTTTTACCATGTAGTGAGAAGGGAACAGCTGGAATATATTGTAACAACTGGGAAAATTAGAGGGACGAAGGAGATAGAGGGAAGCAAAAAGAAAAGATACCAGACAGCTTAAGAGAATGGCTTGGCAGAAGGTTAACAACAGAAATAATAAATAACCATCGAGATCGAAAGATGTGGAGAGACGTGATCACCTACGCTAGCAGGCCGGTACTTGATTGATTGAAACGAGAGAGAGAGAGAGAGAGAGAGAGAGAGAGAGAGTGAGAGAGAAGTTACAATAGCGGATTAACCTGATAGAGAACCCAAATATTATAACGGTAGAAGTACAAGAGAAGAAAATTACAATAACGAGATACATAGAGAGAAAACAAATATAATAACAATACTGGCAGGAAAGGGGTATTTTAGATTATTGCCCAGCCCACATTACATTCAGACTAACCTACACCAGTGTACACACGCACAAAACATGAAATAATCGTTCATGCCGGTGTCTCGGTCTGAAATGCGCAGATATCGCCGGTTTGACGTAAGCTGGCGTCACAACGTACCAACGGCCATTTAAGGTTCTTTTAAAGATGGAAAGATGGAGAGGAATAGTGGCGAGGAGGGGGTGGGGGGGGGAGAAGAGAATACTAAAAGGGGAGAAAATGAAATAAAGGTAAAGGTAAAGTACGAGACTTGAACCGGCATCTTAGCACGCGAGTTTCCACTCATATGTGCTCGGCCACCTATCCAGAAATGTTCGGAGATTTCTGTATAGTGTCGCCTCAAGCATCTAAACTCAGATGCGAGGCAACATTCCTCACCTTCCCAGGGTAATACCCTGGTACCCATTTCTGCCAACGGCTGGGTCGACCGTGGGGGTATTTTTTTTTTTTCAAACCACGAGTACAACTCCCACTGCCCCCAGCGGGAATCGAACACGGGTTGTCCGAACGTCGGTAGTCCAGTCGGGTTGTTTTCCCAACTAGGCTACCGAGGCCCCCAAAAAAATGAAATGAAAAGAAAAATGTCCTTTACAGAGGAGAAGAAGGTGCTAGTGTTCACGTTATCTATTACCATCGGCGCATGTTGGGGAAATACGGTCCCCTTACTTTTCTGGGGAAAAGAAAACATTCCGTGATAAAAGCTCGACGCAATGTTACTTGTGCCAGGTTACAAATTAAATGTATATGTGAATGCAGGTAGTGAAGCACATACAATTACATATTAATATAGAAGCACAATCAAATCATTTAACTAACGGCTGCCTTTATACTTTAATATTACAGTGTTGATTTTCTTCCCACCTATCAGATATTAGAAAATAGCACAGAGGGTGAGAAAGAGTGCGTGAGTGATAGAGAAAATAATGTTGCCAGGTCGATAGGGTTAACATTTCCCCCGATGACTCAAGCTATGAAAGAGCGACCGACAATAAAGTGCAACTAAACGCAATAACCGCAAACACATTCCCTCACAGTGATCCAACGAACGTACTATAGTGTCTCAAACACTGAGACAAACAAATCACACTAGATGCGGTATATAATATGACTGCGTGTGTGTCCGGTGCGCTGAGAACACAATTAACCACCTATAATTCCGGAAACCGGACACATAAATTCAACCTGGCCGCTCTAGAAATGACCGCCCGTTATGTTGAAGATTTTGCCAGGTTTTGTCACATAATAAGTTTTACCTGTCACATCCAGAACCGAATCGCAAGGTGTATCTGGTTCCTAAATGTTACCTCACAATCCATTAAAACCTTACTCCCCCCTTTTCCACCTCTACATGTACCCACATCTCTTTCTTCCTTAATTTACCCCCCTTTTTCCCGTTTATATCCGCGCTTATACACACATATTCACACAAATACAAATGAGTATTTAAATACAGCTAGTCCAGCAAATCTCAAGTTATTTCGATCTAGCACCCCGACTTCTTTCATCCGTTAGCATTGTCGACACGTTCACCGCTGAGTGAATTGTGTACTCGCTTCCTGATAAGTAGGGTCTGGGTTCCATTCCCAGAAGTGGTGGATTTTTATTTCGGACCGACGGGGCTTCGGGTCGACACAGCCTCTAAAAATGGGTACCAGAGATTTTTTTTCTGGGATGTAAAAGGCGGCCTGGCGTGACACCGGCCAAAACAGCACTCCAAAATATACCGTGGTCAAGGAAAAATATGGTCACTGACACCATATTCTTCATACGCCTAGCAGGGCGTAGAGAGAAGCCTTACTTTACCTCGCCATTACCTCCTTTGATATATATCATCATCATCAAGTACCGGGCCTGCTGGCGTATGTGATCATGTCTCTCCACAGCTTTGGATCTCGACAGTTATTTATCATTTCTGTTGTTGACCTTCTGCCAAGCCATTCTCTTAAGCTGTCTAGTATGTTTTCTCTTTGCTTCCCTCTGTCTCTTCGTCCCTCTATTTTTCCAGTTGTTACAATATATTCCAGCTGTTCTCTTCTCATTACATGGCCAAAAAATGATGATTGTTTTTTCTTAATATTGGAAATTAGCTCTCTTTTTGCTTTGGCCTCTTTCACAACGGTTTCATTACTCTTCTTAGCTGTCTATGGTATTCTCAACATTCTTCTGTACAACCACATTTCTACAGACTCCAGTGATTTTCTTGTCCCTTGTCCTATTGTCCATGATTCACATCCATATGTTAAGACTGGCTCTAAATAACATTTAAGAACTCCTTTTCTTGTTTCTATTGTCAAAAAGACATGATATTTTGACATAAAACGTTAGAAAAAGCCAGAACCGTTAGTCCGGGGTTAAAGAGAAAGTAATCTCAGTGACCACTTATTACGTAACCCAGGGTTGGTGGAGTAATCTCTAAGTCTCTTGGACAAACCTTGGGTCCCTTAATGTATTTCAACATTTCTTTCCGGCAAAAGACGCGTAATCAGAACAAAGGTAGTGTGTTGGCTTGACAATAAAGCAAACTCGGGTTCGCTGCAAGCAGACGCTCTTCAGTACGTCCAACTGAAAAAAAAAATTGGTTACCTTACTCAGGGTTGGGCAAGGTAATGTCAGTAACAATGAGCACTGATTACCTTACTTCCAAATACTGTAGTCTTCTTCTTCCTTTCAGTTCCCTGTGGAGCATAGGCCTTCGACAAACACTTTCCAAGCCGTTCTGTTTCCTATCGATCTCTTAAGATCATTCCATGTCATCTCCATCTTCTTTATCTCTTCTTCCATCTGCCTTCTCCAGTATATTTTGGATAAATCCTCCTCTCTGTCTCCTCTCCAGGGGATTCCAAAAAAGGGCTTGTCGTGTAATATTCTTCTTTAGTTTCCGTAATGTTGGTTTTACCAGAGCCATTTTCTTTGTCTTATCTCTTTCCCCACCGTTATTTGTCTGGTACTTTTCCACAGATCTAAGTGATTTGCTCCAAACTGTGGTACAGCATGATGAGATGTAACACCTCCATACAATGACATTACGTGCTATACTGGACATCCTACACCTTCTGGCGATCCAGGCGACCGCTAAACAAAGCAATCCTGCTTAAGCACAAAGCCGTGTTATACTGGGCGTCCTGCACCTTCTGGCGATCCAGGCGACCGCTAAACAAAGCAATCCTCCTTAAGCACAAAGCCGTGTTATACTGGACATCCTACACCTTCTGGCGGTCCAGGCGACCGCTAAACAAAGCAATCTTCCTTAAGCACAAAGCCCTTCTCCACAATGTGACGACACTGCTTACTTTGAGAATCCCCCGTCCTTGTTACTTCTTTCTCCCAAGCTAATAATTGACATACGTCAGCTCTCCCATTAGCTCAATTGTTTACTTTTTCCCTCTGCCTCCAGCACATGCATTAAACAATCTCAGGTCTCCAATAGCAATAGCACATGCCTACAACCACTTATTCCTTCTTCCATCAATAGCCCCCTCTGTCGCTCTACAGCTTGCAACGAGGCCGCATTTATTGCCAGCAACGCTTTTAGAAATCATGACGCTTCACTACACGGCCTGGACACACGTGTAGATTATTGATTGACCAGACTACGTGTGGCTCTATTTCATTGACGTTCACGGAAAGGTTATCACAAGAACAGCAGGAACTGCTGTGTTATTAGATACCTCACAAGACAACATGTATTAAAGTATCAGTTTAGTTTAGTCAACAGACCATCTACATCGCATATAACGGGATATATCATATCGCTCAGATCCCATCCTCAGCATGTTCCCCAGTATGGAGCAAGCCCGCAACACACTAGCAAAAGCAATGAAGATGGCTTCAACTCAAGATGAACGAACTCCATAGTACTGACGAAGATCTTGACACCGCCCTCCAGTCGTCTCTTACGGCACGCGTGGCAGGTGACAGTGCTCTATTTTTTTCTCCCCCCGACCGTTGTTAGCGACCCAGTAGTCACACTGGCTAAAGTATCTGCACAGTAAAAACAATACTTTTCGCAGTTACTGAATTAGCTGTTTGCTGTATGTCCTATTTCTAACTTATCGATGGATATCTGTTTGTTGTTTATCATTGTCTAACATCAAAGTTTGATATTAAATTCTGATACAAAATTCCGAAAATAAAAGACGCAGGAGAAAGGAGTCGAGGTCAGGACCATGAATAAATCTTGTTCGTTCTGTGGCCGGATCTGTCTATCCAATATTGGCAGATTCAGGCACGAGAGGAGCTGTTCAGCAAAGCAGCATCCAGCATAATACATTTAAACTGTTACCAAACTACTGACTTATTATTATAGCTGCTACCAATCTTCTGCCTTTAATTGCCTTCTTGTCAGATCTCCCGGCGTACAACAAATAAATATTGAAAATGTTGACACAACACAAGTCACGGATCACTGACAGTGACATTCACACGCCATAACAAAATAATGTCAGCAACACAAAGAAGGCTAGTGTCTTTAAAAGCCAGGAGAGGACATTGTGCCGACTTCTAATTCACCTTCACGAATCGTGCTACGCAAAAACACATAATGAAATACTCTCTGCGTAAATACTGGATACAGGGTTAATTAAAACATCGCAGCCACTCTGAATTGTCTTTTTAACAAACATTTAAACGGATGTCTCCACTTGTCCGGCGTATTTTTGTGGGTAAGTGTTTACGTACGAGTTCAGTGATTTATTGTTGAAGGAAATGCTACGGGGCAAAACGAATGTAGGCTGTGTGGATAGCAACGGCGTTATAGATAGGACGGAAGTGGACAGTAAGGGTCTGTCGCTACGCGCCTTTTAACTCTTTCCGTACGTTTCGCCGTATAGTGGGTCACCTCAATTTGATTAGTGTGAACGCCATCAAACCATATTCGTTTCACATATCTTGTATCATCTTGATATTGGTGAAATCTAATACCTTGTTCAATTATCTAAAAATTCATATACAATATGTTATAAAATTAAAAAGTAAAGTACCCCCGTCACGCCAAGTGGCGTATAGGGAATTTGGTGTTAGTGCCCATATATTTTACAGACCTTCAGCACATGATTTTTGAGGTAATGTGCTCGGTATTACGCCCGTGCCGCTTTACTTTCCCAGAAAAAAATCCGGTACCCATTAAAGGCTGGGTGAACCGGAAGCCGTCGGTTAAATTGAACCCTACCTCTTGTCCCTTGTAGCCCAGTTAACCTCTAACTAACCACTGAGCTATCGCGGCTCCCACAATGTTATGTTAGATAAATATAAATATGTAGATTTATTCTTAAAACTATGAAAAATTGTGTCTTTGAAATCTCTTCTGTTGGGTCGATAAAAATCTTCCGTACGGAAAGAGTTAAGGCATTAAACAGACGTTGTTGACGTTACAGTTCCATGAGAAGACGGTAATTTAGCTTTGTTTACATGTGGGTAAACTAAGTTAATGTGCGGTTTTGTTGATGAGAACGGGAGGCAATTGAAGGTCGGGTAGTGAAGGAACATAAGTGGATGGTTGGAGAAAGAGAAGGGGAACAAAGAAGGTGACAACAGAAAGAGAAGGGGCAAAGGTGAGACAAGTTTGGTAGTAGCAGAAAACTAATGAGTAAAAGTGGAACAAAGCGGATGGTAGAAGAAAAACGAAGGAGCTAAAGTGGAACAAAGCAGGTGGTGAAGAAAACGAAGGAGTTAAAGTGGAACAAAGCAGGTGGTGAAGAAAACGAAGGAGTTAAAGTGGAACAAAGCAGGTGGTGAAGAAAACGAAGGAGTTAAAGTGGGGCAAAGCAGGTGGTGAAGAAAACCAAGGAGCTAAAGTGGGACAAAGCGGGTGGTGAAGAAAACGCAAACGAAAGAATTAAAGTGGAACAAAGCAGGTGGTGAAGAAAACGAAGGAGCTAAAGTAGGACAAATCGTATGATAGCAGAAAATGATGGAGGAAAAGTAGGACAAAGCAGTTGGTGAAGAAAACGAAGGAGCTAAAGTAGGACAAAGCGGTTGGTGAAGAAAATGAAGGAGCTTAAGTGGTACAAAGTGGTGGTAAACTGCTAGATCAAAAATTGATATAGGAGAAGGTGTATCTTGGTCTACGCCCTATGGGCCGGTTACGGCTCGAAAGGTCAATAGATAAGTGGTACACATCAGGTGGTGAAGAAAACGAAGGAGCTAAAGTGGGACAAAGCGTATGATAGCAGAAAATGATGGAGGAAAAGTAGGACAAAGCAGTTGGTGAAGAAAACGAAGGAGCTAAAGTGGGACAAAGCAGGTGGTGAAGAAAAACGAAGCAGCTAAAGTGGGACAAAGCAGGCGGTGAAGATAACGAAGGGGCTAAAGTGGGACAAAGCAGGTGGTGAAGAAAACGAAGGAGCTAAAGTGGGACAATGCAGGTGGTGAAGAAAACAAAGAAGCTAAAGTGGGACAAAGCGGGTGGTGAAGAAAACGAAGGAGCCAAAGTGGGACAAAGCGGTTGGTGAAGAAAACGAAGGAGCTAAATTGGGACAAAGCGGGTGGTGAAGAAACGAAGGAGCTAAAGTTGGACAAAGCAGGTGGTGAAGAAAAACGAAGCAGCTAAAGTGGGACAAAGCAGGCGGTGAAGATAACGAAGGGGCTAAAGTGGGACAAAGCAGGTGGTGAAGAAAACGAAGGAGCTAAAGTGGGACAATGCAGGTGGTGAAGATAACGAAGGGGCTAAAGTGGGACAAAGCAGGTGGTGAAGAAAACGAAGGAGCTAAAGTGGGACAATGCAGGTGGTGAAGAAAACGAAGGAGTTAAAGTGGAACAAAGCAGGTGGTGAAGAAAACGAAGGAGTTAAAGTGGAACAAAGCAGGTGGTGAAGAAAACGAAGGAGTTAAAGTGGGGCAAAGCAGGTGGTGAAGAAAACCAAGGAGCTAAAGTGGGACAAAGCGGGTGGTGAAGAGAACGCAAACGAAAGAATTAAAGTGGAACAAAGCAGGTGGTGAAGAAAACGAAGGAGCTAAAGTAGGACAAATCGTATGATAGCAGAAAATGATGGAGGAAAAGTAGGACAAAGCAGTTGGTGAAGAAAACGAAGGAGCTAAAGTAGGACAAAGCGGTTGGTGAAGAAAATGAAGGAGCTTAAGTGGTACAAAGTGGTGGTAAACTGCTAGATCAAAAATTGATATAGGAGAAGGTGTATCTTGGTCTACGCCCTATGGGCCGGTTACGGCTCGAAAGGTCAATAGATAAGTGGTACACATCAGGTGGTGAAGAAAACGAAGGAGCTAAAGTGGGACAAAGCGTATGATAGCAGAAAATGATGGAGGAAAAGTAGGACAAAGCAGTTGGTGAAGAAAACGAAGGAGCTAAAGTGGGACAAAGCAGGTGGTGAAGAAAAACGAAGCAGCTAAAGTGGGACAAAGCAGGCGGTGAAGATAACGAAGGGGCTAAAGTGGGACAAAGCAGGTGGTGAAGAAAACGAAGGAGCTAAAGTGGGACAATGCAGGTGGTGAAGAAAACGAAGGAGCCAAAGTGGGACAAAGCGGTTGGTGAAGAAAACGAAGGAGCTAAATTGGGACAAAGCGGGTGGTGAAGAAACGAAGGAGCTAAAGTGGGACAAAGCAGGTGGTGACGAAAACGAAGGAGCTAAGGTGGGACAAAGCGGTTGGTGAAGAAAACGAAGGAGCTAAAGTGGGACAAAGCGGGTGGTGAAGAAAACGAAGGAGCTAAAGTGGGACAAAGTGTATGATAATAGAAAATGATGGGGGAAAAGTGGGACAATGCGTGTGATAGCTGAAAGTGAAGTGAAATAAGAATAACCAGTAGGGAGAAAAAGAACCATAAAGCTGAATTATGATATATGTTCATTGTAGTGTGTTTAGTTTCTTGAAAAATGTTAATTAATTATAAATGATACATCACATATTACACATTGCATATCATTTGCACAATGTGGTTTCAGCTGGTGTAATCAATGTTTTCCGTGACATAAAAGAGCATGAAGCACAGAGACAAAGAAACACATTATTACACCAAGTCGGCACAGAACAGAATGTAGCCAGCTAATATGTCACACGCTGATTCGCTGACAAGTGCTCAGTCGACCAGGTAAAAGGTATGGAATCATAGGAGGAAGAGGTATGTACAACAGCACTCAGAAAAAAATGACAAATAACAACAACAGAAAAAAAAACAAAGAAAAATATATGGCCCGAAGCAGGATCGAACCCGTACTCCATGGCACTGCGCCTTGCCACGAGAAGCCAACGCTTATGAACACTGCCACCCAGCTAACTTAAGATTCCCTGAATTATCGCCTCGGAAGTTTCCCTCTATACTAATATTAATTTATTATTATTTGTCCCCAGGTAAAAGGTAAACTTGCCAGAAATGAGGGAATAATCAAGATCATGGTCAAGGTTATCACTGAAGTCCAGTTATGGAAGGGGGAATACACAGTTCCCTGTTTTCAATAGCCAGCAGAATGGGACTTAGGGCTCTCTTTAGAGTTACCTCCCCAAAAGGGCGTGCATGCGCAGTGTTCGTTAATTCAAGGCGAAGCCGCCATATTTGTACCTACCTTTAAGCGAGACACGCCCATCTTCGGCAGATGGGTAGGCAGGTTTGCTCAATAATTTTTGCTTGGACTGAGGCCCTACTAAGAATAGCAAAATGTTACATCTTCTCAATATTCCTGTATGGTGCAGAAACATGGACATTAGACAAGAAAACAGAACAGAAAATTGAAGCCTTTGAAATGTGGATTTACAGAAGAATAGGTAGAATTGGGTGGAAAGAAAAGAAAACAAACGATGAAGTTTTAACACAACTAAAAATAAAAGAGAACTACTAAATACAATTAATACAAGACAAATGAATCTTTTGGGACACGTTAAAAGACACAACAGCCTACTAAAAGTAATATTGGAAGAGAAAATACATGGTAAAAGAGGCAGACCTAGACTAACATGGACGAGTAGCATCAAAAGATGGACAAGTCAATCTATGACAACCTGCACCATCAAAGAAAGAAACAGAGTGGAATGGGGATCCATGGTAGCCAACCTTCGTTGCGGAGACGGCACTCCATGATGATCGGCAGAGGCCATGTACTCTTTTGGATGTTAAACTGTCGAGTTCTTTAATGTTCGCGAGGGCACACGAGACTCCTATTTTTTTTTCGCCGTTTTCCGAGAGGACCAGAGATCGGGTCTCCCTAGGCAGAGATCAGGGGAGTGTAAAGCCATGCAGAAATCGTGTACTAAATTTGGAAACTTTCCACCCCCTGTGGTAGTATCTAAAACCGGGATCTTCCTGTCTAGAGGCTGGCGTTTTACTGCTAGACCACTCAGACGCTACCCCCACTCTCCCTCCTTTCCGACTTAGATTAAAGCAAAATTAAAAGAGAAAGAAACAAACAAAAAACAGAATAGAAAGCCGTGGAAGAGGCAGACCCCCTTGTCCCATATCTCAAAAAGCTGTGCAGATAGAAGACAGAGTACAGAAGTTAGAACCAAAATAAGAAAGACAACTATCAAAAACCTTGGGAAAAAAATAATGGAAATTTTAAACAATCATAATTATAAAGTTTAATATATTCAATTCGAAACTGAACTATATCCACTCTTACTCACACACAAGGAGGCTATGAATCAAAGTAAGGAAGGGAGGGGAAAATAGATGCATTGGAAAACAAATATCATATATCATATATATGTCACATATCATTGTGTGGCTGTGTTTGTCAAACACTGGTAGAATCAGCCACGAGAGAAGCTGTTCGACAAAATAAAACCTCTCTGTGAGCATCCATGCGTGCGTATATATATATAAACTAACCAAATTGTAAGATTTTCACTCCAACATTTTTTTTTCAATTTACAAGAACCTGATGCTCATAATCTCTTTTGCCAAATTATAGGGTCATAAATATAAGATTAAAGATGACGTGAACGTTAAATATGGCCTGCCTTCTTGCTGCCTAAGTTGAAACCATATGAAAGACAGCTTTAGATCTTACTAGAGAAGCTGTCTCGTTCAAAACAAATCAATAGGAAAAAAGACATAAATCTGGAAGTAATAAAGTGAACATCAATCAATGAAAACGACAATCTCGCTCTACTAAGCTCTGGCTCTAATTTGCAATTAGGGTTTATGTGTTGACAGCAATAAAGAGAAATCTGGAGTCATTGACTGGACATGATATAATTTAATGAGGATAGGGAGAAGCAGGACATGATGCATTAATCTAAGAAAGAATGTTGTATTTCACTTGAAATAATGAAGACAAAAAGTAGGTAGAAAGTTGTTAATGCAGACAGAAAGCGATATAAAGAGAGTGAGTGAGGGAGTGAAGGTAGGAAGATTTGAAGGTAGAGGGAAAGGATAAAAGGACAGAGGGGGGTTCAGGAAGGAAGAAAGGGAGAGGAGGATGAGGACAGGAAGGAAGAATGGAAGGAAGGAAGGAAGGAAGGAAGGAAGGAGGAAGGAAAGGAAGGAAGGAAGGAAGGAAGGAAGGAAGGAAGGAAGGAAGGAAGGAAGAAGGAAGAAGGAAGGAAGGAAGGAAGGAAGGAAGGAAGGAAGGAAGGAAGGAAGGAAGGAAGGATGAAGGGAGAGGATAAAAGGACAGATGGAGGGAAGGAAGGAAGGAAAAGGGAGAGGAGGGAGGGAAGGAGGAAAGAAGAAGGAAGGAAGTAAGGAAGGAATGTTAGAGAGAATAATAGAGATTTAAACTCTCAACTCCACAAATAATAACAATAATAATGTTAAGTATCGGTTGATCTTCCCACCTAACCCAATACCGACCAGCCTGTATGTTCACTCAGCTTTAAATGACAACTGGTGATTTTTGTTCTGAGAAAGTTAGCCAGCCTGATGTACTCCTGACCAATGCCCTAAAATTGTGCCGTGGTTATAAAAACATTGACAGTATTAGCAATACCATGTTTTCTAAACGGCACACACAAAACATGACCGGGCTATTTCATCTTCTTCAAGATTTATAATTAACTGAATCTCATTAAGAAACAAGTAGCCAAGGTCACAAAACAAATTAACAATGTAAGACACAACAGAAACAAGCTCATTAGTCACTCGCTACCGAACCCGTAAGAAGATATTGCAAGGATATTTGAACATGAGGTCGTTCACTGGGTGATAAATTAAATTAATTGTGTTTGTTCTGTAGCGTCTAATTGTTGTGACACGCCAACCTATCACGCCTCTCTGCTGATCCTTATCATTTGGCTGAAGGCGCCTGCACAATACGGGTATTGTTCGTGAGTGTTAATATGCAGTACATGTGAATTAACATAGGATAGCTGCCAAATCTATTCGCTCTGATTGAGCAAGTGTTTAGTGGTAAAACCATTAAAGATATTATGGGTTCGGTATCGAGCAAGACACGAGGAACATTTAGGGCTCTCATTATAAAATAAATACACGGATGAGTCAGCTGATAAAATAAATACACGGATGAGTCAGCTGATAAAATAAATACACGGATGAGTCAGATGATAAAAATATACACGGATGAGTCAGCTGATAAATAAATACACGGATGAGTCAGCTGATAAAATAAATACACGGATGAGTCAGATGATAAAATAAATACACGGATGAGTCAGATGATAAAATAAATACACGGATGAGTCAGCTGATAAAATAAATACACGGATGAGTCAGCTGATAAATAAATACACGGATGAGTCAGCTGATAAAACAAATACACGGATGAGTCAGCTGATAAAATAAATACACGGATGAGTCAGATGATAAAATAAATACACGGATGAGTCAGCTGATAAAATAAATACACGGATGAGTCAGCTGATAAAATAAATACACGGATGAGTCAGCTGATAAAATAAATACACGGATGAGTCAGCTGAAGTCCACTCGATTTGTAATCGATAAAATTAATTAATTTTTGACATCCAAATGCAACTTACATGCGGATAGCAACTCGCGCTAGGTAATTGAGTCCGGATATCAGGATTCGTGAACCTGAGCTGACTAAGACCATTCTATCATGGTAGTCCCGAAGACAAGTTACTCATGTCGGCCAAGTGAGTCTGTGCAGGAAGGTAAACCCGGTACCAAATGTATGCTCTGACGAAGCCGCATGTGTTGGGATGACATATCCCAGCGTAGCCATAAAACGCAACACAACGTAGCAAACATCCTGTTTAAGGTTAACAGACAACATGAAGTAGGACAAATACTAAGCAGAATCATTATGGAGACACTAAAAGATGCCATGGAGAAACATTTGAGAGATGAACAAGTGGGTTTACCAAAACAGATCCTGCGCTGATCAAATAACTACCTTACGTATAATAGTTGAACAAAGCTTAGAACGACAGTCCCCACTTTATATTGGATTCATAGATTACGAAAAAGCATTTGATAGTTTAGACAGAGAAATGCTTTGGAAGTTGCTGAGTCATTACGGGATCCCCCACAAAGTTTATTAACCTGATAAAAACAATGTACAAAGGAATAAAGTGTAGTGTTGTGCACGTAGGACAAGCTTACAGAAGTATTTGAAATAAGAACAGGAGTAAGGCAAGGATGCCTTCTATCTCCATTAATCTTTCTACTGGCCATTGATTGGATTATGAACATAACTCAGACCAACAGAAATGGAATCCAGTGGTCACTGACCAAGCAACTTGATTACTTAGACTTTGCTGATGACATAGCTCTCCTATCACACAGCCATCAACAGATGCAGGATAAAATGAGCATACTTGATGAGAGATCACAACAGCTGGGACTGAAGATTAATAGAGATATGACCAAAATTATGAGAATTAATGCAGTTGGCAATAACCAAATAACAATGGCAGAAATACCTCTACAAGACGTACAATCTTACATAGACAAAGAAGAAGGAACAGAGAATGATGTCAAAATAAGGATACAAAAAGCAAGGAGCATTCGTTGCACCAGGAAACATTAAAATCCAAAGAAATTAGGTTAAATACAAAAATAGACATAACCTACTCCAATGTTAAGTCAGTCCTATTATATGGATGTGAAAAATTGAGAGCAACAAAAATGGCAATCACTAAGATACATACCTTCATTAATGAATGCTTCCACAGAATAAAAGGATAAGAAAGGCAGGACAAAATCACTAACGTAGAATTATGAAAAACTACGAGTCAAATACCAGTGGACAAAGAGATACAACGAAGACGATGGCGCTGGGTAGAACACACACTGCGGAAGCCAACTAAGCGTATTACACGTCAAGTCCTTTTTTTTTTGGAATCCCCAGGGGAAATGACAAAATATTCGTGGAGAAGACAGGTGGAAGCATAGTTGAAGATGATAAGGAAGACATGGAATGATCATAAAAGAATGGCAAGAAACAGAACGACTTGGAAAGTGTGTTGAAGATCTATGCTCCACAGCGAGATGAAAAAGAAGAAGAAGATGATGAGGAATTAAGTGTGTGTGTCTGTGTGTAAGAGAGAGAGAGAGAGAGAGAGAGAGAGGGAGGGAGAATATGAGTATATAATAGACAGTGCTTTGGTGACATGATGATAGGAGATAGTAAAAGAAACAAAAATTACTTCATTCATTCGTTCATTGAGTGCCGTCTCCGCATCGAAGGTTGGCTACCATAGAGCGCCTTTCACTCAGTCTCTTGCTTTGATGGTGCAGACTGTCATAGGTTGATTTGTCTATCTTTTGATATTACTCATCCATGTTAGTCTTGGTCTGCCTCTTTTACCTTGTATTTTCTCTTCCAGGATTAATTTGGATAAGTAGGCTGCTGTGTCTTTTAACATGCCCCAAAAATCTCATTTGTCTTGCTTGAATTTTGTTTAGCAGTTCTCTTTACTTATTTTTAGTTGTTTTCAGACTTCACAACGTTTGGTTTCTTTTGTTTCCATCCAATTCTACCTATTCTTCTGTATATCCACATTTCAAAGGCTTCAGTTTTCTGTTCTGTTTACTGGTCTAATGCCCATGTTTCTGACCCATACAAGAATTGTAAGATATAACATTTTGATATTTTTAGTTTTAGTCCTGGTGTTATTAACCTTGATGTCAGTAAATTTTTGATAGTATTAAAATGGATTTTTTTTTGTCATTCTTATTATTTACACGACAAGAAATACACCAATACAAAACAAGATTGATATTATGAGGGCTAAATTTAATTAAATGGAAGGGGATGGCCAGAGGTTCATTTTAGCATCTCAAACTGAATACTTAAGAGTGAAACAGAATGTTGAGATAAACAGGCGACACATTAAGAATACTATTAGCTAGTATGATAACAGAACACATTTAGTAAGTAAGGTAAAGTAAAGTACGAGACTTGAACCGCGTCTTAGCACGCGAGTTCCACCCATATGTGCTCGGCCGTCTATCCAGAAAATTTAGTAAGTATAGTGACAGAACACATTTAGTAAGTATAGTGACAGAACACATTTAGTAAGTATAGTGACAGATTTTTTCTTTTACCAAGTGTCGTAACAGAACGCATATAATAATTATATAATTGAACACTTTTATCAAGTATGATTATAGAACACAACTACCAAGTTCGATTATAGACACATTTACCAAGTATGATGATAGAACACAATCTACCAAGTATGATGATAGAACACAATCTACCAAGTATGATGATAGAACACATCTACAAGTATGATGATATAACATCTGTACCAAGTATGATGATAGAACACATCTACCTAGTATGATGATATAACATCTGTACCAAGTATGATGATATAACATCTGTACCAAGTTTGATGACATATCTGTACCAAGTATGATGATAGAACACATCTACAAAGTATGATGATATAACATCTCTACCAAATATGAAGATATAACATCTGTACCAAGTATGATGGTAGAACATCTGTACCAAGTATGATGATATAACATATGTACCAAATATGATGATATAACATATGTACCAAGTTTGATGATATAACATCTCTACCAAGTATGATGTTAGAACATCTGTACCAAGTATGATGATATAACATCTGTACCAAGTACGATGATAAAACATCTGTACCAAGTTTGATGATATAACATTTCTACCAAGTTTGATGATATAATATATGTACCAAGTTTGATGATATAACATCTGTACCAAGTATGATGATAGAACACATCTACCAAGTACGATGATAGAGCACATCTACCAAGTTTGATGATATAACATCTGTACCAAGTTTGATGATATAACATCTGTACCAAGTACGATGATAGAGCACATCTACCAAGTTTGATGATATAACATCTGTACCAAGTTTGATGATATAACATCTGTACCAAGTACGATGATATAACATCTGTACCAAGTTTGATGATATAACATCTCTACCAAGTATGACGATAGAACACATCTACCAAGCACGATGATAGAGCACATCTACCAAGTTTGATGATATAACATCTGTACCAAGTATGATGATATAACATCTGTACCAAGCTTGATGATATAACATCTCTACTAAGTATGATGATAGAACACATCTACCAAGTTTGATGATATAACATCTCTACCAAGTACGATGATAGAACACATCTACCAAGTTTGATGATATAACATCTCTACCAAGTACGATGATAGAACACATCTACCAAGTTTGATGATATAACATCTCTACCAAGTACGATGATAGAACACATCTACCAAGTTTGATGATATAACATCTCTACCAAGTATGATGATAGAACACATCTACCAAGTTTGATGATATAACATCTCTACCAAGTATGATGATAGAACACATCTACCAAGTTTGATGATATAACATCTCTACCAAGTACGATGATAGAACACATCTACCAAGTTTGATGATATAAGTTGAGTACCAAGTTTGATGCTAGAACATCTTTAACTACGATCACGAGCAAATACTCTACTCGTATGATAGCGAAATACGTAACTGTTACTTTTCCTCAGCCACAATTGTAATAGAGTATAACTGTATTGATTTTCCTACCCCAAAATCGTTGTGCTACAGAAACAAACTGCTAAAAAGTAGAAGAGTAAAAACTGGCAGCAAAGACAGAATAATCAATATGTTTACGACTCAACCAACAACTCCACAAAACACAATAAATAAGTCGGCCACTGACAGTTTCAAAAACATTAGATATGGGAACAGAGATTTGACAACAGATTCAGGTTATTCGGCTGAAACTATAACTAGCGCCGAACATTTTCATGAGAAATCTCTCTCGAACTTGGATTTACATGAGAAACCTCTCTCTCTGTCTCTCTCTCACTCCACTCTCTATCTCTCTCTCACTCACTCTCACTCACTCACTCTCTCTCTCACTCCACTCTTTCTCTCCTTCTCTCTCTGTCTCTCTCTCACACTCTCTCTCACTCTCTCTCTCACTCTCTCTCGCTCTGTCTCACTCTCTCTCATTCTCTCTCTCTGTGTCTCTCTCACTCTCTCACTCTCTCTCTCTGTCTCTCTCTCACTCCACTCTCTCTCCTTCTCTCTCTCTGTCTCTCTCTCACTCTCTATCTCGCTCTGTCTCTCTCTCACTCTCTCTCCTCTCTGTCTCTCTCCACTCTCTCTCATTCCACTCTCTCTCTCCTTCTCTCTCTGTCTCTCTCACTCTCTCTCTCGGTCTCTCTCTCACTCCACTCTATCTCACTCTCTCACTCCACTCTCTCACTCTATCTCACTCTCTCACTCCATTCTCACTCCACTCTCTCTCACTCTCTCTCTCACTGCACTCTCTCACTATATCTCACTCCACTCTCTCTCACTCTATCTCACTCCACTCTCTCTCTCTCCTTCTCTCTCGTCCTGATTTACTGAAATCAGTCAAGTCAGAGACAGCTGGAGATAATGCACGATGCAGGTGATGAAGAACAAACACAATTTCATCGCAGTTTTCAGCCGCTGACATCAATGCCAGCCAGCAGTGACGTCAGATATTACTACACGCCTAGTAGCCAACGCAGTTGCTAAACTCTACCACTTAGTTAACTCTTATTTCTCTACAGTCTATAATGTACTATTCGATTCTATCCATGGACTCAGTTTCATTGCAGTAGGGGATTTCCCATATCCGCTCCACTGTCCGCCCTAGTATTTCTCCCAGAGTATTCAGACTGATAGTTCCTGTAAGGTGTTGATTCAACATACATCTGCTTTTCCCCACTATGCACTCCTCAGTCTCTCACTTTATACATCCTTATCCCACCCATCCTTCTCGTCTCCTCTTAAGGAGTGAAGAACTAACTTGGGGGTGTCCTCTGTCCAGAGTAAGGCCACGCTCGGTGCCACAGCTGCCAGCCAGGTTGGCGGCTATTTTATTGCCGTCAACACCTGCATGCCCTGGACAAAAACACAGGTTAACGTACTCACTGTAGAGCCACCCAACAGCTGCATCCAATCCTACTGCAGACACTGTCTCTCAATCTTCTGTAGCATTATGTAACATCAAGTACCATGTTTCGCCTAATTAACCTTGTCTTTTCATAACTTTCAATCTCTATATTTGTTTACAAAGTCACCGCTTAACTTTCTACCACGCCATTCATGTATGCAGTTTCATATTATTTTCATGTTCTATTATCCATTATTTACTTCCGTGTATTTTTTTATTTTATTTCGTTGTTAAATAGACAAAAGATAAGATATATATGTCATTATTAATAATTAGCCTTCACATTTTTAAAAATTTCGTTGTTAAATAGACAAAAGATAAGATATATATGTCATTATTAATAATTAGCCTTCACATTATTTTTTAAATTTCGTTGTTAAATAGACAAAAGATAAGATATATATGTCATTATTAATAATTAGCCTTCACGTTAAAGAAAAAATGGCGCTGCTGTTTCTGTAGGTGGAGGAGATGATGATAATGGGGAAAACGAGTGGATCAAGAAATCAACCATATTTTATAGGTTGCACAGTGAGGCATGGGAAACCGCGATAGCTCGGTGGTTAGTGAACTGGACTACAAAGGACAAGAGGTAGGGTTCGATCCCAACCGACGGCTTCCGGTTCACCCAGTGTTAAATGGGTAACGGATTTTTTTCTGGGAAAGTAAAGCGGCACGGGCGTAATACCGACCACATTACCCCAAAAATCATGTGCCGAAGGTCTATAAAAATTATGATCACTAACACCATATTCCCTATACGTCACTTGGCGTGACGAGGCTCTTTACTTACAGCGACTTTATAAATACCCCATATAAATATGACATAACTACATGTTAAAGGTTATATATATATATATATTATTATATTATTTTTTTTTTAATACTTACTACCCTAAAATGTATTAATACATAAACTACACAATACCAATGACAGTGTCTACCTACATGATAGAAATTAAGAAACCCTGAAAAAAACCATCGTTGAATTTACACGCATGTCTAGTATCTTCAGTGAAACACTGATGTGATATATAAAGGGAGTATGTCAATGAGTGCGGCAATCGCGCGCATTTATAATACTGTGACAGGAAGCGAAACAGGAAGTAATAAGTCACTGCATGTCCATCTGAAACCAAAAAAAAAAATATACACAACAGATTGGGTTGCACATGAATGTTATAACAGCATGGTTGAGAAATGCAAGGATTTCATAATATCATTGTATTGATGCACGTTGTGTTGCTTGTAACAGATTGGCAGACCGAGATGAATCTAGTGGGGAAACAGTATCAACAGAAATATAATATACGGGAGGTCAAAAAGTAATGCACACCAATTTTTTTCTCGGCTAATAATAAAGATAGGAATATGAAATTTTGCACACTTGGAAAATGACATGTTCCAATTATGTGTACCAAATTGCACAGCATTCTGAAAAATATTACGCAATCTATGACCGTTAAAATGGAGCTTGTCAACAATGTCCGTTACAAACAGCGAATTGTCATAGAATTTCTGGTTGCGGAAAAGAAACTGTGGCAAACATTCATAAACGGCTGTGTGCAGTGTACAAATGTTCTGCAGTCGATAGGAGCACAGTTAGTCGCTGGGTTCAGAGAATTAAAGCTGCAGAAAGTGTACGAGTGGAGCTGCATGATTTACCGCGTTCTGGGCGTGTTGCCTCGGCTACCAGCACAGACATGTTAAACCGGGCTGATGCCATTATTCTTAAGGATAGGCGTATCACTAGTCAGCAATTGGCATTGCAGCTTACAGTCAGCAAGGGAAGTGCAATCGCAATTTTTAAAACTCTCGGATATTCAAAGATTTGCGCTCGATGGTTTCCTCGGTGCCTAACAAATGATCACAGAGTTCAAAGGAAAACATTCTGTTCTGAATTGTTGGAGCGTTTCGGTGTTGAAGGATAAATGTTTTTGTCAAAAATTGTTACCGGTGACGAAACGTGGGCACATTATTATGAGCCTGAAACAAAAATGCAGTCAATGGAATGGCATCATCCGCAGTCACCAAAAAGAAAAAAATTCAAAACATCTCCATCAGCCGGAAAGGTAATGATCACTGTCTTCTGGACATTGATGGTGTGATTCTTGTTGATGTAATGACAAGTGGTGAGACAATCAACTCGACAGCTTACATCAATACACTGACAAAACTCAAAAATCGGTTCCACAGAGTTCGGCCTAATAAGCCATCTGCAGATTTGTTGCTTCAACATGACAATGCACGCCCTCACACAAGTCTGGTAACACGGGAAGAAATCAACAAATTTGGTTGGACTGTACTGCCCCATCCTCCTTACAGCCCTGATCTGGCTCCCTCAGATTTTCATCTGTTTGGACCACTCAAAAAATTCCTGCGTGGGACACACTTTGACAATGATGAGGATGTGATCCGTGCAGTTAAAAAAATGGCTACGCGAGCAGGACAAAACTTGGTACAAACGAGGCATTCATGACCTAGTTTCGCGTTGGTGTAAGGCAATACGCTTGGACGGAGATTATGTTGAAAAATAGGTAGTGTAAAGGGGATGTTCAGCTACAATCTGTGAAAATTTCACACATTTTGCCCGAATAGTTTCCGAGAAAAAAATTGGTGTGCATTACTTTTTGACCTCCCTACGTATCTCGTTGGCCAGACAATGGTTATTTCTGCCGAGGATGATCAGGGGTCACGTGAACTGGACGAACTTTGCAGTTACCCCACAAAAGGGATTTTTTTTTTTTTTTTTTTTTTTGGGGGGGGGGAGGGTGTTGGAAGAGAGAGAGAGAGAGATAGAGCAAGAGAGAAAGAGAGAGATGGGGGGGGGGCTAGGTCGTACTAGCCAATCACAGGTTCGTCGAGCTTCGACTAAGGAAACAAAAGGGTATTTGTATATACCGACTCATCTATCATCACCATTATCATGTGCCATACCGGTTGCCGCAGGCGATCATGTCCTTCCATAATCTTCTATCTACAGTGCATCGTATCAATTCCGTTGTTGACTGTTTCCCATGCCTTGACACCAAGATATTTAGTATTTTCTCTCTTTGTCGTCCGCGATCTCTCTTTCCTTGTATTTTTGCCAGTTGTAACCAAGTTTCCCAACTTTCCTCTCATCACGATATGCCATCTTATGTGACTCATCTATATATATACCATGATTTGTTGCTGTAAATTTGTCTTTCAATTAAGCTTCCGTGTATTTACAAGCCAACTGCTCTTGAATTCTCAGCCTTCGGTTTTTGACTGTTTGAATCCACGTGTTAGCTACAGAAGTTGAACTAATCAAGTCACCGTGGGTTATGTAGAACATTACACAAACTATCTTGACGGCATTGTCCCACTTCTGGGGGTCTGCTGGTGAAACATAAAGGCCGCTTGTCCAGCGCAGTTGCCGCGAGGTGCTCGGGTCTGAGTTTTTATTTCGCCTCCGATCGAAAACAAAAAAAAAATTATTCCATCTTACTAGGATTCGAACCCGCGTCCTCTAAGGTTGGAGCATGTAGAGCTTGAGTGTATTAAATGATTGGAACCCGCGTCCTCTTAGGTTGGAACATGTAGAACTTGAGTGTATTAAATGATTGGAACCCGCGTCCTCTTAGGTTGGAGCATGTAGAGCTTGAGTGTATTAAATGATTGGAACCCGTGTCCTCTTAGGTTGGAGCTTGTAGAGCTTGAGTGTATTAAATGATTCACTTTGTTTTAAAATTAGTTATATCGATAATAATGGTTTAGAGTAGTCCTTCAATTCTAGTGAAGTGAAACATATAAGAAGTTAAGCATGTTGTTGATTATAAATTGTCATAACACTCAACAAGAAAGTACTGGTATTTGAAACACCGTGTTAGATAAGCTGCATGAAAGTCTGAATGAATTGAGGTAGTTTTGAGCTTCAAACATTTTCCCTGAAAAGTTCATTAAAAGTTCAAATGTGTGGTTGAGAAAAATGTGTGGGAACTATGTTATGTGAGATCTCAAATGGGACTTCATGAGGTGAGGTTCGAAATAAAGGTCACATGCTCTGTGCAGTCGTCGCGCAGTGTACAGTTTACGGTTTTATTCTCCCTTCACGCGGTTCGTGCACGCACGCATGAGACAAATAGAACATCTCTTTTCATTCATGGTTTTAGCTGAGTGGCACCGTTTCCTAGCGTTCAGCTTTTTGTGGCAAGGCGCTGTGCCGCTGAGTACGGGTTCGATCCTCCTTCGGTCCATATATTGTTCTTTGTTTTTTTTTCTGTTGTTGATTACTTGTCATTTTTTCTGAGTGCTGTAAACATACCTCTTCCTCTGAATTGATTCGCTGATTATCACCTCGGAAGTTTCCCCTCTATAAATAAAAAAAAAGTAAAGAACCCCCGTCACACCAAGTGGCGTTTAGGGTATATGGTGTTAGTGACCATATATTTTACAGACCTTCAGCACATGATTTTTGGGGTAATGTGGTCGGTAATACGCCCGTGCCGCTTTACATTCCTAGATAAAAATCCGCTACCCATTAAGGCTGGGTGAAATCGGAAGCCGTTGATGGGATCGAACCCTACCTCTTGTCCTTTGTAGTCCAGTTCACTAACCACTGAGCTATCGCGCTCCTTTCCCTCTATAATAATATTCATTTATTATTATTTGTCTCCTTTTCATCCATTGTCCATGCCGAGAGGGGTCGGATATCATGATCCTCCACAACCCTCAAGGTTGTCTAACAATAACAAGGTTGTAAACAAGGTTGTTCCATCACTTAACTTATTTTCTGTGCCACATCGTCCAACCATCCAGCCACATGTTCCCTTTGTCTTCCTGTTTCTTTACAGCCTCGGTGGTTAACGTGCTCGCTTCTTGGTCAGAAGGGTCCGGGTTCGATCCCCAGAAGTGGCAGATTTTTATTCAGACCGACAAGTCTCCTGGGTTCACCCAGTCTCTAAAACTGGGTACCAGAGATTTTTTTGTTGAAAGTAAAGACGGCCTGGCGTGATACCGACATCACACAAAATAATAATAGAAAATATGTCACTGACATCATACGCCCCTTACGCCTATAAGAACGTGGAGGGAGTCTTTACATTTGTTTTTTTTTTAACTTTACCGCTTTCTCTAATCCCTTGTATTTTTCCTACAGAAAATCTACCCTGTTTTATATTTGAACGTTGTTCGATTTCTAATATAAAACCCACATATAATAAATTGGACCTACGTCCATCAGGCTGACAAACGACCGCTATATATAATACGCTTAGCCACCAGGTTCCATTTAACCATTTACACAGTCGCTAACAGTGGAATATAAACTCTGACACATCATTTTCCATTTCTCGAAGACGGCATCAACACCGAGGCGTAGCGCCTGGTGACAGAATCAAGTCCCCGAGAACGCAGTGGGTCAGAACAGCTCAGGCGGATAGACTGACAAGACACAATGTTAAATGTGAGAAAGCTAACACTCCACAGGCTAACCTAACTTTATCTTGTCTAAAACCTCGGACCGGCGAGACACAGTGACAGCAAACGTTTCAATTGTGTGGTACGGACTTAACATGTATGGTTATTTACGAAAGTGGCCTTATCTTATGATCAGATCTCCAGCTTATAGCAAACGTGGCATTATCTTATGATCAGATCTCCAGCTTATAGCAAACGTAGCATTATCTTATGATCAGATCTCCAGCTTATAGCAAACGTGGCATTATCTTATGATCAGGTCTCCAGCTTATAGCAAACGTGGCATTATCTTATGATCAGATCTCCAGCTTATAGCAATGTCCCGTACAATTTTCCGTCGGTCTGTCCCCTTGCCTGCTTTTCTAACCAACCAAGAGAATCATCTACACACATAATCGTCCTATTCAAACATACAAATAAGCATATTGGCAATTTCCTAGTTTCAGCACATAGAGAAACGAATGATCTCCCTTTTGTTAGCATCGCAACAAAACTACAGTGGTTTCCAAATGCTAACGATTATCCTAGGGTTAGGACTTTACCATCGCGTTGTTTCTCATGTCACTATGTATATGTATATATATATATCAGGTCAAAACTTGAAATGCAGAAAGATGCATTACTCGGAGACACTGAAGATGAACAAATCAACACAGAACTAGAGTAGTCAGTGGCCACACACTGAGGTACATATTGGGAATGAGATCTGAGAACACTTCCCTTGACATACCCGATAGGCAACAAGGATGATCAGTGAACCAAACCAAACAACACACCAAACCAAAGCAAACAACACACCAAACCATACCACACCACACCCCAATCCAAACCACACCATACACCAAACCAAACCACATCACATCAACCAAACCACATCACACACCAAACCACATCACATCAAACCAAACCACATCACACAACAAACCACACCACATCAAACCAAACCACACCGCATCACACCACATACGACACCAAACCACACCACATCAAACCAAACCACATCGCATCACACTACACACGACACCAAAAGACATCACACGCCAAACCACATCACACACAAACCACACCACACACGACACCAAACCACATCACACCAACCACACCCTCATCAAACCAAACCACACCGCATCACACAACACACGACACCAAAAGACATCACACACCAAACCACATCACACACCAAACCACACCACACACGACACCAAGCCACACCAAGCTAAACCATACCAAACCATACCAAACCACACCAAACCAAACCACACCGCACCAAACCACTCACCAAACCAAACCACACCTTACAACTAACCAAACGAAATATGCATATTCACATTTTTAAAACCCGCTTTTTCACTCTTGTATCCCACTATTTCTATGCATGCATGATCTTATCTCTCTCTCTCTCTCTCTCCCTCCCTCCCTCACACTCTCTCTCCCTCCCTCACACACTCACTCCCCCTTCCCTCACACACTCTATCCCCCCTCCCTCACACACTCTCTCCCTCCCTCACACTATCTCTCCCTTCCTCACACTATCTCTCTCTCCCTCCCTCACACTCTCTCTCTCCCTCCCAAACACACACACTCTCTCTCTCTCTTACTGTCTCTCTCTCTTACTGTTTCATTCTATGACAAGCATACACACACAGTATCAGCTAAAGCTCAGATATGACAAGACACATTTCATTCGTCGTGGTCGCTAACATAGACAACTATTTCCCACACTTCAATAATGCTACTGCATCTCATGGCGTGCGTGCGTGTCAATGTCCGTGGATAACTATACATGTACACTATTGGTTCATTCGTGCACTCTGTAGGTTACTAGTACTTAAAGTACATATGGTTTCCTTTTACAGTTGAATAGTGCCACTGTGCTGCACATTCCCACACGCAAGGGTAACTATATAGTGGAGCCTATCGTAATCGTTGTTACAAGGGGAAGTTACTGTGTGCATTAGACATTGACAGCACATGGATTATATCCCTTATGTTACATGTTGCATCAGTTGAAAGAAAGAAAGAAAGAAAGAAAGAAAGAAAGAAAGAAAGAAAGAAAGAAAGAAAGAAAGATAACACTTCTTTTACATGCCTGCGCATGACATGTAGGAAATTTGTTATTGTCCACAACTGAACTACAAGAAACCTTTTGAATAAAGTGGTCAGAATTACACCAAGGCATTATTTTTTTTCCATTTAAAAAATATCTGATGTCTATTTAAATCATAGGACATAGATCCCATCACAACCGACCAATGTAGCTAGTATGGTGCTGTCCCTTTGGACACTAAAATATATCATAGGTCACGCTTATCTACCTATTTCAGGACCGTAGCGATGGAACTCGACCTCTTGTCGATAGTAGACTAATTTGAGAAAAAAATTGTTGACTTTACCCTAGAGTCACGACTCGGCGCTGTATATTACAAGCACGAGTCTAATTAATAGGGGATGCATTAAAAGAGATAGTTTTTTTTTTTATGAAAAGAAGATTAGAGGCCACAGAGCTGCGATTTCTCACAAGAATGTTGAAAGTTCCCTGGACAACTAAAAAGATCAACGAGGACATTCTGAAAGAGGTAGGCACAGAAATGGAGCTCCTAAAACATCAGAAAGAAACAATCAACATTTTTCGCGCACATCATGAGAAGAGGAAAGTAGCAGTACTTGGTTACAACTGGCAAAATACAGGGAGAGAGAGATCGCGGAAGACAAAGAGAGAAGATACATGTTACGGAGAAACAGTCAGCAATAAAATTACTACAATGCACTGTACATAGAAAATTGTGGAAGGACATGATCGCCAATCCCAAACGGTATGACACGTGATAGTGATTAGATTTGCGCAAAAAGTAAAGGGTACTCTCTGTGTGGCAATAACATGAGGACCCTGTGATCTCACTTCTTCTTCTATCCTTCCTCCATTGCCGTTGGCGTCGAGGGGAGATACAATCTGCGATTCTTTGCTCTTATGTTGGCCTCTTCTGGTGTTATCCCTCCTAGTGACTCTAGTATTCCCTTTATCCATCTCTTTCTCGGTCTTCCTCTTAATCTGGCATTTTCGTAGCGTTTGTTTATGGTTTGTTTATGTGATCTCATACACGTCAAATAATCTTTAACAGTTACAACCAAAAAGTGTTGGCCTTATATTTGGCCTCTGCCCGGAAAAACTTATCAGCAAAGACATAGCCATCGTGTTGATCCCAAGCATGCTATGGAGTTCGTGTGCGTCAGTCAGGATTCTCCACGGATTTTCTCGAGATTATCGGAGCACCTATAGATTCGTCGGGTGCGCAGTCATGATGACGATGAACCTAATACAAACAAACGGGTAGTTGCCACACTGTGTGAGGAATTTAGTGCTACCACCCATATATTTCCATCAGCATCGATGCATTTTTATGGGAGAGGCGGTCAATACAACAACAGTCAATATCAAAATGAAAATAGTCCCCAGCGATTTGTTACAGAAATGTCACTCACCGAGACACATACAAAAGAAGTTAAAAAAAAAAATGTACCCTCATCACGCCAAGTGGCGTATAATTTGGTGTTAGTGACCATACATTTTACAGACCTTTGGCTCAAGATTTTTTGGGGTAATGTGGTCGGTATTACGCCCGTGCCGTTTTACTTTCCCAGAAAAGAATCCGGTACCCATTAAAGACTGGGTGAACCGGAGCCGTCGGCTGGGATCGAACCCTACCTCTTGTCCTTTGTAGTCCAGTTCACTAACCACTGAGCTATCGAGGCTTCACACAAAAGTAAGACTAACGTAAATTTTAACAAAAAATATTGTAAAATCCAGTAACTATGATAAATAAACGACACATATGTTAAATCGTAAATTAAAGGTAAAGTGTACAAAAAATTTAACAAAAGTAATCAAATATAAAGATGCTAAATATTATCAGTAATGATAAGTCTATCCACAAGTTATAGTTTAGAGGAAATACATTTAAATGTCAATTGATTAGTTAGCATAACCGGCATCACTGTAGACCCAGATATATTGAAGAGTATGCATGAAGACAGGGAGCCGCGATAACTCAGTCGTTAGAGAACTGGACTACAAAGGACTGTTTCACCCAGCCTTAATTGGGTACTGGATTTATTTCTCGGAAAGCAAAGCGGCACAGGCGTAATACCGACCACATCACCTCAAAAATCATGTGCCGAAGGTGTGTAAAAATGATGGTCACTAACACACCATATTCCCTATACGCCACTGGGCGTGACAGGGCTCTTTACCTTACACAGTCAATCAGAATAAACAGTACTAGAAGCGGACCCTCGCCGGTGCTACAGATATGGTGTGCTGTTTTGAGATCTTTCTATGTGATTCGATATACTATCGAGATGGGGGCACGCAGTTCATGACTCTTCTATATACAAGAAACGTATTTCTGTTGCTCGTTGGTCAAGGCATATCTTAATGCCCTTTCTCCTTCAATCTCTCCTCCCTATTTGCTCCACGCTTGATTAAATGTTCCATGCAGTTTGGGTTATATGAGCTTCTATTGGTGTATGGTTCTGTGCGCTTATTTCATAATTAGAATAATCCGGGTTAAAATTCACAGAAGTGGCTGATCTTTTTTTTCAGGTAGAAAAAGGCTTCGAGATTCACCAGCCTCTAAAAAATTGATACCATCGATGTTTCTGGGAAGTGACGGCGGCCTGGCGTAAAGCAGAATACATCAGCCAAAAATGTTGAGAGGGCAAGGCAAAATGTTTCCGCTAAAATTATATTCTACATACGACTAGTATGGCATGAAAGGAACCATTACTTCTTTTTCTTCTTCTTCTTCAATCCTTCCTCTATTGCCGTTGGCGTCGAGGGGAGATACAATCTGCGATTCTTTGCTCTTCTGTTGGCCTCTTCTGGTGTTATCCCTCCTAGTGACTCTAGTATTCCCTTTATCCATCTCTTTCTCGGTCTTCCTCTTAATCTGGCATTTTCGTAGCGTTTGTTTGTGGCTCTTTGAGTCATTGTTAGTTCTTTTTGTCTTGTTATGTGGCCGAACCATCACTTAGTTTGGGTTATAGCTCATCAGTTATTGTCTGCTGAGAAGATAGTATCAATTATCAAAAGGGCTTCTTTTTCTTCCTTTAACTTTTTTTTCGCAATCCCCTGCAAATTACTCTTCTTTGTCATCCACTATTAAGGGGCGTCAAATGAGCGTAGTTTGCGTTGTGTCGAGGTTCAGAGCAAGAAATAACATGAACGTCTTTCAACCCAAACCCTATCGACGTCTGCACAGCATTTCTGGGCACATTGTTCTCCTTTCTCTGTTCGATTCTTACTCTGGCCAGAATAGCATGTCTCAAGTTACCCACGGGAAGGTTCAGTACGATCTTGACTAATTCATATTCACTTAGCTACAGTAGTCAACAATGAGCTACCACAGACATAGGCTGGGTCAATGTAGTATTGACCAATTTCCTAAAATTGTATCAGTAGTTATAAAACTGATTATAAATTTATTATCATTATCATCATCATGTGCCATATCGGTTAACGTAGGCGATCATGTTCTTCCAAAATTTTCTATCCACAATGTACCATTCTTAATTCTGTTGACTGTTTTCCCTGACACCAAGCTGTCTGGGATCTTCTTTCGCTGTCGTCCGCGATCTTTCTTGCCCTTTATTTTATTTAGCCACATATAACCAAGTATTTCAACTTTAATCTTCCCACAATGTGTCCGAAAAATGTCGATTGTTTCTTGCTGATGTTTCTTTCCTACAGTAGTATATAGTACTACGAGGGGCGTTCAAAAGGTAATGCACCACATTGGTTTTCTCAGTTACTAATAAACATAAATGCATGAAATTGTGCAAACTTTAAATATGGCATGTGTCGACTGTATGCACCAAATTGCATAGAACTGCAATCGGCAAAATAATACGACTGCACTAAACCGTTAAAATGGACCATGTTAGCAACTTGCGTTATAAGCAGCGAATTGTGATAGAATTTATCGTTTTAGAGAAGGGAACTGAACATTCACAAACGCCTATGTGATGTGTATGGAAGTTTGGCAGTCGACAGGAGCACAGTAAGTCGCTGGGTTTAGAGAATAAAAGAATCGGAAGGTGGAGATACAGAGCTTCTTGATCAGCCGCGCTGTGGACAGCCATCAGTACAGAGATGTCGAAATGCGCTGAAGGCATTATTCTTGCTGATAGGTGTATCACTACTCAACAATTGGCCTTAAAGTTGCCAGTCAGCATTGGTAGTGCAAATGCAATCATAACAACTCTAAGGTTTGTGCAAGATGGGTTCCACGAAATCTCACAAATGAGCACCGACTGCAAAGAAAAGTAATTTCTTCTGAACTGTTGGAGCGTTTCAATGTTGATGGAGAGAACTTTTTGGTTAAGATTGTTACAGGTGATGAAACCTGGGCACATTATTTTAAACCTGAGATAAAAAGACAGTCAATGGAGTGGCATCATTCGCACTCACCATGAAGAAAGAAATCCAAGACATCTCCTTCAGCTGGAAAAGTTATGGTCACAGTCTTTTGGGACATTAAAGGTGTGATTCTTGTGGATGTTATGCCAAGAGGAGAGACAATCAATTCGCCAGCTTACAGTAAGACATTGAAGGTGTAAGACATTGAAGGTGTGATTCTAGTGGATGTTATGCCAAGAGGAGAGACAATCAATTCGCCAGCTTACAGTAAGACATTGAAGGTGTGATTCTTGTGGATGTTATGCCAAGAGGAGAGACAATCAATTCGCCAGCTTACAGTAAGACATTGAAGGTGTGATTCTTGTGGATGTTATGCCAAGAGGAGACAATCAATTCGCCAGCTTACAGTAAGACATTGAAGGTGTGATTCTTGTGGATGTTATGCCAAGAGGAGAGACAATCAATTCGCCAGCTTACAGTAAGACATTGAAGGTGTGATTCTTGTGGATGTTATGCCAAGAGGAGAGACAATCAATTCGCCAGCTTACAGTGAGACATTGAAGGTGTGATTCTTGTGGATGTTATGTCAAGAGGAGACAATCAATTCGCCAGCTTACAGTGAGACATTGAAGGTGTGATTCTTGTGGATGTTATGCCAAGAGGAGAGACAATCAATTCGCCAGCTTACAGTGAGACATTGAAGGTGTGATTCTTGTGGATGTTATGTCAAGAGGAGAGACAATCAATTCGCCAGCTTACAGTAAGACATTGAAGGTGTGATTCTTGTGGATGTTATGCCAAGAGGAGAGACAATCAATTCGCCAGCTTACAGTAAGACATTGAAGGTGTGATTCTTGTGGATGTTATGCCAAGAGGAGAGACAATCAATTCGCCAGCTTACAGTGAGACATTGAAGGTGTGATTCTTGTGGATGTTATGTCAAGAGGAGACAATCAATTCGCCAGCTTACAGTGAGACATTGAAGGTGTGATTCTTGTGGATGTTATGCCAAGAGGAGAGACAATCAATTCGCCAGCTTACAGTGAGACATTGAAGGTGTGATTCTTGTGGATGTTATGTCAAGAGGAGAGACAATCAATTCGCCAGCTTACAGTAAGACATTGAAGGTGTGATTCTTGTGGATGTTATGCCAAGAGGAGAGACAATCAATTCGCCAGCTTACAGTAAGACATTGAAACAACTCAATCAACCTTTTCGCAGAGTTCGCCCGCATAAGAATACAGCAGACCTGGTTCTCCTTCACGACAATGCGCGCCCTCACACAAGTCTGGAAACATGTGAAGCCATCACCAGATTGGGTTGGACTGTACTCCCCCATCCACCATACAGACCTAATTTGGCAGCCTCTGATTTTCATCTCTTTGGGCCACTTAAAGATGCCCTCAGTGAACAAGGTTTGAAAATGATGAAGGAGTCATTGATGCAGTGAAGAAATAGCTTCACGATCAAGACAAAGACTGGTACATGCTATGAATACATCCACTTGTTGCACGCTGGCGTAAAACTGCACATCTGGATGGGGATTATGTTGAATGATACCGACTTTACGAGACATATCTATTTATACTGTGTAAAAATTTCATACTTTTTGAATTAGCAGTTCCCAAGAATACCGATATCGTGTATTACTTTCTGAATGCACCAAGTAGTATAGTTCGTTCAGAAATTCGTACCCATAGAGTTTATTAATTATCTCGGAAACTGTTTGATAAATTTCTGTAATGCTTTTTCGAGAAATCTTATTTTTTCACCGACCTTCAGTCTGATTTTTTGCTCTACTGTCATGCATTTAGGAAAGATTTTTGCTTATTTGAGGTATATAAAAATATGATTTTCTTGCTTGTCCTAAATTTTAGGATTTTACAATACCCACATTTGTTGTAATCAACTCACCAATTAAAAAGGCAAATTTCACGTGCACACCACACAATCTTAGCACTGTTTCGCACTCTTAACTTGTAAGACAAACGCCACTCCTAGGTTTTTTTTTTTTTTTTTGTATTTCATTTCCGGTTTCTTGTTAAATTGGTCCAGAGGCGTGTTTTTTAAAAAAAAAAATATTTACTATTGATGAATATTCCTGTATGTGTGATAATTTGTAAGCTGTTGTGAAGTGACTACTTGATTTTTAAAACCATGAAGAGTTTAAAGTGTAAATTCATCACTATGAAAAAGGTAACTGTTATTGTACATGCACTTTTGCAAGGAATCTAAAAGGGGTCGGTTATATTACTATTCAATGTAATACGGATACGACTTCGGCTTGCATTGTTAAAAAAATTAACATAATTTACAGTAAAATCTAATGTCTAGAGCACGCGGTTTGATATTTTCCTAAAATTATATAACAAAAAACGATTTATGCAAAATTCAGACTACCTTTGTACTTAAATGTTAGAAAATCTGAAGGTCGGTGACAAAATAAGATTTCATGAAAAAGAATTACAGAAATTCATCAAATAGTTTCCGAGATAATTGATCAACTATGTGGGCACGAATTTGTGAATGAGCAATAGTAAAGTAACTTTGTGTACGCGTGTCTCAAAAACACTCACATACACATCAAATGTTACTATACTACCACTATACCTATACTTCTAAAGGTGGATGTGAGGTCGCTCACAGCTTTTGTCTCATTCACTATTCAACATATTTAACCAAGAAAGAAATATATAAAGCCAGAAAGACAAATACAGTGTATTACAATCTGGCAATACAATTGTAGAGAAACGAGAGTATAGGTAGAACTGAGTGTGATACATCTACTCTCCCCCATATACTTTCCTGAATGTTGTCTTTGTTCGCTGTTTTATAGTGGATACATTATTTTTTATTGAAATTTCTAGACGTTCACCTGAACTGAATTTGACATTGAAGCTACAATGTTTATTTATTTTATATCATGATGTTGGCATTTGGTTTACTCTATGCTCCTATATCTGGCCTCACGTCAAATCGAGATAAAGAAAGGTGCAGTCAAACTTGGTTGTTTTTTTTTTTGTTTGTTTTTTTTTTTTTTGGGGGGGGGCAGTTTCCAAAATATAAGAAAGAGGCGGTAAAACTCAAAATAGAAGATGCTGTACAATATCAAAATAGAAGAAAGATGCTGTAAAACGGTGTAAAGATTTAACTAGAACAAAGATACTGTAAAACGGTGTAAAGATTTAACTAGAACAAATATGCTGTAATACGGTGTAAAGATCTAACTAGAACAAAGATGCTGTAAAGCGGTGTAAAGATCTAACTAGAAGAAAGATGCTGTAAAACAGTGTAAATATCAAAATACAAGAAAGATGCAATTTAAAAAAAAAAGACTAAAAGTCATAAAAACTACTATAAAAGTTAAGATGACACTAGTTTTTGCGAGTACAAAAATAAGTGATTTGTTCTTTTTTTCTGACTTGTCAAGTCTGCACCAGATAGGTGGGACTTTCGTATCACTTGGACTTTCAGTTTACAATTCACTTCTCTTTTCTTTTCTTTTATGAGTATCATGTTTACTGTAGTATGAGCATTAAGTAGTGAGGGAGGAATGAATGCTGAGCGATGTTAACAAGTGAGTGTTGGGGGGGGGGAGATAAAGAAGTGTGTGTGCGTGAGAGAGAGATATTGAGAGTGTGTTAGTGTGTTTCTGGAAAAAAGGAAAACAAGCAAGCAAGCGCGTTTGTGTGTGAGACAAAGAAACAGAGAGAGAGAGAGAGAGAGATGGAGAAAGACAATATGTGTATGAGCATGTGAGATATAGTGTGTGTGGAAGAGAGTGTATCAGTAGGCGTATGTTGGCATGAGAGAGATAGTGGGTTTGTGCGTGTGAGAGAGAGAGAGAAAGGCAGTTCATAAAAGAAAGAGAGTGTATGTATTATAAATGTATATGAGAGATAATATGTGTACGCAAGTGCAAAGTGTGAAAGTCTGAGAGAGAGAGAGAGAGAGAGAGAGAGAGAGAGAGAGAGAGAGAGAGAGAGAGAGAGAGAGACTTAGGTGAACATGCTAAGCATTTTTTCTTCTTAAAGAAAGTAAAATTGTAGGGTTGGAGGTTTTTTTTGTTTATTTTGAAAACACCCAGGACAAAGGCGGAACCAATCTTAACCGGGACCGCAAGCTGCACACAGTGAATGAGCTGACTGCAGTCAACGACATAAGAGTCGACAGCAAACATCAAGATCGGTTAACTCAAGACCGAGCAAGAATCTATACCGCCTCTCTGTGAAGATGCAACGAAATCAAATGAAACAGTTGAACAATGAATACCAATCATCAAAAGTAAACACGTCACAATAAACAAGAAAAGAGCAATTAAAACCTTCATATATCATAATGATACTATTGATATTATGCTGAACACTATCTGACCTCACGTTGTACAACAGAAGCTGAGGAGGCAATACGATGACCTCGAGATCGCTGCCAGTTCGTCCGAGCGACTTGGGGACAAGAACCAAGCATGGCCACGACAAAAACACAAAAAACACACACGAAACTCAAACGTAGACTTTGTTGCAGAGATACGGTTGGGGGGGGGGGGGGGGGAGGGGCCGCGGTGTGGTGGTGGAGAGAAGAAGAGAGATGATATGTACCGATTCTGAAATACACGCAGAAACATTAACAACAAATTAGATACTTGCATTTGTGACAGTTATCAATAAAGAGCAACCCTCAATAAGCATGAACAACTTGGTGCAATTAACAAAGATTTTTTTTTTTTTTTTTTTTTTTTTTTGGGGGGGGGGGGTGTGTTTGTTAAACGATATCTATTCATGAATCATATAAAAAGGAAAAAAATGTTAGGGTCCCCTCCCGCCTTCCTAGGCGTATGTGGTGACCATACTTTCTTCATGACCACGGCACATTTTTCGCTGATGTGGTCGGTATCACGCCAGGCCGTCTCTATTTCCCAGGAAAAATCTATGTGTACACATTTTTAGAGGCCGGGTAAACCACACATTTTAACTGGTTGGGTAATCACATGAGCCTTGTAGGTCTGAAAAAAAAATCCTCCACATATGGGGATAGAACTCGAACCCTTCTGATCTGAAAGCGATCAAACTAACCACTCAGTCACTGCGGTTCCACGTAGAAATAAAATGACACACAAAATGCTATATTTCAAGAAAACTACATCATCATCATGTGCCATACCGGTTGGCGTAGGTGATCATGCCCCTCCACAATCTTCTATCTACAGTGCATCGTATCAGTTCTGTTGTTGACTGTTTTCCATGCCATGACACCAAGCTATCCAGTATTTTCTCTCTTTGTCGCCCGCGATATCTCTTTCCTTTAATTTTGCCAGTTGTAACCAAGTATTCCAACTTGCCTCTTCTCATGATGTGCCCGAAAAATGTTGATTGCTTCTTTCTGATGTTTTTTTAAGAGCTCCCTTTTTGTGTTGGACTCTTTGAGAACTTCCTCATTGGTCTTTTTACCTGTCCAGGGAACTTTCAACATTCTTCTGAGAAATCCCATCTCTGTGGCGTCTAATTGTCTTTTCATTTGTTTATCTACTGTCCATGATTCGCTTCCATAGGTCATAATTGGTTCTATATAGCACCGATGAACTCTCTCATTTTTATTGACATAGATTTGTTGCATAAGATATTTTTCATTTTCTGAAATGCTATTTTGGCCTGAGCTATTCTGCTTTTTATTTCTGTGGTGCATCTCCCATCTGATGTTATTATTGTGCCAAAGTATTCGAAACGTTGCACTTGTTTCAAATTTGTCCAGTTTATTTTTATGCTGCATGATGGTGGTGATTGTTTCTTCGATATAACCATTACTTCTATTTTCTTACTATTATGACTGAGACCTTTCTTGTTGCTTTCTTTTACTATTATGTCTATCATTTCTTGTAGTTCATTCTCTGTCTCTGCTATTAAGACTGTGTCATCCGCATATCGCAAATTACTTATGTTGTGACCGTTGACTTCAATTCCTTTTTTGTCTACTATTGATCTCATAATATATTCGTTGTAAAGTGAAAACAAATCCGGCGACAGAACACAGCCTTGTCTGACTCCTTGTTTTATATATTGAAATTGTCCTGTTTGGTTGTTAATTCGTATAGCTGCTGTTTGTTGCCAGTACATGTTTTTTTTTATAATTCGCAGATCCTTGCCATCAATGTTTAATTTCTCCAGCATATTGATTATTTCCACATGCTTTACTTTGTCAAATGCTTTTGCGTAGTCTGTAAAGCACATATATAGATCTTTCTTTACCTCTATAGATCTTTCTATCAATGTTCTTAAGATGTATATTGCATTATTGGTGCCCTTTCCTTCCACAAATCCACATTGTTCCTCACTTATTTCTGGTTTTATTTTGTTCCTTACACGTCTCATGATTATTCTTAGTAATATTTTAGTCATATGGCTCATGAGACTAATAGTGCGATGGTCTTCACAATCAGTGGCTCCTGATCCTGACTTCTTCGGTATGGCTACAAAGATAGATTTTAGTAGATCTTCGGGTATGTGTCCAGTGTTATATATGTCATTGAGTAATTTTGTTATGACTTGTACTCCCAGCTCTCCTAATGCATTTATCTCTTCGATTGTTATATTGTCAGGACCTGGAACTTTGCCTCTTTTCATGTGTTGAATTGCATCCTCCACTTCACTCTGCATTATTGGTGGTCCTGTGTCTTCACTTGAATTGTTTAATTCTGGTCTTTCATCATCATAGAGTTGACTGATATATTCTGTCCATCTTTCCATTGTCTTCTCCTGTCCCATTATTATATTTCCTTCCTTTTATTTCACACATCCTGAAACTTTGACTTCTTTTCTTCCTGTTAATACATTTAACTGATTGTGCATAAATGTTGAGTCTTTCTTTTGTTGTTTTTCCATTTCTTCACATTTCTGTTTTAACCATCCTTCCTTTGCTTCACTGCACTTGTTTTGGATCTCTTTGTGCAATATTTTGAATGTCCGTTCTTCTTTCTTATGTTTTCTTCTTTCGTCCGTTAGTTGTAATATTTCTTCTGTCATCCATTTTTGTTGATTCTTTTAGTCACTGGTATTACTTCTTTTGATGTTTGTTGAATCGATTGTTTGAGCATTTCCCACTGCTCCTGGATGTCCTGTATTTTCTCAATAGAATTATATCTATTTTGTACTATCGTGCTGTACTTATCACTCATCTGTTTATCTACTCTTAGCATATATAGTTATAATTTTATATTTCTTGGTGATTTCTGTACCTTTCGCAGTTTTATTCTTATCTGTCCAACTACTGGTACATGGTCACTATTGCAATCTGCTCCTGGCCTTGTTTTAACCGATGTTAGCCCATTCCTGAATCTTCTCTGTACCAGTATAAAATCAATTTGATTGTGTACTTTTTTGTCTGGACTTTGCCATGTCCATAGTCGCCTAGGGTGTTGTTTGAACCAGGTGTTATCTATAATCATTTCATGTGTCTTTGCCCAATCTATCCCCTCTGTCATTCGTCTCTCCAAGGCCATGCCCCCCAGTCACACGAAAACTACAGCTCTGTCAAAAACACTAAATTTTTTCTCGACGCTGTATGTTACATGAAGACAATGAAAAGAACAGAATTGAAGCCCTCGTCACGTGTTCGGTTTAAAAATGTATTTTAATTCAAACCATATATGAGAACATTTCCCGTGAAACAAGGAGTTCAGCTAAAACTTGCACTTATCTTTGTGTTGCAGTTCGACCTGTCGATACAGGAAGGAAAAAACACTTTCCATTTCAACTTTAGACTTTCAGCGAGTGTTTTTGGGGTGACTAACATACACGAGACTACAATGAGGGTGGAAGTGGTGAGAGGACTTTCGACTGAATAACATTCATTGGGGAGGGAGAGGGGTACCTAGCAAAACAAGACAAGCAAATGGGTATTTCTGTTCGGGGAGGAAGAAGACGATCATCGGCATGTGCCATACCGTTTGGCGTAGGCGATCATGTCTTTCCACAAGCTTCTATCTATAGTGCATCGTATCAGTCCTGTTCTTGACTGTTTGCCATACAATGGCACAAAGCTATATAGTATTTTCTCTCTTTGTCGTCCGCGATATCTCTTTCCTTGTATTTTTCCTGTTGTAACCAAGTATTCCAACTCTACTCTTCTCTTTGATGTGCCCGAAAAAATGTTGATTGTTATTTTCTGATGTTTTTTAAGAGCTCTATTTTTGTGTTGGCCTCTTTGAGAATTTCCTCGTTGGCCTTTTTAGCTGTCTAGAGAACTTTCAACATTCTTCTGAGAAATCTCATCTCTGTGGCCTCTAATCGTCTTTTCATTTGTTTGTCTACTGTCCATGATTCGCTTCCATAGGTCATAATTGGTTCTATATAGCACCGATGAACTCTCTTTCTCACTTCTATTGACTTAGATTTGTTGCATAAGATATTTTTTTATTTTCTGAAATGCTATTTTGGCCTGAGCTATTCTGCTTTTTATTTCTGTGGTGCATCTTCCATCCGATGTTATTATTGTGCCCAAGTATTTGACACGTTGTACTTGTTTCAGATTTGTCCAGTTTATTTTTATACTGCATCATGGTGGTGATTGTTTCTTCGATATGACCATTACTTCTGTTTTCTTACTGTTCAGACTGAGACCTTTCTTGTTGCTTTCTTTTACTATTATGTCTATTATTTCTTGTAGTTCATTCTCTGTCTCTGCTATTAAGACTGTGCTATCCGCATATCGCAAATTATTTATGCTTTTACCGTTGAATTCAATTCCTTTTTTGTCTACTATTTTCGCTGTAAAGTGAAAACAAATCCAGCGACAGAACACATCCTTGTCTGATTTCTTGTTTTATATATTGGAATTGTCCTGTTTGTTTGCTAATTCGTAAGTAGTATACAAGGGTGTAACTGAGTCGCATTTGGCCCGTAAATTAACAAAGATATATAGTGTGGTGCGCAGCGCACCACATGTACACGAGAGACAGGGGGAGTTAACCGTGACAGCTGGTCCCAGTGACCCCGGAAGTGACCTGTTTATGTCTGGTGTATGCTGACTTTGGAGTTCTTGATCGTTAGTGATAGGTTAGTAGATTATACAACATCAATGAAAAACAATCAATATAAAACAGAAGACAAAGATATATTTTTTTTTCTTTTATTATCTCAATAGGTGTATAACATACATTGATATTATATAACATTACAAAAATATTCAGTACACGAAGTAAATATATAGTACAAGGATAACATTTAGTTATACCTATGTAGTTGGATGTCTGCTTAGCTAGGGTGAAACTGTTAGAGATTGCTGGGTAGTCTAAACTGGTAGTGTAAAGAGTTAAATATCTAGAGGTGTAGTCGAGACATTATCATCAGCTACCTTTCTTTTTATATAGAAATAGGAAAGAGCATTTCTTGTTTGACTATAGGAAAATATGGAATTATTTAAGACTTTGAAACCTACATTTTTCCCACCCTTGGCCTTTTGCGTGGCGAGAACCTCTAAAAACATATCTTTATCTAATTTGTTGTGTTGCTTGCTTAGCCCTTTACAACTGATTTTATCGTAATCCCCACTACAATGGTACGTCTTACTACATAAGCTAACAAGAGCTGTCCCTTCGTACTCTAGTTTAAAAAGCCCGGGTGTTCGTTTGGTGTATGCTTTAACACCCTTACAGTTTATACAGTCTGTTTTACTAGTATGTTCATCGCAGCAATGGGTGTATGGAGGTCGCCTAGTGTGTAATAAGGGCTGTATAGGGGTCGGCTAGTATGTCGTGATGGGTGTACGGAGGTCGTCTAGTGTGTCATATTGGGTGTATAGAGGGCGTTTAGTGTGTCATGATGGTTGTATAGGGGTCGTCTAGTGTGTCATGATGGTTGTATAGGGGTCGTCTTGTGTGTCATGATGGTTGTATAGGGGTCGTCTAGTGTGCCGTGATGGGTGTACGGAGGTCGTCTAGTGTGTCATATTGGGTGTATAGAGGGCGTTTAGTGTGTCATGATGGTTGTATAGGGATCGTCTAGTGTGTCATGATGGTTGTATAGGGGTCGTCTAGTGTGCCGTGATGGGTCAATGGAGGTCGGCTAGTATGTCGTGATGGGTGTACGGAGGTCGTCTAGTGTGTCATATTGGGTGTATAGAGGGCGTTTAGTGTGTCATGATGGTTGTATAGGGATCGTCTAGTGTGTCATGATGGTTGTATAGGGGTCGTCTAGTGTGCCGTGATGGGTCAATGGAGGTCGGCTAGTATGTCGTGATGGGTGTACGGAGGTCGTCTAGTGTATCATATTGGGTGTATAGAGGGCGTTTAGTGTGTCATGTTGGTTGTATAGGGGTCGTCTAGTGTGTCATGATGGTTGTATAGGGGTCGTCTAGTGTGCCATGATGGGTACATGGAGGTCGGCTAGTATGTCGTGATGGGTGTACGGAGGTCGTCTAGTGGGGTATGATGGTTGTATGGAGGTCGTCTAGTGTGTCATATTGGGTGTATAGAGGGCGTTTAGTGTGTCATGATGGTTGTATAGGGGTCGTTTAGTGTATCGTGAGGGGTGTATGGAGGTCGTCTACTGTGTCGTGAGGGGTGTATGGAGGTCATCTGGTGTGGTATGTAGGGTGTATGGAGGTCATCTAGTGTGATATAAGGCTGTATGCCCGGCGTCTAGTGTGACATGAGGGCTGTATACCGGGCGCCTAGTGTGGTATGTGTGGTGTATGGCGGTTGTCTGGTATATCATACTTTAATCAACCAATAAGAAAAATGAAGGAACATTACATTCAACATTACTTATCTTAACTACTTTACATCAATACAGTTGAATAACGTGTTATCGTTAAGTCTTACCATACTTTAAGAGAAAACATTCAAACTTACAGCGTAAAATATAGTCTCAATCATCTACACCGAATATAACCTGTTATCGATAAGCCTTAACATACTTTAAGAGAAAACAAGCCAACTTACGGTGCAAAACTCCGCTAGTGTGAACAGTAACTTTCCTTGAATCAATCAAACTTATAACGCCGTCTAGTTTAAATATAACCTGGTAAGAAATGAATAAATTAGCCAATCAGCGAGTGAGTACGTCAACATCGCTTGATAGCGGGATTAACCAATCAGAAAAGAGTATTAACATAGGAGGCGGGGCGAAGAAATGGCTGACAGGTGGATTAACCAATCAGAAAAGCGCGTTAGCCCAAGCGTAGGTAGTGGCTGTCGGGTCAGCAGTGGGGAAAAATGCGGGGTGGTGGGTTACTTGAACTCGTTTTGACCCCTGAGGCAATTCCAGAAGAGTTCTATGATCTCATTTTGACCGCTGAAGGCTTTAATACCAATGTTTCCCACTTCAACGAACGACATACATCATTAAAGGTGATTACTTCAGCTCTTAGACTTTGGAGTTCCATATCTTTATCACTTCAACGAATGACAGACAACAGTAAAGATGATCATTTCAGGTAAGAAAACTTAGTTCCAAACCCTAAAATTTTGGTTCATACTCACAAAGTTGAACACAAACTCTACAAATTTAGGCCCAAAGTTGTAATTGTTAGACACGAAAGTCGTAAATGTTATAGGCAAAGTCCAAAAGTTTGTCAAAAAGATAACCTAAACTCAAAATAGTTAGACACAAAGCCCAACAATTTATATGCAAAGTCTAAAAAAGTTACTCTAAAAGACAACTAATGTAATACTTAACCCCAAAATTTCGTCACATAACCAAACAGTTGAACACGAACTCTACAAATTTAGTCCCAAAGTCGTAATTGTTAGACACGAAAGTCGTAAATGTTATATTCAAATCCAAAAGTTTGTTAAAAAGACAACCCAAACTCAAAATAGTTAGATGCAAAGCTCAAAAATGTATATGCAAAATCCAAAAAGTTACGCCAAAAGACAACTAATGTAACACTTAACCCCAAAATTTCGGCTCATATGCACAAAGTTGAACTCGAAAGCCTAAAAATTTAGTCCCAAAGTCGTAATTGTTAGACACGAAAGTCGTAAATGTTATATTCAAATCCAAAAGTTTGTTAAAAAGACAACCCAAACTCAAAATAGTTAGACACAAAACCCAACAATTTATAGGCAAAGTCCAAAAAGTTACTCCAAAAGACAACTAATGTAACACTTAACCCCAAAATTTCGTCTCATAACCAAACAGTTGAACTCAAAACCATAAAAATTTAGTCCCAAAGTGATACTAGTTCGACACAAAAGTCGTAAATATTATATACAAAGTCTAAAAGTTTGTCAAAAAGACAACCCAAACTCAGAATAGTTAGACACAAAACCCAACAATTTATAGGCAAAGTCCAAAAAGTTACTCCAAAAGACAACTAATGTAACACTTAACCCCAAAATTTCGTCTCATAACCAAACAGTTGAACTCAAAACCCTAAAAATTTAGTCCCAAAGTGATACTAGTTCGACACAAAAGTCGTAAATGTTATATACAAAGGCCAAAACTTTGTCAAAAAGACAACCCAAACTCAGAATAGTTAGACACGAAAGTCATAAATGTTATATGCAAAGTCCAAAATTTTATCAAAAAGACAACCCAAACTCAGAATATTTAGACACAAAAGACCAAATAGTTACATTCAAAGTCCAAAAGTTTGTCAAAAAGACAACCCAAACTCAAAAGTTTGTCAAAAAGACAACCCAAACTCAAAATAGTTAGACATGAAAGGTCAAAAAGGTATACTCAAAGTCCAAAATGTTACTTCAAAAGACAACTAATATAACAACAAGCCCCAAAACTTCGTCTCATAACCAAAAAGTTGAACTCAAAACCCTAAAAAGTGTCCACTTATCAACCAAAGTCTTTAATACAGCTGAGAAAACCCTAATAAATTATTACAATTTACTAAAAAGGTTGCCCTTGATGATAGTTGCGACTGTGTCTAAATCATTATTGAAAATATTCATAGAACTCTAGTAAAAACCAAACACACTAAAACACCACATTGAAAGAATGAACTTAAAGTTCACGCCCCTGTCACAACTCTGCTAAGAAAAGTACTGCAAAGCATGAAAGTTATGTCCCCTGCTATAACTCTACTAAACGAAAGTATTACCAAACACGTAGGTTACACTCCTACCATAACCCACTAAGAAAAACAAGATTTTGCTTAAAATACCACATTTATGATTGTTACGCCCCTTGTCCCTTTATGAGGGGACGCCCATGAAACTGTTAAAAATAGTCAATTTAACATCTAGACATACCCCAAACTTTATATTAAGCATCCCCATATCAAGAATTTACATAAAAACAACTTTTGAAATTACTACCCCTGTACCCATTTTTGGCGGTTACGCCCATGAAACTGTTAAAAATTGTCAATTTAACATCTAGACATACTCCAAACTTTACATTAGACATCCCCATAGCAAAAATTTGCTTAAAAACAACTTTTGACATTACTACCCCTGTACCCATTTTTGGCGGTTACGCCCATGAAACTGTTAAAAATAGTAAATTTAACATATAGACATACCCCAAACTTCATTTTAGTCATCCCCGTATCAAGAATTTACATAAAAATCACTTTTGAAATTACTACCCCTGTACCCATTTTTGGCGGTTACGCCCATGAAACTATTAAAAATTGTCAATTTAACATCTAGACATACTCCAAACTTCATTTTAGTCATCCCCATATCAAGAATTTACATAAAAACAACTTTTGAAATTACTACCCCTGTACCCATTTTTGGCGGTTACGCCCATGAAACTGTTAAAAATAGTAAATTTAACATATAGACATACCCCAAACTTCATTTTAGTCATCCCCGTATCAAGAATTTACATAAAAATCACTTTTGAAATTACTACCCCTGTACCCATTTTTGGCGGTTACGCCCATGAAACTGTTAAAAATTGTCAATTTAACATCTAGACATACTCCAAACTTTATATTAAGCATCTCCGTATCAAGAATTTACATAAAAACAACTTTTGAAATTACTACCCCTGTACCCATTTTTGGCGGTTACGCCCATGAAACTGTTAAAAATAGTAAATTTAACATATAGACATACCCCAAACTTCATTTTAGTCATCCCCGTATCAAGAATTTACATAAAAATCACTTTTGAAATTACTACCCCTGTACCCATTTTTGGCGGTTACGCCCATGAAACTGTTAAAAATTGTCAAATTAACACCTAGACATACCCCAAACTTCATTTTAGTCATCCCCATATCAAGAATTTACATAAAAACAACTTTTGAAATTACTACCCCTGTACCCATTTTTGGCGGTTACGCCCATGAAATCGATAAAAAAAATTGAAGTTTAACCTATTGGCATACATCAAACATAATATGTGACACGCCCATGTATCAAATTTGCCTAAAAAATCAACCAAAAATTAGTAGTATACAATGTCAATTAGGATTAGACTCTCATATAAGAAAAAATGAAGACTCTCATATAAGGAAAAACCGCACCAAAAAATGTGTGGCCATGTACGGGTAGACTAATTATATAAGGATTTATGAGCGGCTGGCCGCTCTTTTGGGGTCCCTAATTGACATATATAACTACTAATTTTTGGTTGATTTTTTAGGCAAATTTGATACATGGGCGTGTCACATATTATGTTTGATGTATGCCAATAGGTTAAACTTCAATTTTTTTTATCGATTTCATGGGCGTAACCGCCAAAAATGGGTACAGGGGTAGTAATTTCAAAAGTTGTTTTTATGTAAATTCTTGATATGGGGATGACTAAAATGAAGTTTGGGGTATGTCTAGGTGTTAATTTGACAATTTTTAACAGTTTCATGGGCGTAACCGCCAAAAATGGGTACAGGGGTAGTAATTTCAAAAGTGATTTTTATGTAAATTCTTGATACGGGGATGACTAAAATGAAGTTTGGGGTATGTCTATATGTTAAATTTACTATTTTTAACAGTTTCATGGGCGTAACCGCCAAAAATGGGTACAGGGGTAGTAATTTCAAAAGTTGTTTTTATGTAAATTCTTGATACGGAGATGCTTAATATAAAGTTTGGAGTATGTCTAGATGTTAAATTGACAATTTTTAACAGTTTCATGGGCGTAACCGCCAAAAATGGGTACAGGGGTAGTAATTTCAAAAGTGATTTTTATGTAAATTCTTGATACGGGGATGACTAAAATGAAGTTTGGGGTATGTCTATATGTTAAATTTACTATTTTTAACAGTTTCATGGGCGTAACCGCCAAAAATGGGTACAGGGGTAGTAATTTCAAAAGTTGTTTTTATGTAAATTCTTGATATGGGGATGACTAAAATGAAGTTTGGAGTATGTCTAGATGTTAAATTGACAATTTTTAATAGTTTCATGGGCGTAACCGCCAAAAATGGGTACAGGGGTAGTAATTTCAAAAGTGATTTTTATGTAAATTCTTGATACGGGGATGACTAAAATGAAGTTTGGGGTATGTCTATATGTTAAATTTACTATTTTTAACAGTTTCATGGGCGTAACCGCCAAAAATGGGTACAGGGGTAGTAATGTCAAAAGTTGTTTTTAAGCAAATTTTTGCTATGGGGATGTCTAATGTAAAGTTTGGAGTATGTCTAGATGTTAAATTGACAATTTTTAACAGTTTCATGGGCGTAACCGCCAAAAATGGGTACAGGGGTAGTAATTTCAAAAGTTGTTTTTATGTAAATTCTTGATATGGGGATGCTTAATATAAAGTTTGGGGTATGTCTAGATGTTAAATTGACTATTTTTAACAGTTTCATGGGCGTCCCCTCATAAAGGGACAAGGGGCGTAACAATCATAAATGTGGTATTTTAAGCAAAATCTTGTTTTTCTTAGTGGGTTATGGTAGGAGTGTAACCTACGTGTTTGGTAATACTTTCGTTTAGTAGAGTTATAGCAGGGGACATAACTTTCATGCTTTGCAGTACTTTTCTTAGCAGAGTTGTGACAGGGGCGTGAACTTTAAGTTCATTCTTTCAATGTGGTGTTTTAGTGTGTTTGGTTTTTACTAGAGTTCTATGAATATTTTCAATAATGATTTAGACACAGTCGCAACTATCATCAAGGGCAACCTTTTTAGTAAATTGTAATAATTTATTAGGGTTTTCTCAGCTGTATTAAAGACTTTGGTTGATAAGTGGACACTTTTTAGGGTTTTGAGTTCAACTTTTTGGTTATGAGACGAAGTTTTGGGGCTTGTTGTTATATTAGTTGTCTTTTGAAGTAACATTTTGGACTTTGAGTATACCTTTTTGACCTTTCATGTCTAACTATTTTGAGTTTGGGTTGTCTTTTTGACAAACTTTTGAGTTTGGGTTGTCTTTTTGACAAACTTTTGGACTTTGAATGTAACTATTTGGTCTTTTGTGTCTAAATATTCTGAGTTTGGGTTGTCTTTTTGATAAAATTTTGGACTTTGCATATAACATTTATGACTTTCGTGTCTAACTATTCTGAGTTTGGGTTGTCTTTTTGACAAAGTTTTGGCCTTTGTATATAACATTTACGACTTTTGTGTCGAACTAGTATCACTTTGGGACTAAATTTTTAGGGTTTTGAGTTCAACTGTTTGGTTATGAGACGAAATTTTGGGGTTAAGTGTTACATTAGTTGTCTTTTGGAGTAACTTTTTGGACTTTGCCTATAAATTGTTGGGTTTTGTGTCTAACTATTCTGAGTTTGGGTTGTCTTTTTGACAAACTTTTAGACTTTGTATATAATATTTACGACTTTTGTGTCGAACTAGTATCACTTTGGGACTAAATTTTTATGGTTTTGAGTTCAACTGTTTGGTTATGAGACGAAATTTTGGGGTTAAGTGTTACATTAGTTGTCTTTTGGAGTAACTTTTTGGACTTTGCCTATAAATTGTTGGGTTTTGTGTCTAACTATTTTGAGTTTGGGTTGTCTTTTTAACAAACTTTTGGATTTGAATATAACATTTACGACTTTCGTGTCTAACAATTACGACTTTGGGACTAAATTTTTAGGCTTTCGAGTTCAACTTTGTGCATATGAGCCGAAATTTTGGGGTTAAGTGTTACATTAGTTGTCTTTTGGCGTAACTTTTTGGATTTTGCATATACATTTTTGAGCTTTGCATCTAACTATTTTGAGTTTGGGTTGTCTTTTTAACAAACTTTTGGATTTGAATATAACATTTACGACTTTCGTGTCTAACAATTACGACTTTGGGACTAAATTTGTAGAGTTCGTGTTCAACTGTTTGGTTATGTGACGAAATTTTGGGGTTAAGTATTACATTAGTTGTCTTTTAGAGTAACTTTTTTAGACTTTGCATATAAATTGTTGGGCTTTGTGTCTAACTATTTTGAGTTTAGGTTATCTTTTTGACAAACTTTTGGACTTTGCCTATAACATTTACGACTTTCGTGTCTAACAATTACAACTTTGGGCCTAAATTTGTAGAGTTTGTGTTCAACTTTGTGAGTATGAACCAAAATTTTAGGGTTTGGAACTAAGTTTTCTTACCTGAAATGATCATCTTTACTGTTGTCTGTCATTCGTTGAAGTGATAAAGATATGGAACTCCAAAGTCTAAGAGCTGAAGTAATCACCTTTAATGATGTATGTCGTTCGTTGAAGTGGGAAACATTGGTATTAAAGCCTTCAGCGGTCAAAATGAGATCATAGAACTCTTCTGGAATTGCCTCAGGGGTCAAAACGAGTTCAAGTAACCCACCACCCCGCATTTTTCCCCCACTGCTGACCCGACAGCCACTACCTACGCTTGGGCTAACGCGCTTTTCTGATTGGTTAATCCACCTGTCAGCCATTTCTTCGCCCCGCCTCCTATGTTAATACTCTTTTCTGATTGGTTAATCCCGCTATCAAGCGATGTTGACGTACTCACTCGCTGATTGGCTAATTTATTCATTTCTTACCAGGTTATATTTAAACTAGACGGCGTTATAAGTTTGATTGATTCAAGGAAAGTTACTGTTCACACTAGCGGAGTTTTGCACCGTAAGTTGGCTTGTTTTCTCTTAAAGTATGTTAAGGCTTATCGATAACAGGTTATATTCGGTGTAGATGATTGAGACTATATTTTACGCTGTAAGTTTGAATGTTTTCTCTTAAAGTATGGTAAGACTTAACGATAACACGTTATTCAACTGTATTGATGTAAAGTAGTTAAGATAAGTAATGTTGAATGTAATGTTCCTTCATTTTTCTTATTGGTTGATTAAAGTATGATATACCAGACAACCGCCATACACCACACATACCACACTAGGCGCCCGGTATACAGCCCTCATGTCACACTAGACGCCGGGCATACAGCCTTATATCACACTAGATGACCTCCATACACCCTACATACCACACCAGATGACCTCCATACACCCCTCACGACACAGTAGACGACCTCCATACACCCCTCACGATACACTAAACGACCCCTATACAACCATCATGACACACTAAACGCCCTCTATACACCCAATATGACACACTAGACGACCTCCATACAACCATCATACCCCACTAGACGACCTCCGTACACCCATCACGACATACTAGCCGACCTCCATGTACCCATCATGGCACACTAGACGACCCCTATACAACCATCATGACACACTAGACGACCCCTATACAACCAACATGACACACTAAACGCCCTCTATACACCCAATATGATACACTAGACGACCTCCGTACACCCATCACGACATACTAGCCGACCTCCATTGACCCATCACGGCACACTAGACGACCCCTATACAACCATCATGACACACTAGACGATCCCTATACAACCATCATGACACACTAAACGCCCTCTATACACCCAATATGACACACTAGACGACCTCCGTACACCCATCACGACATACTAGCCGACCTCCATTGACCCATCACGGCACACTAGACGACCCCTATACAACCATCATGACACACTAGACGATCCCTATACAACCATCATGACACACTAAACGCCCTCTATACACCCAATATGACACACTAGACGACCTCCGTACACCCATCACGGCACACTAGACGACCCCTATACAACCATCATGACACACAAGACGACCCCTATACAACCATCATGACACACTAGACGACCCCTATACAACCATCATGACACACTAAACGCCCTCTATACACCCAATATGACACACTAGACGACCTCCGTACACCCATCACGACATACTAGCCGACCCCTATACAGCCCTTATTACACACTAGGCGACCTCCATACACCCATTGCTGCGATGAACATACTAGTAAAACAGACTGTATAAACTGTAAGGGTGTTAAAGCATACACCAAACGAACACCCGGGCTTTTTAAACTAGAGTACGAAGGGACAGCTCTTGTTAGCTTATGTAGTAAGACGTACCATTGTAGTGGGGATTACGATAAAATCAGTTGTAAAGGGCTAAGCAAGCAACACAACAAATTAGATAAAGATATGTTTTTAGAGGTTCTCGCCACGCAAAAGGCCAAGGGTGGGAAAAATGTAGGTTTCAAAGTCTTAAATAATTCCATATTTTCCTATAGTCAAACAAGAAATGCTCTTTCCTATTTCTATATAAAAAGAAAGGTAGCTGATGATAATGTCTCGACTACACCTCTAGATATTTAACTCTTTACACTACCAGTTTAGACTACCCAGCAATCTCTAACAGTTTCACCCTAGCTAAGCAGACATCCAACTACATAGGTATAACTAAATGTTATCCTTGTACTATATATTTACTTCGTGTACTGAATATTTTTGTAATGTTATATAATATCAATGTATGTTATACACCTATTGAGATAATAAAAGAAAAAAAAAATATATCTTTGTCTTCTGTTTTATATTGATTGTTTTTCATTGATGTTGTATAATCTACTAACCTATCACTAACGATCAAGAACTCCAAAGTCAGCATACACCAGACATAAACAGGTCACTTCCGGGGTCACTGGGACCAGCTGTCACGGTTAACTCCCCCTGTCTCTCGTGTACATGTGGTGCGCTGCGCACCACACTATATATCTTTGTTAATTTACGGGCCAAATGCGACTCAGTTACACCCTTGTATACTACTTTCGTATAAGAGGACGACAGAGCTATTAAAATAGGATGGGTAACTTTGATCTGTTGGTGATTATCTATTTAATTTGGTCAATACTCTCTTTTATTTTGTTGTTTATTGCGTGTTATGTCATAAACAACATTTGTATCTATTAATTATCGTGTGAGTGAGTGAGTGCGTGCGTGCGTGAGTGGGGTGAGTGAGTGGCTGAGTGAGGTGAGGTGAGGTGAGTGAGTGAGTGGGTGAGTGAGTGAGTGAGTGAGTGAGTGAGTGAGTGAGTGAGTGAGTGAGTGAGTGAGTGAGTGAGTGAGTGAGTGAGTGAGTGAGTGAGTGAGTGAGTGAGTGAGTGAGTGAGTGAGTGAGTGAGTGAGTGAGTGAGTGAGTGAGTGAGTGAGTGAGTGAGTGAGTGAGTGAGTGAGTGAGTGAGTGAGTGAGTGAGTGAGTGGGGTGAATGAACGGACTGTTGAATAATCCTAAACGTTAAAAACAATTTCCTTCATTTTTATTGTGAAAATTAGCGAATCCAAAACTGGAACACCCAAAAATACCACACTGAAGCCTAATGTGTTAGGCCTGACAGGCGCAGATATCGCTCCCAGTTTGCTGTAAACCATGCCACATCGAAATTGACGCCCATTCAACGTTTTAAGCCTGCATGATGAAAATAAAGAACGTAAGCAAAAAAGGAAAGCAACTCCTAAAAGCTATATTTGACACTTATAACATAAAGTTCACTGAAAGACTGTGCTGTATAAATGGACAGGTTCATACTTTATATTTGGTGTTAACTGTCAAGACCTGTGAACTGACCAGCCACAAATGTTTTCTACTTCAGCGCAATCACCTCGTACGGTTATATAAAGCTTAAAATACAAGAAAAGACCACAAATCATGTTTCATCTTTGCGAGCACAATACTAAATAACAGAATCGGCGTTTCTACGGAAAGGTCTTCATCTGGGATTTTAAAAAAAATTCATATCAAAATCAAAATTACAAATTGATCACTTGTCACTCAAGACACTCACTTTTTTTCTCTTCAGCCTAAAGTATGTACTTCTACTTTTTCTATTGATAACTGTATTTCTCTTTTCTTCTTTAATTTTAAAAAAAAAATGCATTCATCATCATGTGCCATACCGGTCGGCGTAGGTGATCATGTCCCTCCAGAATCTTCTATCTACAGTGCATCGTATCAGTTCTGTTGTTGACTGTTTTCCATGCCATGACACCAAGCTATAACAGTATTTTCTCTCTTTGTCGTCCGCGATCTCTCTTTCCTTTTATTTTGCCAGTTGTAACCAAGTATTCCAACTTGGAATTAATTCAATTCATTCAAAAAGTTTGCATTGGGTACAATTGTGCTAGATCCTCAACAAAGCGGAGCTGACTGTAAGGCAATACAAGAACGGGTAAAGTGCACGTCAATCTAATTTGACTTTACTTAGAAGCTAACATTGGGAACAGATTAGGGGATGGGAGTGCTGAGTCCTTTAATTACATCTTTTTGTTCCCGCCGTTGGCAAAAACAACGGTTGAAAGAATATAACCAAAAGAGCCGATTTATCATGCACGTGATTTGTTTGCGGTCTGATATAATCGATGAGCTACATAAATACGAGTAATTGATTAACTAAATCAATATAAATAATGCGTATAATCTTCGATCTGTAACTGAAGCCAACACGAAAACGTTCTTTCGCTACCGCAATTAATTATAAAAGGTTTAGGAAAATAAAACAGAGACGGAGTGTACACTGGCAACAATAACGTGCACCCTTTCCAGATTTCAATACAGGGTTTCTACAAAACACTTCTTTATTTCAAATAAAAACAACTTATTAGAATAAGTATAAATATAGTAACCGTACATACATTTTATCTATGAAACAAATGTTTCCCTCCCACAAAATCTTTGTGCACTCCTTCCACCACTAGAGGGCTGAGAAATCCAATATGGCGTTCAATCATCGACAACGCTGACCAGGTGTTCTGCAATTGCCTCCTGAGATTACCGGACCTAAATGTTTGTGTCTTTTTCATTTAGATCTTAGGGGTACTTGAAGGATGAGGTGTATGTACCTCAACTACCCGCAGAAGACCCGAATGATCAACAGGAACGCATCATTGACGCTGTAAAATCGATCACGCTGGATACAGAGAGTATGGTCTGAGAAAAATATAGTATCGATGCTTGCTGAGTATCTGCACTGTGCTTGTGTGATACCATAGCAAACTTAATAAATTGATGCAGCTGTAGCCACCGACGGTGGTAAAAGAATATTCCAAAAAGTTATGACTTTAATCATCATCATCATGTACACACCAGTTGGTGTAGGGAATCGTGTCCTTCCACAATCTTCTATCCACCGTATATCGTATCAATCCTGTTGTTGACTGCCTTGAGACAAAGCTATCTAGTATTTTCTCTCTTTGTCGTCCGCGATCTCTCTTTCCCTGTATTTTGCCAGTTGTAACAAAGTATTACAACTTTCCTCTTATCATGATGTGCTCGAAAAAAATTGATTGTTTCTTTGTGATGTTTTTTTAGGAGTTCCCTTTTTGTATTGGCCTCATTGAGAATTTCCTCATTGGTCTTTTTAGCTGTTAAGGGGAACTCTCAACATTCTTCTGAGAAATCCTATCTATGTGGCCTCTAATCGTCTTTTCATTTGTTCATGATTCTCTTCCATAGGCCAGAATTGGCTATATATAGCACCGATGAACTCTCTTTCTCACTTCTATTAACATAGATTTTTTGCATAAGACGTTTTTAATTTTTTGAAATGCTATTTTCGTCTGAACTATTCTGCTTTTTATTTATGTGGTGCATTTTCCATCTGATGTTACTATTGTGCCCAAGTATTTGAAGCGCTGCACTTGTTTCAGATTTGTCCTGTTAATTGTTATGTTGCATGATGGTGATGATTGTTTCTTCGATATGACCATTACTTCTGTTTTCTTATTATTCAGACTCAGACCTTTCTTGTTGCTTTCTTTTACTATTATGTCTATCATTTCAATGATTTTATAACTACTTGAAATAAAGGACTGCTTTTGTGGACACCATGTATTACAGTGGCTGGCGTTTGTTGACGTGTTATGTATCTCCAGACTTGTGTATCTCGCGGTCGTTATTTTATTCAACACTCAAATCACTCTTCACACAAGCGTATCAGGTACCAGACGCCGGTTATCGAATGGCCTGAAATCTTATAGCTGTCAGTGCTCATAGCTGATTAATTGCGTCAGGATCAGTAACCCATAACTTATCAATAATATATTTCATCCCTTATCTCATTCCCATCCTCAACCTAAGCAACAATTTTAGAAACAGACTAACTAGTCTGGACAAGTGAGTTGTAATCAAAGGAGGATGGCAAACCAATTACTCAAACAATATCTGAAATCAAAGAAGGGTGGCAAACCAATTACTCAAACAATATCTGAAATCAAAGAAGGGTGGCAAACCAATTACTCAAACAATATCTGAAATCAAAGAAGGATGGCAAACCAATTACTCAAACAATATCTGAAATCAAAGAAGGGTGGCAAACCAATTACTCAAACAATATCTGAAATCAAAGAAGGGTGGCAAACCAATTACTCAAACAATATCTGAAATCAAAGAAGGATGGCAAACCAATTACTCAAACAATATCTGAAATCAAAGAAGGGTGGCAAACCAATTACTCAAACAATATCTGAAATCAAAGAAGGATGGCAAACCAGTTACTCAAACAATATCTGAAATCAAAGAAGGATGGCAAACCAATTACTCAAACAATATCTGAAATGAAAGAAGGGTGGCAAACCAATTACTCAAACAATATCTGAAATCAAAGAAGGATGGCAAACCAATTACTCAAACAATATCTGAAATCAAAGAAGGGTGGCAAACCAATTACTCAAACAATATCTGAAATCAAAGAAGGATGGCAAACCAGTTACTCAAACAATATCTGAAATCAAAGAAGGATGGCAAACCAGTTACTCAAACAATATCTGAAATCAAAGAAGGATGGCAAACCAATTACTCAAACAATATCTGAAATCAAAGAAGGGTGGCAAACCAATTACTCAAACAATATCTGAAATCAAAGAAGGATGGCAAACCAATTACTCAAACAATATCTGAAATCAAAGAAGGGTGGCAAACCAATTACTCAAACAATATCTGAAATCAAAGAAGGGTGGCAAACCAATTACTCAAACAATATCAGTCTGAAGTCGGTTGCATGTGTTGGGTTCAAAAAGTTGCAGATATCGCAGCTTGCTGTAAACGGCGATATGACGTAACTACGCTGTTTAGCGAGCGGGCCACGTGCGATGTGGAGTAACATCGAACGCCCAGTGAAATCAGGATAAGAACGCCAGAGTGACATTTCTTTAAAGAAAATTTAAAAAAAAAACGTCACATTCAAACAAATATCGCCAACTTCAAGGGAAAAAAAACTATCTTTACGACACATAGTACCATTGCTGGTGTATGTCGGGGGCAACGATAGAACCAGACTTCAAGAATTAAGCATAATCTCTACTCTATTTCCGTGACGAGTCATTATGTGACTGTTTGAAGAGTCATTGTGTTATGTGACTGTTTGAAGAGTCATTGTGTTATGTGACTGTTTGAAGAGTCATTGTGTTATGTGACTGTTTGAAGAGTCATTGTGTTATGTGACTGTTTGAAGAGTCATTGTGTTATGTGACTGTTTGAAGAGTCATTGTGTTATGTGACTGTTTGACGAATCGTTCTGTTATGTGACTGTTTGACGAATCGTTGTGTTATGTGACTGTTTGAAGAGTCATTGTGTTATGTGACTGTTTGAAGAGTCATTGTGTTATGTGACTGTTTGACGAATCGTTCTGTTATGTGACTGTTTGACGAATCGTTGTGTTATGTGACTGTTTTAGGAGTCATTGTGTTATGTGACTGTTTGACGAATCGTTCTGTTATGTGACTGTTTGACGAATCGTTGTGTTATGTGACTGTTTGAAGAGTCATTGTGGTATGTGACTGTTTGAAGAGTCATTGTGTTATGTGACTGTTTGAAGAGTCATTGTGTTATGTGACTGTTTGACGAATCATTCTGTTATGTGACTGTTTGACGAATCGTTGTGTTATGTGACTGTTTGAATAGTCATTGTGTTATGTGACTGTTTGAAGAGGCATTGTGTTATGTGACTGTTTGAAGAGTCATTGTGTTATGTGACTGTTTGAAGAGTCATTGTATTATATGACTGTTTGACGAATCTTTCTGTTATGTGACTGTTTGACGAATCGTTGTGTTATGTGACTGTTTGAATAGTCATTATGTTATGTGACTGTTTGACGAGTCATTGCGTTATGTGACTGTTCGACGAATCATTCTGTTATGTGACTGTTTCACGAATCGTTGTGTTATGAGACTGTTTGACGATCATTATGTTATGTGACTGTTTGAATAGTCATTATGTTATGTGACTGTTTGACGAGTCATTGCGTTATGTGACTGTTCGACGAATCATTCTGTTATGTGACTGTTTCACGAATCGTTGTGTTATGAGCCTGTTTGACGATCATTATGTTATGTGACTGTTTCACGAATCGTTGTGTTATGTGACTGTTTGACGATCATTATGTTATGAGACAGACAAGTCATTCTGTTATGAGACTTTGACGAGTCATTCTGTTATGAGACTGTTTGGCGAGTCATTGTATTATGAGACTGTTTGACGAGTCATTATGTTATGAGACTGATGAGTCATTCTGTTATGAGATTGTTTGACGAGTCATTGTGCTATGAGATTGTTTGACGAGTCATTGTGTTATGTGACTGCTGCCTTACTTATCTCTTGACCTTCTAAGTCGCTGGGGTAGTGGTCGTGTCTAATACTTTCCTGTGGTGTAGCGTTAACTATGCCAACGTCTACTGTAGGGTGAATATTACATCCCATAATCCTAACTTTTTTTTATTATTGGTTACTTATGTCTATTAGTAAAAAAAAAGTAAAGTAAAGTACCCCCGTCACGCCTAGTGGCGTATAGGGAAATATGGTGTTAGTGACCCTATATTTTACAGACCTTCAGCACATTATTTTGGGGTAATGTGGTCGGTACTACACCCGTGCTACTTTACGTTCCCAGAAAAAAATCCGGTACCCATTTAAGGCTGGGTGAACCCGGAAGCTGTCGATTGGGATCGAACCCTACCCCTTGTCCTTTGTAGCCCAGTTCACTGGCTCCCACTTCTGTCTATTGCTTTTAATTTTTACAATTAAGTGTTCGGGACAACGACTGTATGTTGACCAATTTCTTGACTTTTAATCTTATCGGCAGCGTTCTCGCAGATATACGAGATGACAAGGTAAATGATCGATTGCTATTATATGTCATAAATTCAATATGATTTTTCTCACTAACATTTTATTCTCACTAATATATTTTATCCTCCTTAATATATTTTATCCCCACTAATATATTTATCTCATTAATATATTTTATCACATTAATATATTTTATCCCCACTAATATATTTTCTCCCATTAATATATTTTATCCCCACTAATATATTTTCTCCCATTAATATATTTTATCCCCACTAATATATTTTCTCCCATTAATATATTTTATCCCCACTAATATATTTTATCTCCACTAATATATTTTATCCCCACTAATATATTTTATCCCCACTAATATATTTTATCCCCACTAATATATTTTCTCCCATTAATATATTTTATCCCCACTAATATATTTTATCCCATTAATATATTGTATCTCAATATTATGTTCTTCTTTCACTTTTCAGGAAGGAACAGGCGGGTTCGAATCCTGGTAGTGTCAACAGTTCTTTTTCTATCAAGGGAAAAAAAAAACTCCCACTGAAGCACCTCGGACAAGCGGCCTTTACTCTCCGACCCTACAAGTTCCCCGCCCTCGTCCCTTTCTCGGCAGACCCTAGTAATGAAAAACTACAGTAAAGATATATTTTTTGCGTTTGTTTTTTTTTTTTTTTTTTAATATAGTTATTATTATTTCGCCGATACAAAAAAATACTGAGCCGCGATAGCTCAGTGGTTAGTGAACTGGACTACAAAGGACAAGAGATAGGGTTCGATTCCAATCGACGGCTTCCAGGCCTTTAATGGGTACCGGATTTTTTTCTGTGAAAGTAAAGCGGCACGGGCGTAATACCGACCACATTACCCCAAAAATCATGTGCTGATGGTCTGTAAAATTTATGGTCACTAAACACCATATTCCCTATACGCCACTTGGCGTGACGGGGGCTCTTCACTTATATATATATATATATATATATATATATATATATATATATATATATATATATATATATATATATATATGCCAAAAAAAAAACAGTGCTGAGATATAAGGATGTTTGCAGGGCTTCCTTGGGGGAATGTTTCTATAAGTGAAAGGAACTGGGAAAATGTGGCTGCGGATCGTAGCACATGGAGAGCAAACATTAAAAAGTGGCACAGCAACTTTCGAGACAGTGCTGATGTCAAATTCAGAAGATAAAGGGTGCAAGAGAAAGGAGACAAGGCCGGGTACCGCGGGTACACCTTGCTCGTTCTGTGGATGGATCTGTATGTCCAGGATTGGCAAATTCAGCCACGAGAAAAAATGTTCAGTAAAGCAGCACCCAGTATGAGACACTAATGCTTTACCAAAGTACTGATTTATCATGATTGCTTGCTACAAGCCGTCTTGTCAAGACGCCAAAGGCCATATAATTCCAATAAAGAAACATTAATGTTGCTGGTGTTGGTTATAGTCACCGCTGTCCTCAATAGAATTTCAAACTTTCTTCGAACACAACCTGTGGTAGTACTCTCATTAGGTCAAACTACTTTACCACTTTTGATTTAATTAACCAATAAGGTACGTAGTGGTCTTGTCTAATACTTCCCTGTGGTGCAGCGTTAACTATACCAGCGCCCTCTGCAAGGTAATGATTACGTCCCATAACCCTAACTTTTTTTTTTTAATTGTTGGTTATTTCTGTCTATTGTTTTTATTTTTTACAATTATCGGTCGGGACAACCACATAATACATTTTAGATATCAAATAGGAAAGGACATATGGAATCGTTTGCATCTGTAAGACTCAATTGGCATTGTCATAAAATATCATTGATGTTGATTAATTACTCGAACATTTGCACAGAGGTTCAGGAATGAATACCATGATTACGGGGATAACAATAGAGATAAGTCAATATTGTGAAGCTGGACTAGGTTCACTATTTAAGGAAGATGGTTCAAGCTTTAGGGTGAAGAAATAACAAAGATAATAGGGGTCAGGGATTTTTCAGAGAGGACAATAATTGTGGAAGATGATTCAGTAAGATACTGTTTAGAGAAGTTTTTAGAGACTTCAGATACACCAGTGCGAAAAAGTGTTAAGCTAAGAGTATACAGGTTTCACATGAGAAAAAGTTATTGGCTACAGGTTACAGACAGAAGTTATATTATTGTGTCCGTGATTCTTTTCGAGTCAAAGAAGTTGTGCTGATTTTTCTACAGAACCTGGTGAGTGTCATACCACCGGCCGTAGCCTTAGACACCAAGAGAAGACTATGATATAGAGTTAATATATTCATGGACGGCCATAAAGAGACTTTTATATGCAAGAATGGCATTTATTCAGATGCGTTTGAAGTGTAACTAGAAAGCCGTGTAAATAAACTTTTGAACGTAATCAAAACTACATATTCGAATCATCACTAGAACTAGAAGTGTTAAGGACAAGTGTTCTTTGAGGCCTTTTGTAGTCGCAGTTTCCATGTCGTGTTCATTATTCACGTTGTGTTTTCACCACCGCCACACAACTGGCCCTAGATATTTAAACTCTCGGGCAGCTTTAATATCTTGATTATACAGATTAATTAACAGTTATTAATTTACATTCTTTATGCTATTAAAGACAAAATATGTCTCGCAACATATTATGTTGTAGGAAAAAGAAGTATTAAACTCTCCCGTATGCGCTACAGGTAAAGGAGCTAGTGTTTTACCATGCTGTGATTATCCTACCAGCTCAATTAGTAAGATCCCTCATTATTATTATTATTATTATTATTTGCACGAGTAAACTGCAGCATAAGAGATTCCTTTTTAATCTAATATTATTATTAACATATTACATTAAAAAAAATATTTATCCATTCTTTCTCCTACTGAAACTTTCTTCAGAGCTTTTATTTTCGCGGACCACAAGCTACCAGCCGCTGATTTTGCACATAAAACTGTTCTGACAATAACAAACAAAAAAACACAGCCACGTATAATATATACGAGTACACGCACGCACGCACACACTCACACACATGCTCGTGTTGCAAGCTTACCGTTCTGTTGAGCGGTGTTTGTGTCCCCATCTCTCGCTTCCTGTTTCTGTCCTTTTCTCCATCTTCTTTTCTCAAGTCTGTTTTGTTCTCTTTCAATGTCTGAAAAGAGAAACACATTTTCAGGAAGGCCAGGTCAGACATCATTTTGACGCGTGTGTTGTGTTCAACATTGGTCAATGAATTTCATTCAACATCAGTGCCGTCTCCGCATCGAAGGTTGGCTACCATGGAGCGCCATTCCACTCTGTCTCTTGCTTTGATGGCGCAGATTGTTATAGACTGATTTGTCCATCTTTTGATGTTACTCGTCCATGTTAGTCTTGGTTTGCCTCTTTTACCTTGTATTTTCCCTTCCAAGATTACTTTTAGTAGGCTGGTGTGTCTTTTATTAAGCCCCAAAATTTCATGTCTTGTTCTAATTGTGTTTAGTAGTTCTCTTTTCATTTTTAGTTGTTTTAAAACTTCATCGTTTGTTTTCTTTTCTTTCCATCCAATCCTACCTATTCTTCTATTAATCCACATTTCAAAGGCTTCAATTTTCTTCAAATTTCATTAGCAAAATAAAATTGTCATGTTTTAGTAGCACCAAATGTCACGGTGACCTTGGAAGAAAACTGACTGTGCTGCACAGTTTATGTATGGAAAGCGGAGAAAGGCTGTTACAGAAGATAATGAAATATGAAGAATTTGGAAGGGTTTGGGGAGTGGGCGTTCAGTAATAGTGCTGGAAACTGTCAGCGAAACATAGCTGATGGCCTTCGCCAGGATCGGTGAACCAGACCTATCCAGATCCTAGACCACCTATTCGCGGTTAACCAGTCTAACTCTGACTATGTGAGCAGGGATGGAGAAAGGGCAATCTGACACTCAAAAATGCAGTGCTGAAGTCGGATGTATTGGACCGAAAGGCGCAAATACCACATACAGCATCACCACATACCTGGCTACTGTGATCCTACTTTACGTAGTCTATACAGCTCCGACATTAATGTGTATGTTCACTATCACAGCTCGTATTAACGTTAACAATCAATTAATATGTTGTGCGAAACCAGAATTATAAATGGACAACAATATGGTTCTGTTAACATTTCTACTAGCAAATCAGTAAATTATAAAGATAATTAACAGAACTTTCTACTCACAATAACTGAAACTGTGAAGACAATTCGTTCAACTATCTGCTCACTATACTTGAAAACAATTTGTTCAACTCTCAACTCACAATAACTGAAATTGTGAAGACAAATAGTTCAACTATCTATTCACAAACTATACGTGTTGACAATTCGTACAACTTTCTACTCACTGTAGGTGATGGCAGTTCGTTCAACTTTTTACACACTATACGTGATGACAATTGGTTCAACCTTTTACTTAGTATAGGTGATGACAATTAGTTCAACCTTTAACACACTATAGGTGATGACAGTTCGTTCAACTTTTTACTCACTATACGTAAAGACAATTTGTTCAACTTTCAACTCAAAAAATCCAAACTGATTTTTTTTTATTCTAAGAGTTACCACGATTTCATTTGAAGCATTCCGTAACTTAACTTTAGGGGAAGTCCGTTCACTGTAGTGTTGAGAAACACCGCTCCACTTCCGCTCGGAACTACCCAGTTCTAATGTTCTCATTGGCTGCGGTAAAAAATGGTGAGTTGTAGATTCCAGATATAACCTCTGTACTTAGAATGTTTCCTTGCCTCATGCTCTTTACGTTGCCTTCCAATCTTAATTTCTTCCTGTTTCCTTGCTGCCATCTGCTGTTTTAACATGTTTCCCAGCTCCGATCTGATGATCTCTTTTCTTAATGTGCAGAGCATCAATGTTTTTCTTTCGGGCACAAAAGTCAAAGTGAAATACTGCGACCATAGTCGCACCTCGCCTCAGATAGTGTCAACAATAAAACAGTTTTTGTGGTGTTTTGACTGGTATCTGTGTCTTTCTTCTTTTTTTTTTTTCAATTTATTCCAGCGAATTGGAATTGAAAATGACTGTGGGCACACTCTTTTCGGTGAAGTCGTTAGAAATTGTCCCCCATGCAGCCAACTTGACTCGCACTGGAGCTCTCCCTTGCTAACAGCCATCAAAGGACAATGCAAAATCAAAATGGCCGCATGTCGCACGGTTTTGCAGAGACTAAATAAGTGGCTTGAACCGTTTCGGTTGCTTTTGTTCGTTTTAAATGTGTATTTTCGAGGAAACTTGAGTAAAGAAGTGACTGTGCACTCTCTATTCGATGGAAGTAGCTTGGAATCGTGGCCTGTGTGCCGAGATTATGGCTGCACGGTACTCTACGATGTCAACAGTACTTGTCATCGCGCTTCATCGGCAGCTGTGTCATGGGAGGAGCGCTTAAAGGGAATTCCCATCTGCAGTGATACTGACTCCATGATCAGAAATTAGAGAAATTATTTTATTTGTTTTTTTTTTCTTTTACATATGAAGATGAGAACGAATGCTTAGTCTTATCGGAGAAGATTAATAACAATGTTCGAATTGAGAATACAAAGTATCTTTGGTAAATTAAAGTGCAAAAGAGCTGCTCGTATACCGATGTAAGAGCCAAAATACAACTTTAAAATGAGTAATATAACTGGTATGATAGTAATCAACTTTGAACAATTACTTCGGGTTCTCGTCGGTGTTGCGAATTTCGAGAACTACCACGACGTCTTCCCATGTGATCAGGAGAGCGATCTGTGTAGAAATAGCCACCCGTTAAGTAGTCTGGGTGCGTTAAGTCGTTAGTTTACCGCTAACCGGAATATTTGAGCCTTTCGCCCGGCACATCCATATTCGGCTTATCTCACTAATATATTCTTATCTCACTAATATATTTCATCTCATTATATTCTTATCTCACTAATATATTCTTATCTCACTAATATATTCTTACTAACATATTCTTATCTCACTAATATATTCTTATCTCACTAATATATTCTTATCTCACTAATATATTCTTATCTCACTAATATATTCTTATCTCACTAATATATTCTTACTAACATATTCTTATCTCACTAATATTTTCTTATCTCACTAATATATTTCATCTCATTATATTCTTATCTCACTAATATATTCTTATCTCACTAATATATTCTTATCTCACTAATATATTCTTATCTCACTAATATATTCTTATCTCACTAATATATTCTTACTAACATATTCTTATCTCACTAATATTTTCTTATCTCACTAATATATTTCATCTCATTATATTCTTATCTCACTAATATATTTTTTCATCTCATTATATTCTTATCTCACTAATATATTTCATCTCATTATATTCTTATCTCACTAATACATTTCATCTCACTATATTCTTATCCCACTAATATATTTCGTCTCATTATATTCTTATCTCGCTCATATATTTCATCTCACTATATTCTTATCTCACTAATATATTTCGTCTCATTATATTCTTATCTCACTAATATATTTCATCTCTCTATATTCTTATCTCACTAATATATTTCATCTCACTAATATATTTCATCTCACTATGTTCTTATCTTACTAATATATTTCATCTCACTAATATATTTCATCTCACTAATATATTTCATCTCACTATATTCTTATCTTACTAATATATTGCATCCCACTATGTTCTTATCTCACTAATATATTTCATCCCACTATGTTCTTATCTCACTAATATATTTCATCTCAGTATGTTCTTATTTCACTAATATATTTCATCTCAGTATGTTCTTATCTCACTAATATATTTCATCCCACTATGTTCTTATCTCACTAATATATTTCATCCCACTATGTTCTTATCTTACTAATATATTTCATCCCACTATGTTCTTATCTCACTAATATATTTCATCCCACTATGTTCTTATCTCACTAATATATTTCATCCCACTATGTTCTTATCTCACTAATATATTTCATCTCACTATGTTCTTATCTCACTAATATATTTCATCCCACTATGTTCTTATCTCACTAATATATTTCATCTCAGTATGTTCTTATTTCACTAATATATTTCATCTCAGTATGTTCTTATCTCACTAATATATTTCATCCCACTATGTTCTTATCTCACTAATATATTTCATCCCACTATGTTCTTATCTCACTAATATATTTCATCCCACTATGTTCTTATCTCACTAATATATTTCATCCCACTATGTTCTTATCTTACTAATATATTTCATCTCACTATGTTCTTATCTCACTAATATATTTCATCTCACAATGTTCTCCCTCACTAATATATTTCATCTCACTATATTCTTATCTCACTAATATATTTCATCTCACAATGTTCTACCTCACTAATATATTTCATCTCACTATGTTCTTATCTCAATAATATATTTCATCTCACTATGTTCTTATCTCAATAATATATTTCATCTCACTATGTTCTTATCTCACTAATAATACTTTGCATCTCACTATATTCTTATTTCACTAATATATTTCATCTCACTAATATATTTCATCTCACTAAGTTCTTATCTCACTAATATAGTTCATCTCACTAAGTTCTTATCTCACTAATATATTTCATCTCACTATGTTCTTATCTCACTAATATATTTCATCCCACTAAGTTCTTATCTCACTAATATATTTCATCTCACTATGTTCTTATCTCACTAATATATTTCATCCCACTAAGTTCTTATCTCACTAATATATTTCATCCCACTAAGTTCTTATCTCACTAATATATTTCATCTCACTATGTTCTTATCTCACTAATATATTTCATCTCACTATGTTCTTATCTCACTAATATATTTCATCTCACTATGTTCTTACCTCACTAATATATTGTATTTCACTGATATGTTTATGTTTAAATTTAATTAATATATAGTCCAAGTTCCAGTATTGCTGATCTGACATACAATAAAAATGATTATGTGGTGGATTGCAGCTTGGAAATCAGTGTAACTCGAACATACAGAACATATAACACGGTCGCAAACGGAGAATGCTGCTTCAATCGTGACACAAGCCACATTTTACAAATAATGATTTATTTAAAGCAATGCTGGATAGCATGAGCTAGCTCTGACGGCCTCTCCCATGGTCTGTCACACCTGACACCGGGATAACAGATGAAGTTAGGGGTTTCATGTACTGAATTCTGATCAGTAACGCATTTGTCAACAAGAAAGGTCATAGTCTCAATAGTAAGAAAACAGAAGTAATGGTCAAAGCCAATTTAAAATAAAATTATCATCAACGTTAAAAAAAAATAGATGGAAAGTCTGGAACAAGTGCAACGCGTCAAATACTTAGGTACAATACTAACATCAAATAGAAGATGCATCACAGAAATAAAAAATAAAAAAAGAATAGCTCATGCCAAAAAGCATTTCAGAAAATGAGAAACGACTTCTGCAGCAAATTTATGCCAAAAGAAATGAGAAAGAGAATTCATCGGTGCTATATAGAGCCAATTATGATCTACGAAAGCGAATCATGGAGAGTAAACAAAGAAATGAAAAGACGATTAGAAGTCACAGAGATGGGATTTATCATATAAAGTGTTAAAAGTCTCCTGTACAGCTAAAAACAGAACAAAGAGGAAATTCTCAAAGAGGACAGCACAAAAAGGGATCTCATTAAAAAAAAAACACATCAGAAAAAAACAATCGACATTATTCGGTCACATCATGAGAAGAGGAAAGTTGGAGTGCTTGGTTACAATTGACAAAATACAGGGAAAGAGAGATTGCGGACGGCAAAGAGAGAAGATATTAGACAGCTTGGTGTCATGGCATGGAAACAGAACCGCCACCACCACCACCACGACGATGACGACATTTCGCGGTATTTCAAGAACATCGGAGCACCTATGAATGTACCCAGGATGCAGTGGTGATGATTATAAGAGAACATCAACGCTATAGATCACCTCATCACGAAGTAAGGGTCAAATCATATGCTCGCAAAGTTACATGTATCCGCTAGCTAGAGAGCTTGAGAATGTGAGAGAGAAAGTTCCACACTTGGGACTGGAGGCAAGGCCGCCTAACAGCAACAGAGCTGGGACCTGTCAACGACTCATAGCTAATGGCTTGCGATAATAATAGCTAATGATCGACGAACCAGAACCATCCACATCCTACTACATCTGATCGCGGTGCCTCTAGAAACAGACTAACCAGTCTGGTCTGGTCAAGCCAGAAAGGATGGAAGAGGGAACACAACCCGGCACTCAAAAACCCCGTACTGGAGTCGGATTTGTTGAGGTGAAAGGCGCAAATATAATATTTTCTACTGCAAAACACAACTCAACTTAACGCCCCTTTAAGGACGGATGACGAAGAGGTCAATCAACTGTTTTAGTAGTCATCGGATAAACGTCAGAAAGAAGAGAGACATAGGCCTGATTTACTAAACCAGAAACGATGTTAAAACAAAGAACACATGTGCAGGTGTATCTTGCCTTACCTGTAGTTTGGCCAAAGGAATGATGTCACAGTTCTGTGGCCTGTGCCAAACGGTTTTCTGAGTGGTTGCATTGTAGTAGTAGAACCTGGACGTGTTGGAATCAAACAGCTCCCACCACTGGTTGTTGTCCGTCTTTTTACTGCAAACATAGAAAGGGATGAAAGAACAATAAGAGCATGTCGGGCAGAATAGACACTCTAGCTTGACGTTTATGGAATGCATCGTGACGGTAAGACTTTGATTTTAGGACGCGAGTGCTCTTCTTTTTAGAGGTTTTACTTCTTTCTCTTCGGCATCATCATCGTCATATTCTTATGTCTTACATTTAATATTTTATCTTCTTATTCGCACGCATACTTTTTTAAAAATTATTCTTTATAGTCTTCTTTTGCTTCATCTTCTCGATCATCATCATCCTCTTATTGTGCGGCTTATCATTTTATATAATCTCCTTCCTTTTTGTATTGTTACATCTTCTTCATTTTATTCTACATCTTATTCCTCTTATTCTGCATCATCTCATTCTTTTGTGTCATCTCCTTCTTATTGAGCATCCACTCATTTTTATTTCGCATCTTGTTCCACTTTTGTATTATCTTATTATTCTGTATCTGTGTTAATTTTTCACATATCACTTCACCCACCAACTCATGTCAACAGACAAGTGAATGAAATAACATACGAACAGAATAAACAAACACGTTGACAAAATGAACTGACAAACGGATAGATTAACAGACACGCTGGCAGAATAAGATGACAAACAGAATAAACAGACACGCTAACATAATAAGATGACAAACAGAATAAACAGACACGCTAACATAATAAGATGACAAACATAATAAACAGACACGCTAACATAATAAGATGACAAACAGAATAAACAGACACGCTAACATAATAAGGTGACAAACAGAATAAACAGACACGCTAACATAATAAGATGACAAACAGAATAAACAGACACGCTAACATAATAAGATGACAAACAGAATAAACAGACACGCTAACATAATAAGATGACAAACAGAATAAACAGACACGCTAACATAATAAGATGACAAACAGAATAAACAGACACGCTAACATAATAAGATGACAAACAGAATAAACAGACACGCTAACATAATAAGATGACAAACAGAATAAACAGACATAATACACAGATTTAAAAATACATAGAATTTGTCCCAATAGTGATGACAAATTGGCAAGCATTTCAACATTAATGCTAGCAACAGCTCACTAAGAAGGTCACCAACTAAAAAGACAATACCGGCCGAGTCAACTAGCGAGAAATTACGAAAATACAATACAAACATAATGTTCGGTGTTAAGGAAAACTCGACATTACAAGGAAACAAACAAAAAAAAAAATCATGAGAGATTACAAAGTAAACTGTTTTTGTGGTTATATGTTGTCTCCACAAAGAAGATTGACTTTAGCTTAAAGTTATCCTAGTCAGACCCTTTTCCTTATAGAGCGACTTTCATGATGTTTTTAAGCCAGTTGTACTTTTGGATATTAAGTCAGAAGAGAACTCACGATTTCAAGCGAGCGGAACAGCTGGTCCTGTTCCGCCTTAGAGCGGGACACGACAGACTAAATAGTTACTTGTACGACGGACTAAACAATTACTTGTAAGATAGGCTAAATAGTTACTTATAAGACAGACTAAAACTTTAAGTCAGACTAAATAGTTACTTGTAAGACAGATTAAATAGATACTTGTAAGACAGACTAAATAGTTACTTATAAGACAGACTAAAACTTTAAGACAGACTAAATAGTTACTTATAAGACAGACTAAAAGACTGGCTAAATAGTTACTTGTAAGACAGACTAAATAGTTACTTGTACGACAGACTAAACAATTACTTGTAAGATAGACTAAATAGTTACTTATAAGACAGACTAAAACTTTAAGTCAGACTAAATAGTTACTTGTAAGACAGATTAAATAGATACTTGTAAGACAGACTAAATAGTTACTTATAAGACAGACTAAAACTTTAAGACAGACTAAATAGTTACTTATAAGACAGACTAAAAGACTGGCTAAATAGTTACTTGTAAGACAGACTAAATAGTTACTTGTAAGACAGACTAAATAGTTACTTGTAAGACAGACTAAATAGTTACTTGTAAGACAGACTAAATAGTTACTTGTAAGACAGACTAAATAGTTACTTGTAAGACAGGCTAAATAGTTACATGTAAGACAGTCTAAAGAGTTACTTGTAAGACAAACTAAATAGTTACTTGTAAGACAGTCTAAAGCTAGCTCATGACTGAACGTAGATTTAAATCAACATTCAACTGTTCTTGTGTATACATTACTAAACTAACATCGAACGAGCTGACGTTGGCGGTGATGATGATGATAATGAAAATGATTAAGATGAAAATTGTGATGAAGATGACGATGACCACGATGATGATGATGAAGATGATGCTAAAGAAGGTGGAGTAAGAGGTAGTGAAGAGAAATTGACTGCTTGCGCCAGGATTTCTGAGCCATAGTTGATCAAGATCCTACTTCATCTCCTGGCATAGGCTCTGGGAACAGACTAAACAGTTCGGTCATGTGGACAGAAGACGATGAGGGAAGGTATACACATCTGGCACCTAAAAAAGTATGATTTTTGTCGAAATACGCAGATATAGATGTAATTGACAACACGACGCAAGCACGACAAGCGTGTCACAGTTGAGCTCGCATTTGGACCACATTCAGTTTACTTTTGGCTTCTCCTATAACATTACTAATTTATTAACAGTCTCATTGTGTAAAACAAGCTGCTTGTAGAATGCACTTGTCGTAAAGGTTTAATCACCTCATAAACTGTAACACAAAGTTTACACAAATATTCTAGGATTTTCTTGAAGGGGGAAAATGTCAGAGAAATGATGAGGACAAGAAGAAGCATGAGTCGCTGATTCCATCTACCAATCCATCCACCGATTAATGTATAGCACTACCCCGTCCCATTTATCACATACCCAAATTGAGTTATTGAGTTATTAGTGGGTCACCATCATTGCATTCCGAACATGTCCATAGGTGCTCAGATCAACTCCTCAGCATGTCTCGCAGTGTCCAGCGACTGACGACTCCACAGTTCTCTGTAAGTTGATTAATCTACTTACATGCCCACTACGTTTCTCGTTTCTGGCTGTGCCCATCTTAACTCCCATCTCTTCCATCCGACATGAATAATATACTCATTATATCCATATATATAACCACATACCCATTCATCCACTAACTCATGAATGGCGTCCTGTCCCATTACCATATACCCATTCATCCACTAACTCATGAATGTTGTCCTGTCCCATTACCATATACCCATTCATCCACTAACTCATGAATGGCGTCCTGTCCCATTACCATATACCCATTCATCCACTAACTCATGAATGTCGTCCTGTCCCATTACCATATACCCATTCATCCACTAACTCATGAATGTCGTCCTGTCCCATTACCATATACCCATTCATCCACTAACTCATGAATGACATACTGTCTCATTACCATATACCCATTCATCCACTAACTCATGAATGGCATCCTGTCCCATTACCATATACCCATTCATCCACTAACTCATGAATGACATCCTGTCTCATTACCATATACCCATTCATCCACTAACTCATGAATGGCATCCTGTCCCATTACCATATACCCATTCATCCACTAACTCATGAATGACATCCTGTCTCATTACCATATACCCATTCATCCTCTAACTCATGAATGGCATCCTGTCCCATTACCATATACCCATTCATCCACTAACTCATGAATGTCATCCTGTCCCATTACCATATACCCATTCATCCACTAACTCATGAATGTCATCCTGTCCCATTACCATATACCCATTCATCCACTAACTCATGAATGACATCCTGTCTCATTACCATATACCCATTCATCCACTAACTCATGAATGGCATCCTGTCCCATTACCATATACCCATTCATCCACTAACTCATGAATGACATCCTGTCTCATTACCATATACCCATTCATCCACTAACTCATGAATGGCATCCTGTCCCATTACCATATACCCATTCATCCACTAACTCATGAATGTCATCCTGTCCCATTACCATACACCTATTCACCCACCTTAATTTGACTTAAAGACTACAAGGAACAAGTAACGTGGTCATTATTCTCAAAATAACCACTTGTCTAGAAAATGGTTTACTCTATCTGAGGATAAATTCCTCTAGTCTATACACCTGTCCATGTACAGACCGTTTACCCCCTCTACACACACGCTCATCCATACATTCACCCCACAGTTAATATAAACACTTTCACAGAGTGCAAATCTTGGGCTAAATATACAAAGCAATTCTATTTTCTTCACACCAAGGGGCAGCACCAGCGTAATACAAATTGCAAGTGACAAAATGCATCTGATAGAATTTCACGGCTGTTTGTTTTCATCTCAAAGTAGTATTTTAGTTCAAAATCTTGAAAATTGTGCAAGGATTATGGTTGGAAAAAGTCATGAGTCTTGTACATTTTCCCCATTCTCTCTCTCTCTCTCTCTCTCTCTCTCTCTCTCTCTCTCTCTCTCTCTCTCTCTCTCTCTCTCTCTGCGAACAAGTCTCAATCAGAGTATGATTCCAGACTCTGTTATAAAGTCAGCTGTCAGTTTAAGTGATTCGATTGCCCCATATTGTTTCTCCTCCAGGGAGGCGGGTGTGGACCACGTTATCCTTCTCACGTCTGGGGAGCAATCCTGTAGAACATGTTTTGTAGTCATATTGTCCAGTGTGCAGCGGCATAGGCTGGTTGTACCTATTTTGAGTTTGGTGAACATATGGTTTCTCATTCTATTGTGGCCAGTACGTAGACGAAGTATGAAGACTTGATCCCTCCTTAATTCTTAATATTAACGCTATGTTCAATTACGATCATCATTACAGGAGCTCCGGACATCCAAAGATGATTCGATCTTTTCCTCAAAATGTTCTTCAGCACACAGCGACTGAACCAGCTTGATGTTGGTTGATAAATCCTCTTATTTGTCCAGAGTATCGCTCTGTTATGACAACACCGGTCTTCATTGCCAGATCACACAGTCTAGATAGACATGTATTTGTACTTAGGTGAAAGTCCTTCATCAAATACATGCTCTGTGGAACGGCGAATCAATTCAGAGGAAGAGGTATGTTTACAGCACTCGGAAAAAAAATGACAAATAATCAACAGAAAAAAAAAACACAGAGAACAATATATGGACCGAAGCAGGATCGAACCCGTACTCAGTTTTTATGACATCACACACAAAACGTCAACTTTTTCTTTTTTTAGTTAAACTCAGTATCTATTGATATTTTATTTTAAATAAATAAAGCTCGTAACATAAAGATCAAAGACTGGCAAATGTGAGAGTTTCCAGGCCGCAATATTCAATTTTTAACCACAAAAGTTGTTACTGTTTTTTTTTTTTTAAGATAACTTTTAATTTACATGGAGAGATGTGGGAAGAGCACATGACTTCGACAAACACAGATCCACGTCACTTCTTCGGATGATGGAAATGGGAGTTAAGTTGGGCACAGCCAGAAATGAGACACTTGGTGGCCGTGTAAGAAGACTTATCAACCAACATAGAACTGGAGTCATCAGTCGCTGGACACTGAGGGAATTGCTGAGGAGGGGATCTGAGCACCTATGGACATGTTCAGAGTGCAATGATGATGACCCGCAAATAACTCAATAACTCAATGGAGAGATACATAGGATCAAATCAACTAAAGTATCAGTAAGTAACAAGTGTGGCACAAACTACCAGCAGAGTGGTTAGTGTGGACCGATAGAGTTATAGACGCCAATACCAACATTATATAAATCATTGTTGCTGCGTTCAAGTCTGTTCATCATGAGAATGTGACTTGCCGACCTGTCGTTGTGATGAGGATAGGAACATTACATAATGTAAGTCGAGTCAGCTGCATGGCCAGAACTTTCTCGTAAGTCTACGCCCTGGCTGACTAACGCCGTCGGTATGGTGATCCATCCATAAATGTTAACATTTTTCTATGCATTCTTCTTCTTCTTCTACCTTTCAGCTCCCTGTGGAGCATAGGTCTTCAACAAACACTTTCCAAGCCGTTCTGTTTCTTGCCATTCGTTTAAGATCATTTGTTTGTGAAGTTTTTTCGGCTTATTTTTTTTACAGTACGGGATAGCCAGTCCCATGTCCAACCTTCCTTAGTCGCCTCTTACGAACATGCCAGGTAGGAAATAGCGCCACTATTCTTTACCCATCTTTCGGGCTCCGGCAGCGCACGGGCGTTTTCTGTGCATTGCATACAATTATATAGTGCAGTTATCGCGACGGACTCCATGTTTCAAACATGTCCAGAACAGATGTCTAATAACATGAACAGAAGAAATATACAACAACTAGTAGTAGCCTCCGTCAGTCATAGTTGACTATGAATTTTTCAGCGCCCCTAGAAATGTTTTTTTTTCTTTTCTTTCGCCGTGTATTCTCTTTCTCTATGAATATGTCTGCTTTTTGTTTGAGGTGAACCTCTAGAGTGTGTTTCCAGAGATCGCAGTCTGCAGCTATGTCTTCCCATGCTGCAGGATTCATGTTCAGAGTCTTCATGTCGCGTTTACACACATCTACAAATTGAAGTTCCTGGGCGCCCCCTTGTTCTTTCAGCATCTGCCAGTTGTCCGTAGAGTATATATTTCGGTATGCGGCCATCTTTCATACGGTGTACATGGCCAAGCCAGCGTAACCTACGTTGTTTGAGCAGCGTGTGATCTGTGAAATTTCTTCTTTTTTTTTTAAATTCCAGTATCAAATTAAGACTGAGTGAACTTAAAAGCCGTTGATCGGAATCGAACCGACTTCTATCAGTGCACCAGTTCCACAACCACAGGCTCTGCCATGGCTCCTTGCACAGTATTCTTAGAAGCGTTCACCCGTTAAGTGGACGTGTATGCGCTGTGTCGCTAGTTTACAGCAATGCCGCGACATTTGCGACTTTCGGTCTGATGCATCAGTCGTTTTCATGGATAGATCTGACTTCATTTGTCCCGGGTAGCGATCAGCCAAACTGCTCATTTCTACTTTTAATTGCCAAGGATTCTTTGACATGCGCAGAGTGCATGTTATAAATTGGACCTCCTGTTTTTTTTTTTTCCATTATCCGAGATGGCTAAACAATAAGATCTTACCACCCAGAGACGGTAAAGTGGTTACAAGAAAGCATAAATTGGTGGACGGATTGGTAGATAAATGCAGCTACTCATGCTTCTTCTTCTTCTTCTTGTCCCCATCCTTTCTCTGACCCCACTTTTCCCCATTTCAATCCTAAAAGAATGTTTAAACCTTGTACCATAATTTACATGATCATTGCACCTTACTCGCAAATGCATTCGACAAGCGCTTGTTTTACATGATGATGAGGCTGGCAGTAAATTAATAATGTAATAAGAGAATCCAAAAGTAAACTGGATGTAGCCCAATGAGAAATCAACTGTTTAGTTACAGATATATTTGTATACATTTCAGCCAAGATGTTCCTGTATTGCTTCTACGTTCTCTCTGCACTACTTTTGTTATCCATCGTTTTAAGCACGTTAAAAAGCCATGATTGCGTTGCGTCGTGATTTACAGCGATATCTGCGTCTTTAGGCCAAACACAGAATTGATGTAATCAGTCTCCACATACTGATTGACATACTGGAGAAGGGATCGGAGCACTTATGGACGTGTTCTATCTATCTACACATACAGATTGACAAACTGGAGAGGAGCTCTGAGCACTTATGGGCGTGTTCTATATGTCTACACATACAGAATTACAAACTGGAGAGGGGATCTAAGCACTTATGGACGTGTTCTATCTGTCTACACATACAGATTGACAAACTGGAGAGGAGATCTGAGCACTTATGGGCGTGTTCTATCTGTCTACACATACAGATTGACAAACTGGAGAATAGATCTGAGCACTTATGGACGTGTTCTATCTGTCTACGCATACAGATTGACAAACTGGAGAGGGGACCTGAGCACTTATGGTCGCGTTCTATCTGTCTACACATACAGATTGACAAACTGGAGAGGAGACCTGAGCACTTATGGACGTGTTCTATCTGTCTACACATACAGATTGACAAACTGGAGAGGAGACCTGAGCACTTATGGTCGCGTTCTATCTGTCTACACATACAGATTGACAAACAGGAGAGGAGACCTGAGCACTTATGGACGTGTTCTATCTGTCTACACATACAGATTGACAAACTGGAGAGGAGACCTAAGCACTTATGGACGTGTTCTATCTGTCTACACATACAGATTGACAAACTGGAGAGGAGACCTGAGCACTTATGGTCGCGTTCTATCTGTCTACACATACAGATTGACAAACTGGAGAATAGATCTGAGCACTTATGGGCGTGTTCGACCTGTCTACACATACAGATTGACAAACTGGAGAGGGGATCTGAGCACTTATGGGCGTGTTCTATCTGTCTACACATACAGATTGACAAACTGGAGAGGAGATCTGAGCACTTATGGGCGTGTTCTATCTGTCTACACATACAGATTGACAAACTGGAGAGGAGATCTGAGCACTTATGGGCGTGTTCTATCCGTCTACACATACATAATTACAAACTGGAGAGGAGATCTGAGCACTTATGGGCGTGTTCTATCCGTCTACACATACATAATTACAAACTGGAGAGGAGATCTGAGCACTTATGGGCGTGTTCTATCCGTCTACACATACATAATTACAAACTTGAGAGGAGATCTCAGCACTTATGGGCGTGTTCTATCCGTCTACACATACATAATTACAAACTTGAGAGGAGATCTGAGCACTTATGGGCGTGTTCTATCTGTCTACACATACAGATTGACAAACTGGAGAATAGATCTGAGCACTTATGGACGTGTTCTATCTGTCTACGCATACAGATTGACAAACTGGAGAGGGGACCTGAGCACTTATGGTCGCGTTCTATCTGTCTACACATACAGATTGACAAACTGGAGAGGAGACCTGAGCACTTATGGACGTGTTCTATCTGTCTACACATACAGATTGACAAACTGGAGAGGAGACCTGAGCACTTATGGTCGCGTTCTATCTGTCTACACATACAGATTGACAAACTGGAGAGGAGACCTGAGCACTTATGGACGTGTTCTATCTGTCTACACATACAGATTGACAAACTGGAGAGGAGACCTAAGCACTTATGGACGTGTTCTATCTGTCTACACATACAGATTGACAAACTGGAGAGGAGACCTGAGCACTTATGGTCGCGTTCTATCTGTCTACACATACATAATTACAAACTTGAGAGGGGACCTGAGCACTTATGGACGTGTTCTATCTGTCTACACATACAGATTGACAAACTGGAGAATAGATCTGAGCACTTATGGGCGTGTTCGACCTGTCTACACATACAGATTGACAAACTGGAGAGGGGATCTGAGCACTTATGGGCGTGTTCTATCTGTCTACACATACAGATTGACAAACTGGAGAGGAGATCTGAGCACTTATGGGCGTGTTCTATCTGTCTACACATACAGATTGACAAACTGGAGAGGAGATCTGAGCACTTATGGGCGTGTTCTATCTGTCTACACATACAGATTGACAAACTGGAGAGGAGATCTGAGCACTTATGGGCGTGTTCTATCCGTCTACACATACATAATTACAAACTGGAGAGGAGATCTGAGCACTTATGGGCGTGTTCTATCCGTCTACACATACATAATTACAAACTTGAGAGGAGATCTGAGCACTTATGGGCGTGTTCTATCCGTCTACACATACATAATTACAAACTTGAGAGGAGATCTGAGCAAATATGGGCGTGTTCTATCCGTCTACACATACATAATTACAAACTGAAGAGGAGATCTGAGCACTTATGGGCGTGTTCTATCCGTCTACACATACAGAATTACAAACTTGAGAGGAGATCTCAGCACTTATGGTCGTGTTCGACGTGCAGTGAGGATGATCCAACGACTAAACAAAAGAAGGGAAAAATTAAGAAGATCCACGAAATTTAACTGAAAAATCACCACCGAGATTTGAACCCAAGACCTATATGTGCTAAGATCGACATCTTAAATATAGATAACCCAACACCCTGCTCTTCTCCCCGCCGCCTTTCCCGACGAACAGTGTAAGTCATTATATAAATTATAAGTCATGAAATCAATATAAAAATACGAAGTTACTGAATTGGCTGCTTCCTTCATTTATTCAAAACAGAAAAGTCACATTTTCATGTTTTGTTATATTTTCACGAATAGAGAGAGAGAGAGAGTTCCTGATAACATATAGCGAGTAGCCCATTAGAGCGTGCATTTCGCCAACAGCACTCATCGCACGGTTAGCCTTCAAATTTGCCTCCAGAACCATTCGAGAGCTCTCGCACTGATGCGGCCGCTATTTATTTATTTAGTTAAGTCAAGTGAGCGATGTTACATGAGCTTGTTCTCTGTGTCTCTTTGTCATTACTTTTAAGCTTTACATTCATGCTTTCATTCATGCGTTATCTTAGATGTACAGCGGCTGAAAACACGTACAGTGAATGAATACACAACAGTCAAGAAAAGCTGAAATATTCAAGTAATTTAGATACTGACTGACTCCCAAGGATTTTTCTGAATATATTCTTACTTAAGTAAAGTTGTCTTCTTTGTAATGAAGCATTTACTCGACTGTTAAAGCTATGTTCATCATTCTCTAGAACCATCATTGCAACTCCCTTTCAAGTTTACACAAACGTAATTGGTTCCTGAATCTTAGCAGATTTATTCTCCCTTACAAATAAACCATCGCTATTTGGCACTTCAAAACAATTCAATAAGGATCTTCAAAGTTCCAGGCTTGATTAAGTCAAAAGTGTATACGAAGTGGTCATATATTGAAAAATGCCAACCTGAGATAGTAGACGTTTAATCTTTGGAGATAAAATCAATACTTCCAGGAAATTGCAGAGAAATAACCGAACATTTGAAAAAGCGAAACATATCTGTAGAGAAACACTCATCAAAACCTGGAGTTGAGACTAACCAGATCTCAAATGGTTTTGAAGAAAAATTCCAAGCTGTCATATTATCAATCAAGGAAACAGTGAATTAAAAGCTGACTTTAAAGGAAAATCGGTTGTTATCTCGAGGACAGTTAATTAACAGCAGAGAAAATTAACAGCTTTCTGACAAGCCCGTTACGTGTGTATTTGGAATATAATACATGGAGTATTTGGAGGGCTTTCCATTAAAATATTAATAAATCAAAATCCGTTTCGCCTAGGGCTAACTGGAACGTTATACTCCACACTGTAGCTCACGTCACTTGAGCAACGATTCAAAAGAGTAGATGCCTCAAAACAAGCTCCAGCGTTGCAATAAATATTTATTTGTTAATATAATATTTATTGTCGTGTTTTATAAATATTCTTGCAGATACATTTACCGTTTCCATTGACGTTTTAATAACAATTGTAGCAAATACACTATATCAATGTATGTATGTAATTTGTAATGTTTGTAACTATTATTAGCTTACCGTTGCTTTATAACTTTATTAATGGACCATTTGTTGACAATTACAACATTTCCGTTTTAAACAACAACAACAACTATATCAATTGCAAGCATTTAAACAGCAGACTAATGTTTGTCCTCCGAAATTTTGAGCATAATGATCCTAATATTTTATTTTTATTTCGGCTACAAATTATAATTTTAATAGATGTGGTATTACAGACACTATGTTTTTAAGTCCATGAAAGGCTAAAAGGGGTTACAAAATATACACATACATAAGCGAAAACAGGGTTAGCACACAGATTTAACTGAAATTTAAAAAAAAAACATCAGGGGAAAAAACAGAAAATATAATTGCTAATATGATATAGGTGAGAGAAAAAAAAACTGGAAAATATTGCAACGAAAAATGTGAAGGAAAAGGTCACAGAAATGCAAATAAGATGCAAATATATCAACGGTATATAACTAATAAACACGAATGACGGGAAGATGTGAAGAGTAACCGTCTATATTATAACATCTAATGCTAATAATGATTCTAAAAAATAGGTAAAAAAATATATATAGGTAAAAAAATATATTTCATTAAATTAAATGATTATTAACATATCTAACTTTTAAAAACAAACCATCGTTTGGCTTGTACCCTTTTCTTCTGGGGTGTTCCAGTGGTTTTTCAACCAGTATTTTAATGATGTGGTTGTCAATGTTTCGTGGATCTATACATTGAAGAATAACAAGGGAAAAAAAAAAGAATATACTATTTTTTCATAGAATCATCATCATCAAGTACCGGGCCTACTGACGTAGGTGACCATATCTCTCCACAATTTTCGATCTCGACAGTTCTTTATCATTTCTGTTGTTGACCTTCTGCCAAGCCACTCTCTTAAGCTGTCTGGTATTTTTTCTCTTTGCTTCCCTCTATCTCTTCGTCCCTCAATTTTTCCAGTTGTTACAATATATTCCAGTTGTTCTCTTCTCATTACATGGCCAAAAAATGATGATTTCTACAGACTCCAGTGATTTTCTTGTCTGTTGTCCTATTGTCCATGATTCACATCCATATGTTAAGACCGGCTCTACATAACATTTAAGAATTTCATAGAATATATAATTTAAAAAAAACAATGGAATATTTTGGGGAAAAAATAGCAATGAAGAATCGCTCAAAATGTGCGGTTGGTAGGAATAATAGTCTATGGCAACAAGCAAACTATGGAGCAGGACAAGTCGTCGTGCAACAAAAACACTTCGTGAGTTCTGGAATGCCAAAGTGAGAATCACCGTGACAGGCTAAAAATGCCTTCCCTTGGAATTGACACTCACGAGGTAGGTGGCTAGGAACGAACCCCACGTGTTCAGCTCTCGGCAGTGCTCGAGTAACGGGTTCATGGACTCTTACCTACCGCAGGGGTGAATGGATAACTCGCAGCCATCTTCAGTTTACTAATGCCGCTGGTTGACAGGAATCACACACTGTTAGTGACGTTCACAGCATAGGTTGTTGGCAAAAATTACGTAACCCGTCTACAGCTTGGGTAGCTGAAGGCGTAAACACTTTGGGTGATTCTTGGATTTCCCTCTCAGGCCTTAGTAAAACTATACATAAAGTAAAAAAAAATAATAATACAAAATGTCACGCCAAGTGGCGTTTAGGCAATATAGTGTTAGTGACCATAACTGTTACGGCACTTCATTTTTGGGCTAAGGTGGTCGGTATTACACCCGTGCCGCTTTACTCTCCCAGGAAAAAAAAAACGTTATATGGATGTGGTTACCTTTTAAAATGGGTCGGCTAATGCTACAAACACGGATGAACAACAAATCTGATATAAAACACGGAATGTTTCAAGCTAAAACTTTCCGTGTACACATACATAAGGACCCAGTATAAAAGTGTACGCAACCCACCTTTGTCAATGGAAATAAGAAGCTTCGGTGTTATGTTGATCCATGCAGCCCAGACACTATATGAATCCTAGACTCGAGACAATCAAACAAGACAATCTTTCGAGGCCAAAGATTTGTAGTTTTACACCGGAAAGATAAAACAATAGCAGTTGTTTTCTACTTCTTACAGCGTTAGACCGTTAAGTGGGCGTGGGGGCGTTGTGTCGCTTGTTTACGACATAGCCGTGCTATCTGCGCCTTTAGGCGCGACACATCCGTCTTCGGCATTGCTAGATTTGCTTAACTTAACAACTGTTGTCCCTGCTGCGGTAATTTTGGGCATTATCTTTTCCATTTTTAACTGCCAAGAACGTGCTCGCGCGCACACCAGACCTTTTTTTTTTTTTTAACCGCCGTTATTCGATCAAGTATTTCACTACTCAGAGACTTGGGGGGGGGGGGGCTATAAACATTCGTCCTTTTACCCACTGCCACCCCTGCTCGCAAAGCTTAAAACGTCACAAAATGTAGGTGGTTTCTTTCAGCCCACGAGTCTTACTAGAACTATGGATGGCTGTGGTACAATCAGAGGGTTACTGGAGGTATCACAAATTCAACGCTTCATTGTCGACAAGGGCGGATTGAGCACTCACGGATTTTTCCCGAAGTGGCAATCTCCTCCCCTCAATTATTTCTTTTTATAATAAAAAAAAACAAGGAATTGCTACCTCACAGTGAAGCATGCCAGCCAAGACTATGCAGATGTAAGAAACGAGCAAGAAAAAGAGAGACGGACAGACAGAGAGTAAGAGAGATACAGACAGGGAGAGAGAGATATACAGATAAAGAGGGAGAGAGACAGACAGAGAGTAAGAGATATACAGATAAAGAGAGAGACAGACAGAGAGTAAGAGAGATACAGACAGAGAGAGAGACAGACAGACAGAGAGAGAGATACAGATAAAGAGAGAGAGAGACAGACAGAGAGAGATACAGATAAAGAGAGAGAGACAGACAGAGAGTAAGAAAGATACAGACAAAGAGAGAGACAGACAGAGAGTAAGAGAGATCACACAAAGAGAGAGAGAGACAGACAGAGAGTAAGAGAGATACAGACAGAGAGAGACAGGCATGAGAGTAAGAGAGATACAGACAAAGAGAGAGACAGTCAGAGAGTAAGAGAGATACAGATAAAGAGGGAGAGAGACATACAGAGAGTAAGAGAGATACAGATAAAGAGAGAGAGACAGACAGAGTGTAAGAGAGATACAGATAAAGAGAGAGAGACAGAGAGAGAGGCTGGAAATATTAACAAACTTCCATGCAGCGGGTACTGAGGATTCCAAACACGACCGTTTAGATAGCAACTCACCTTACAGCTAAGTAATAGTTGAAGAGTAATATGATATAGGAAAACACGTTTCTATCTTGCAAGCAGACGTAGTCCTTACCTGAAACAACTGAAATTAAAACCGAGGCGCGTTATTTTCTTTCCTTTCGCGTTATTTATTATTTGCACGTTATACGTGTTTAGAGAGTTCATAAAAATACTTATTTAAGGGCCAGCACAAAGGAAGTACAACTCGTCCTGCTCTGTCCTTCACCTTTCACGGTGGCAAAAAACGTGGTTTCTTCTTACATTCCGTGAATCAGTACTGGAGAAGTGAACAACTTCAAGCAGTCGTGGGCCAGCTTAAGGTTGACTTGAGGGCTGGATTATAGAATTAGTTAGCTGGCAGTGTTCCCTAGCGTTTGGCTTTTCGTGGCAAGGCGCTGTGCCACTGAGTACGGGTTCGATCCTGCTTTGGTCCATATTTTTTTTCTGTTGTTGATTGTCATTTTTTCCGAGTGCTGTAAACATACCTCTTCCTCTGAATTGATTTGCTAATTATCGCCTCGGAAGTTTCCCTCTATAATAATATTCATGTATTATTATTTGTCTCAGGCAGGATTATAGCCAAGGCCAGGACCAGACGGCAAAACTTAATAGTATCATCACAAACTACATGATGTGATTTAGTCATATATAAATAATACTTGCACTTTGACGACATATTTTATCATTTGTAACAAGACATGCAATTATCTTTTTTTTAATTACCCTTATAATATTTCTTTGTTTGATGTTTTTTAACCGGCTGGAACTTCGGTTTTTATTTACACATATTTAATATATAACTATGACAATCTGCACCATCAAAGCAAGAGACAAAGTGGAATGGCGCTCCTGGTAGTCAACCTTCGATGCGGAGACGGCACTCAATGATGAATATAGTCGTTTCTATTGAAGCTTCAAGGGCCACGAAAAATAGACTGGCGTGCCGAATCTGGCCAGCGGGCCGTCATTTTTCCGTCACTTGTTTAAAGTTCATTTTGGGGACTAAAATCTTCGGGGCGAGATGTTAATGACTTTCAGAGAAGCATGGGTATATTACACCATGAGTTTAGCATAGAGCTATGATTACTTAATGGGCTGAATATACAAGATGTGATTAAAAGAATGGATTCCGTACAGAAATGTGAATCTCATCACAGGCTTGGCAAAGCCCCTCAAAAAATAAAGGGGTTAGTCGTCACACCATGAGGCGTCTATAAGAAATCAGAGGCTAGTGTTCATGTTTTTCCATGATCGCAGACATATGTGTGAATCATATGGTCAACATCACGCCAAATCGCACTATTTTCCCCCATAGTAAAAAATATTTGGTGCTCGTTTTTAGAGGCTGAAAAATATGCCGACGTCCGCTAAAAATTTGTTACATTTGTGATCTGAACCGGGGTCACCTGATCTATAGCCCAGCTTACTAGCCACTTCACCACTGAGGCTTGACACTTGTAACACTATGTATATGTGCGCGCTCGTGCGTGTGTGCGTGCGTGCGTGCGTGCGTGGGGGGGGGGGGGCATCGCTTCTATATAGTTGAATCTCACTCACTTCTATCGCCGCGCTATAGATTTATCTCCTCCTTCTGCCACATGCATGGGCGTAATACCGACCACATTACCCAAAAAATCATGTGCTGAAGGTCTGTAAAATATAGGGTCACTAACACCATATTTCCCTATACGCCACTTGGCGTGACGGGGGGTACTTTACTTTACTTTTACTTTCTGCCACATATTCAACAGCACTTGAGAGATTAGAAAGTATAACCAGAAAGCTGCAAGAACCACGCGCTTACATATCCATCGTTGTATGATGATTCATTTATGAAAACTGCCGTGTGTGCAGCAACATCGTTTGCTAATCTATAACAACGAAATGAAACGGAAAATAGAAAGGAAGAAGAGAGGAAATAGAAAGGTGAGAGTGAGACAGACAAGGCAGTAGAGAGAGGAGGTGGGATATGAGGAGAGATAAAAATAATGTGAAAGATAATACAAGAAAAGAGTATAAAGGGGAGAGAGACAAAGAAAAGAAAGAAAGAGTGTGAGGAATAAAAGATTTTGAAGGAAAGAGAGGATTACAGGTAGGTGAGATGTAGACTGTAGCAGGACGGAGAAAGAGGGATAGAAGAAGAGAAAGGATAGAAGGGATTCAGGTTGTGCATGCACATTGCAACAATAAAGTCAAAATATAGCGTTTCAAAACAGCATCATCACGTGCAATACTGGTAGGCGTAGCGATATCTCCTTCAACAATTCTCAGACCACAATGCATGATATCAATTCTCTTGTTGACTGTTTATTGTGCCATGACAACAAGTTATCTAGTATCTTCTCTCTTTGTCGTCCGCGATCTCTCTCTCTCTCTCTCTCTCTCTTACTCTCTCTCACACTCTCTCTCACTCTCTCTCTCTCACACACTCTCTCTCACTCTCTCAATCTCTCTCTCTCACTCTCTCTCTCACTCTCTTTCCTTATGTATATTTCCCCCCCCCCCCATTTGTAACCAAGTATTCCAACTTTCCTCTTCCTATGAAGTGTTAGATAAATGACGAATGTTTCTTTCGAATGTCTTTTATAATGTCCTCGTTGGTCTTTTTAGATGTCCAGTGAATTCAACATTCTTCTTAAAAAATCCCATGTCTGTGGCCTCTGATTCTATTTTCATTTGTCTGTCTGCTGTCCATGATTCGCACCCATAGGTCAGAACAAGCTGTATATAGCACCTCTTTCACTTCTATTAACATAAATTGTTTCAAATCATAAGTGAAAAAAAAAAAACGGTGTCGAGTCCACAAAGCAAAATAAAGCCAAAAACATGCTAAAGCAGTTTCAGAGATTACATACCACTTCAATTATACATTGTATATAAAATATACACTAACAATAAAGTGGCGTTCATCTACATACACACACAAAAATATGTTATCATCATCATGTGCTTTCCGGTCATGACGATCTATAACCAAATGAACTCTGAAATGTTTAATTCCTTTAAACAGTTTTTGATGTCGAATGGCTTAGTCACCCCGTTACGAACATTTGCTCTTTATTTCCGTTGCTTCTCGCGGACTCAAACGTCGCGCTTGTTTTTAACTTTCTCAGCCTAAACATAAACATGAAGTTACCAACAATGAGAAACAATTTACTAATTCCACCCAAAACTCATCCATCCATCCACTCATCCATCCATCCACTCATACATGTATCCATCCTTCATCCATCACTCACTCACTCACCATCCATCCATCCACTCACCACACTTTCAATTCACTCACCACAACTCTGATTAGTCACATCCTTACCAATGACGCATTACTTAACACACGCTCCAAATGACGCATTACTTAACACAAACAATAAACTAGATAAGTGGTGTGCTTTAGTAGTACCGCTTATGGGACGTGCTTTGTCTACCGCATCAGTCGGTTCACATTAACGTGATATAATCAACCGGAAGTGACATGATGTCATTTACGAGCTCAATAACGGTTTATCTCTCTGTTTACAGGGAATGACGATGATAGGAAAGTCTCTCTCTTTTACGTTCTCTCTATCACTCCCACATACACACGAAAGGAAACCGTGCCAAAGGCGAATGCGTCGGGCTGAAAAACGCAAATATAGCGGCTTGCTGTAAACTAGCGACACAACGCACCCTTGCTAATTTAATGGGTGGACACTGCAGAAGAATAAAAAAAAAACCCACCGGAAATAGATAACGTGAGAATTATAAAGATGAACCACACATAAGATGGCAATTGAAAACAACGACAAATATCACGATTGTGGCATATAGGAAGCAGCGCTGTCTGTACTTGTATCATTCACGTCCATCGGCACATTTCTAACTGATGTGGTCATCACCACGTCAGGACGATACAAATTTTCCCAGACCAAATCTCCATACCCCTAATCAGAGTCTAGTTTAACCCAGAAGTCGTGTCATGACTTATATATGGTATGTATGGTTTGGGGGCCTCGGTAGCCTAGTTGGGAAAACCACTCGACTGGACTACCGACGTTCGGACAACCCGTGTTCGATTCCCGCTGGGAGCAGTGTGAGTTATACTCGTGGCTGGGAAAAAATTTACCCCCACGGTTGATCCAGCCGTTGGCAGAAATGGGTACCAGGGTATTACCCTGGGAAGGTGAGGAATGTCGCCTCGCATCGTGAGTTTCGATGCTTAAGGCGACACTATCCAGAAATCTCCGAACATTTCAGGATAGGCAGCCGAACACGTATGGGTGGAAACTCGCGTGCTAAGACGCCAGTTGAAGTCTTGTACTTTACCTTGACCTTCTAGGGTACGAACAGATACGCTACATCTTGGCTATACCTGTGTGATAATAACGCTACATCTTGGCTATACCTGTGTGATAATAACGCTACATCTTGGCTATACCTGTGTGATAATAACGCTACATCTTGGCTATACCTGTGTGATAATAACGCTACATCTTGGCTATACCTTTGTGATAATAACGCTACATCTTGGCTATACCTGTGTGATAATAACGCTACATCTTGGCTATACCTGTGTGATAATAACGCTACATCTTGGCTATACCTTTGTGATAATAACGCTACATCTTGGCTATACCTGTGTGATAATAACGCTACATCTTGGCTATACCTTTGTGATAATAACGCTACATCTTGGCTATACCTTTGTGATAATAACGCTACATCTTGGCTATACCTGTGTGATAATAACGCTACATCTTGGCTATACCTGTGTGATAATAACGCTACATCTTGGCTATACCTTTGTGATAATAACGCTACATCTTGGCTATACCTTTGTGATAATAACGCTACATCTTGGCTATACCTGTGTGATAATAACGCTACATCTTGGCTATACCTGTGTGATAATAACGCTACATCTTGGCTATACCTGTGTGATAATAACGCTACATCTTGGCTATACCTTTGTGATAATAACGCTACATCTTGGCTATACCTGTGTGATAATAACGCTACATCTTGGCTATACCTGTGTGATAATAACGCTACATCTTGGCGATACCTGTGTGATAATAACGCTACATCTTGGCTATACCTGTGTGATAATAACGCTACATCTTGGCTATACCTGTGTGATAATAACGCTACATCTTGGCGATACCTGTGTGATAATAACGCTACATCTTGGCTATACCTGTGTGATAATAACGCTACATCTTGGCTATACCTTTGTGATAATAACGCTACATCTTGGCTATACCTTTGTGATAATAACGCTACATCTTGGCTATACCTGTGTGATAATAACGCTACATCTTGGCTATACCTGTGTGATAATAACGCTACATCTTGGCTATACCTGTGTGATAATAACGCTACATCTTGGCTATACCTGTGTGATAATAACGCTACATCTTGGCGATACCTGTGTGATAATAACGCTACATCTTGGCTATACCTGTGTGATAATAACGCTACATCTTGGCTATACCTGTGTGATAATAACGCTACATCTTGGCTATACCTGTGTGATAATAACGCTACATCTTGGCGATACCTGTGTGATAATAACGCTACATCTTGGCTATACCTGTGTGATAATAACGCTACATCTTGGCTATACCTGTGTGATAATAACGCTACATCTTGGCTATACCTGTGTGATAATAACGCTACATCTTGGCTATACCTGTGTGATAATAACGCTACATCTTGGCTATACCTGTGTGATAATAACGCTACATCTTGGCTATACCTGTGTGATAATAACGCTACATCTTGGCTATACCTTTGTGATAATAACGCTACATCTTGGCTATACCTGTGTGATAATAACGCTACATCTTGGCTATACCTGTGTGATAATAACGCTACATCTTGGCTATACCTGTGTGATAATAACGCTACATCTTGGCTATACCTGTGTGATAATAACGCTACATCTTGGCTATACCTGTGTGATAATAACGCTACATCTTGGCTATACATGTGTGATAATAACACTACATCTTGGCTATACCTGTGTGATAATAACGCTACATCTTGGCTATACCTGTGTGATAATAACGCTACATCTTGGCTATACCTGTGTGATAATAACGCTACATCTTGGCTATACCTGTGTGATAATAACGCTACATCTTGGCTATACCTGTGTGATAATAACGCTACATCTTGGCTATACCTGTGTGATAATAACGCTACATCTTGGCTATACCTGTGTGATAATAGCGCTACATCTTGGCTATACCTGTGTGATAATAACGCTACATCTTGGCTATACCTGTGTGATAATAACGCTACATCTTGGCTATACCTGTGTGATAATAAAGCGATGCGCTACCAAAATGGCCACTTTTGGTTGTCTGCGCATGGAGTCTAGGCGAAAAGTAGTTTTCACGTCACTTTTGAATGTTAATTGCGGTCTAATGTATCCTAGAAGGCTTAGTCTAGACCATGCTTCGCCATAAAGTAGACACACAAACACAAGATAAGACCTTCATCTTATGCGACACAAATTCAATATTAAAAGAACATTTCAACGTTGTGAAACTGTAGTGCCTTTCAGTTCGGTGAAGATGTTGACTATTTTCAGTCTAATCACTACTTTAGTTGGTCTGTCGGTCTATCTATATGCCTCACATATATGTCTGCCTATCCATATACCTCACATATATGTCTGCCTATCTAATTATTTAAAACGCACCCCCAAGCAAATACTATATGGTGAACTAATAAACGGAAAAAGAAATCGGCAGACCAAAACTACGATATAGAGATATCTGTAAATCATCTCTGAATGACTTCTCCATCTGTGAAAATGACTGGGAACATCTGCCTAGTGATCGCACATCATGGAGAGCATGTATAAGGAATGGTATAACATCATTTGAGACTGTGCTAAGGCAAAACTTAGAAAAGAAAAGACTAATGAAAAAGGATGGAAAACCCTGTGGATCAGTGGGTCTGACTAGTTCATTCTGTAGCCCTGTGTATGTCAAACATTGGTAGTACTGGTAGCCACGAGAGAAGCTGTTCGACAAAAACAAAATCTCAAAAAAAAAAAAAAGAAGAACACAATAGCCTCCACTAGACCGCCTGACAATACGAAACGGGTCATATATATCTAGGGAATAATAGAACAAAGAAGTATGTGTTAGCACTCGGAAAAATTGACAGACAAACAACAATAGAAAAAAACGAAGAACAATATATGGTCCGAAGTGGGATCGAACCCGTACTCAGTGGCACCGCGCCTTGCCACGAGAAGCCGAACGCTTGGTACACTGCCACGCAGCCAACTAAAAAATTGGCTATTGCAGTAGTGTCTTCCACGAAAGGCGATCTCAATGACTATAGCATAGGGTAACGATCACAGACCGGAAATAAATTGTATATTTGTACTTTCCTATTAATACAAGTATCTCCCAGTAGGGCTGAATACTTGTGTTGTAGACAAACATTTATTGGACGAAACAGCACGAATAGTAGTTCCCAGTGGTTATATACTGGGTACAAATAATAATACATAAATATTATTATATGGGGAACTTCCGAGGCGATAATAGGGAATAATAGAACAAAGAAGTATGTGTTAGCACTCGGAAAAATTGACAGACAAACAACAATAGAAAAAAACGAAGAACAATATATGGTCCGAAGTGGGATCGAACCCGTACTCAGTGGCACCGCGCCTTGCCACGAGAAGCCGAACGCTTGGTACCACTGCCACGCAGCCAACTAAAAAATTGGCTATTGCAGTAGTGTCTTCCACGAAAGGCGATCTCAATGACTATAGCATAGGGTAACGATCACAGACCGGAAATAAATTGTATATTTGTACTTTCCTATTAATACAAGTATCTCCCAGTAGGGCTGAATACTTGTGTTGTAGACAAACATTTATTGGACGAAACAGCACGAATAGTAGTTCCCAGTGGTTATATACTGGGTACAAATAATAATACATAAATATTATTATATGGGGAACTTCCGAGGCGATAATAGGGAATAATAGAACAAAGAAGTATGTGTTAGCACTCGGAAAAATTGACAGACAAACAACAATAGAAAAAAACGAAGAACAATATATGGTCCGAAGTGGGATCGAACCCGTACTCAGTGGCACCGCGCCTTGCCACGAGAAGCCGAACGCTTGGTACACTGCCACGCAGCCAACTAAAAAATTGGCTATTGCAGTAGTGTCTTCCACGAAAGGCGATCTCAATGACTATAGCATAGGGTAACGATCACAGACCGGAAATAAATTGTATATTTGTACTTTCCTATTAATACAAGTATCTCCCAGTAGGGCTGAATACTTGTGTTGTAGACAAACATTTATTGGACGAAACAGCACGAATAGTAGTTCCCAGTGGTTATATACTGGGTACAAATAATAATACATAAATATTATTATATGGGAACTTCCGAGGCGATAATAGGGAATAATAGAACAAAGAAGTATGTGTTAGCACTCGGAAAAATTGACAGACAAACAACAATAGAAAAAAACGAAGAACAATATATGGTCCGAAGTGGGATCGAACCCGTACTCAGTGGCACCGCGCCTTGCCACGAGAAGCCGAACGCTTGGTACACTGCCACGCAGCCAACTAAAAAATTGGCTATTGCAGTAGTGTCTTCCACGAAAGGCGATCTCAATGACTATAGCATAGGGTAACGATCACAGACCGGAAATAAATTGTATATTTGTACTTTCCTATTAATACAAGTATCTCCCAGTAGGGCTGAATACTTGTGTTGTAGACAAACATTTATTGGACGAAACAGCACGAATAGTAGTTCCCAGTGGTTATATACTGGGTACAAATAATAATACATAAATATTATTATATGGGGAACTTCTTTGTTCTATTATTCCCTATTATCGCCTCGGAAGTTCCCCATATAATAATATTTATGTATTATTATTTGTACCCAGTATATAACCACTGGGAACTACTATTCGTGCTGTTTCGTCCAATAAATGTTTGTCTACAACACAAGTATTCAGCCCTACTGGGAGATACTTGTATTAATAGGAAAGTACAAATATACAATTTATTTCCGGTCTGTGATCGTTACCCTATGCTATAGTCATTGAGATCGCCTTTCGTGGAAGACACTACTGCAATAGCCAATTTTTTAGTTGGCTGCGTGGCAGTGTACCAAGCGTTCGGCTTCTCGTGGCAAGGCGCGGTGCCACTGAGTACGGGTTCGATCCCACTTCGGACCATATATTGTTCTTCGTTTTTTTCTATTGTTGTTTGTCTGTCAATTTTTCCGAGTGCTAACACATACTTCTTTGTTCTATTATTCCCTATTATCGCCTCGGAAGTTCCCCATATAATAATATTTATGTATTATTATTTGTACCCAGTATATAACCACTGGGAACTACTATTCGTGCTGTTTCGTCCAATAAATGTTTGTCTACAACACAAGTATTCAGCCCTACTGGGAGATACTTGTATTAATAGGAAAGTACAAATATACAATTTATTTCCGGTCTGTGATCGTTACCCTATGCTATAGTCATTGAGATCGCCTTTCGTGGAAGACACTACTGCAATAGCCAATTTTTTAGTTGGCTGCGTGGCAGTGTACCAAGCGTTCGGCTTCTCGTGGCAAGGCGCGGTGCCACTGAGTACGGGTTCGATCCCACTTCGGACCATATATTGTTCTTCGTTTTTTTCTATTGTTGTTTGTCTGTCAATTTTTCCGAGTGCTAACACATACTTCTTTGTTCTATTATTCCCTATTATCGCCTCGGAAGTTCCCCATATAATAATATTTATGTATTATTATTTGTACTCATATATATCTATTTGCCTGCCTGCCCGACATTTTATCAATACACAACATTTATTCCATTTCTGATATCCTGGAGAAAGGGGGGGGGGAGAGAAGGGGGGGGGAGAAAAAAAGAGGAGTTGTGGAGGGGGGATGGCGGTTGGTAGGGATAGATGACTGAAGGGATAAATGACTGTACGGATAAATGACTGTAGGGATGCAGAATAAATGTCACATGTCAAGTGCAGTCACAACAAGTTTCTCGAGTCAAAGTTTTCATTTCCCTCCCGATAGAGCAGAACAATTGTACTAACTCTACTGTAATTCCAACGCAAGCACACGTATTTCGAAGAACGTCAATGCCCCCCCCCCCTCTCTCTCTCCCTTGCCCATTCAGGAACCCGTTCTAACTTTATCCAACGACTCGCGTCACTCTTGCTGCTGCTGATACCCATACAACTCCAGCGCCCACAAAAATCGCGTCAGAAAGACGCTAAAAGCAACCAGCCGCCCCAGCACCCAAGTGTAACTGTAACACAATTAAGCTAGAGACAAGACACTATACATCACATGTTCTGTAACTGATAGAAGTGCATTCAGAAAAAATCAACAGGCAAGGCTGATAAGACAATCTGTCATGTTCACTAATGGAAACCAGCTACAGATTCAGTAAATAGGAGCGTGCTACAGCCTTAACCCATTGCAACGATCCTGGGGAGAGGGAGAGAGAGAGCAAATGAAATTCATTTTTTAAAAAAGGTATGATGTCTATTAAATACATTAGTAGTAGTCTCCGTCAGTCATAGTTGACTATGCATTTTGCAGCGCTTCTAAGAAATGGTATTTCTTCTTTTCTTTCACCGTGTATTCTCTTTTTCTATAAATCTGACTGTATCTGGCTTAAGTTGAAGCTTTAGAATATGTTTCCAAAGATTGCAGTCTGCAGCTATCTCTTCATAGGCTGGAGGGTCTTTATCTAACGTTTACAAACGTCTATAAATCGGAGTTTTTGGCGTCCCCTAGTTTTTTTGCCATCTGCTAATTGTCCATAATGTATATCATTTACGGAAATTCGGATTCGATCACGGAGTGGCCATCTTTCATACATTATTAAGTGACCAAGCCAGCATAATCTATGTTGTTCGACCATCGTAATAGAAGAGAGGGAGGCCTAAATTAAATACGGGTTAACATATCAATGACAAGTAGTACGCATGAACATATGCACGGGTAATTGATTGATATAAGGATTAGTTATGATATAACCGTACATCCAGAAATAAAGACAGAGCTAGACATGTATATGGGAGACGCGATAGCTCCAGTGGTTAGTGAACTGGACTACAAAGGACAAGAGGCCGGATTCGATCCTTATCGACGGCTACCAGGTTAACCCAGCCTAAATTGGGTACCGGATTTTTTTCTTGGAAAGTAAAGCGGCACGGGCGTAATGCCGACCACATTACCCGAAAAATCACGTGCTGAAGGTCTGTAACAATTATGATCATTAACACCATATTCCCTATACGCCACATGGGGTGACGGGGCTTTTTTTAAATACTTATGTATATAGTTGTGGAGTACGTCATATTATAATCTAACAATAGACAAAAATACATGGCGAGTTATATACGTGATATTTCGCCCCCTGCGAGTTGTATTATCACGGTTGCAAATAACAAACAGAATAGACATAAAAGTGTCTATACGATGATGAAACAAATTGTACATTCTCCAGGCCGAACTCTTATCCGACCCTGATGACAGAGAATCTAAATTTGCGAGAGGAGCTTAAAAAATTGCAAAACAACTTTATGACAGAAATCTATGTACTTTTATCAGAACCAACGAAATGAGGAGTATTATGTTTACCCCTCACGTCATCAAAAACGCATTAAATGTGTTTTGTCTGCTTATCAATCTCTGCAGTGATAACATTACCCAAACAACAGCATAAGCATTAACGCATCCAGACGACTCCATCCATCTATCTGTATCTTTATTACTGAATATAAAATTAAAGCATAACCCATCTAACCATCAATCCATCAGCACACCTGTACGCCTCTATGGTGTATATATTCAGCCCCATCAATCAACACTGCCTTCCTATTTGTCCTCTTCGTCCCCCATCCTCTCCCGTTTTCCTACAAATAAATAAATAAAAATACGAAAATCCTTCCAACAAGCTCTTCCAATACGTGGTACAACAAACCGGACATGTGTTCGAGAACAATGTGGGAGAAATTCGTCTATTTATTCCGGGTGTTGAAAGTACGTGTAACAAACGAGTTCACATTAATGTCAGGGCATAACCTCAGGTTTCCCTTGGAGATACGACGCCAGGATGGAAGATGCTGAAACGGTGGAGCTGACGTGGAGTAGAGGTAAGCTTTTTTATATTAAATCTGATAAACAGCAACGAAGTGTCACGCTTCTGTCCGATATATTTATCTACATGTCTTCTTATAGATCTAGAGACAGCTCTGTGAATATGATTTTACTGTCATGGGTGGTGATAATAATCGTTAGGGTGAACCATGAAGACACAAGAGACAACCGGGATTGGTGGAGATTATATACAAGGGATGGTCACATCGAGAGGGTATTTAGTGCGATCAATGGATTCATGGATGGAAGGTTGGGTGGATGGCTGGGTGGAAAGATGGATGGATGGATGGATGGTGAGTGAGTGGGTGAGTGAGTGGGTGGATGAGTGAGTGAGTGGGTGGGTGAGTGTGCGTGAATGAGTGAGTGGGTGGGTGTGTGGTGAGCGAGTGGGTGGGTGGGTTTGTGGTTTTATGGGTGAGTGAGTGAGTGAATGGGTGGGTGGGTGAGTGAGTGAGTGAGTGAGTGAGTGAGTGAGTGAGTGAGTGAGTGAGTGAGTGAGTGAGTGAGTGAGTGAGTGAGTGAGTGAGTGAGTGAGTGAGTGAGTGAGTGAGTGAGTGAGTGAGTGAGTGAGATGGATGGATGGATGGTGAGTGAGTGAGTGAGTGAGTGAGTGAGTGGGTTGGTGGGTGAGTGTGATGAGTGGGTGAATGGATGGATGGTGAGTGCGTGAGTGGATGCATGGATGGATGAATGAGTGGATGCATGGATGGATGAGTGAGTGATGGATGAAGGATGGATATGATTGATAGATACATGTATGAGTGGATGAGTTTTGGGTGGAATTGGGAAATTGTTTCTTATTATTAATGAATAGGTGGAAGCGTCATTGAGAGAATATTTGATAAATGGTAAAGACACCATTGTCAGACATACGTGTAAACGTCACAGTGTGCTGATATTGATAAAACAGTATATGTAATATGTAAGACGAATGACAGGAAACAGTCTGAGAGATAAGTGAGAAAAAAAAAGCTAAGAATAGCCCCGTCATAGAATATATAAAGAAAAAACAGATTAAATGGTTTGGCCACGTGACAAGGCAGAGTAATCAAAACACAACACAACTATCCCTCAATAAACGTTCCGAGAATACCAGACCCAAGGGTCGGCAAGATAAAAACGATCGATGGAATATTAGAAGCACTAAGGAAACATAACAGCAGCAGAGGCGAACAGAAAAGCAAAAGACTGAAAATTATATCTCTCCTCGATGCTGAAAGGCAAATGAGAAAGGAAAGACGAAGAAGAAGTATGTGCAACCCATGCGAGGAGAACACGCTGATGACCCCCACACCACAACAGTCTACACACTCACGGGCACCACACATTAGTGCACCCCAGCGAGGAGAACACGCTGATGACCCCCCACACCACACATTAGTGCACCCCAGCGAGGAGAACACGTTGATGACCCCCACACAACAGTCTACACACTCACGGACACCACACATTAGTGTGCCCGAGTGCTGCTAGCTATCCATCCCTGACTTGTTTACGTGTTCCACGCACTTAACAGCTCAGCTTCCTAGCAAGCCTAGCATGCCTTCCCACCAACCAAATCAGCCCAACAGGAAGTCTCAGGTAAAAGTCGTCAGAAGTCTAAACCTACAGAGCTTGCCTACAAGATCCAATCCATTGCAGAGATAAGCCATGACGATTCGAGATAGGGCTGGACTCGGTCTAATAGAAGACTTACGACGTGTTAATGAACACTCGACTGGGAAAAGGTCATGTTCATTTCCTAAACAAGTCTACACAAATGTAACCATATTGGAAACAGATGAACATGTCTTTTTTCACGCTGGCAATACGAAATGAGAGAACCCCAGTCGAAGCAGGTTAAGGTTTGAATTAGAGGGGAAAAGAGAAAGTGTGAAACTTTAAAATACTTTACGTGAAACAGTTACTGAAAATGGTTGAAAACACAACATAGTAAGTAAAAGTAAAGTACCCCCCGTCACGCCAAGTGGCGTATAGGGAAATATGGTGTTAGTGACCCTATATTTTACAGACCTTCAGCACATGATTTTTTGGGGTAATGTGGTCGGTATTACGCCCGTGCTGCTTTTACTTTCCCAGAAAAAATCCGGTACCCATTTAAGGCTGGGTGAAACCCGGAGCCGTCGGTTGGGATCGAACCCTACCCCTTGTCCGTAGTAGTCCAGTTCACTAACCACTGAGCTATCGCGGCTCCTACTAATTTTTAGGGAATTAGTAAAACCCAGGTGTCCTCGCCAGGATTACGAACCCGGCTGTTGCCGTGGTAAGCCAACCGCCTATCGATTGCGCTAACCGGACACCCTGAAAACACAACATGGTTAAAGAAAATTGTATAATTAATTGACATAATACAGGTAAGTTTTTGGAACACTGTGATCAATGCTGATCAGAACGGTGTATGTTCTTTCTTCTCTTTCTTAGACCTCACCAAAAATAGGCGAGGATGCCTTGTGTCGCTAATTTATGATAAAGCTACGATATCTGCGCTCTTCGGCCCGCACGTGCGCATTCGGCCCGACACGTGCGCATTCGGCCCAACTCGTGCACATTCGGCCCGACACGTGCACATTCGGCCCAACTCGTGCACATTCGGCCCGGCACGTGCGCATTCGGCCCGGCACGTGCGCATTCGGCCCGACACGTGCGCATTCGGCCCGACACGTGCACATTCGGCCCAACTCGTGCGCATTCGGCCCAACTCGTGCACATTCGGCCCAACTCGTGCACATTCGGCCCGGCACGTGCGCATTCGGCCCGACACGTGCGCATTCGGCCCAACTCGTGCACATTCGGCCCGACACGTGCACATTCGGCCCGACACGTGCACATTCGGCCCGGCACGTGCGCATTCGGCCCGACACGTGCGCATTCGGCCCAACTCGTGCACATTCGGCCCGACACGTGCACATTCGGCCCAAACTCGTGCACATTCGGCCCGACACTGCACATTCGCCCGACACGTGCACATTCGACATGGGTAATATTAAAAGTTGTTGCCAAGACAGAGGCCATTTTTGGTCGACTTTTTATTTTTTTTTAAATTTCAACTGCCAAGAGTTCTTCAACGAGTGCGAATACACATTCGACTCCTATTTTTCGCCGCTACCGAGTGGGCTAGACAATGGATCTCACGATTCAAAATATGCTATTGCTACTCTACACCCTGCAAACATTTTCATCTGATTAATCAACCATACCACAGATACATATATCACTTAATGTCGAGGAAGGATACATCTGGCCGAAATGATGCTGAGGACGGGTGTACCTGGCCGAAAGACGCATATATCACGGTTTTGCGCAAAATAGCGACACAACGTATCAACGCTCACATAACGCGTGAACACTAATAAGAAGACTCCCCAGAGACTGGTGGAGAGTAAAACCCCGAAGACACCATGGATTCGTTGCAAAAAAAATTACCACCGCCCGTGGAGAGACTCGAACTCAGGATTGTCCTGTCCAGAGGCCGAGGTCCTACCTCAAGACCATCCAATATCTGACTTGGGTTGAATTCCGAGATGAGGAAATTTTTTTTTTTCGGACCGCCAGAGACTTCGATTTTCACTGAACTTCTACAAATAGGTACACCAAAGAAGTTTTGCTGTGAAGTAAGAGCGGTTTGACTTTCTACTGACATCACCCTAAAATATGCAGTTGGTCACTGAAAAATATGGGGAGGACGGCGGGGGGCACTGACACCGTATTCCCCATACGAATTAAGGCGTGGAGGGAACATTTACTTTTCTTTACCAAATCAGCAAATTCTATGCCACGCTAGAAAATTATAGGATTCTGTGAAAACTGTTGGATAATATTAATCATTGAATTAGATGTGTCAACATGCTGCTGGAACCATGATAGAACTAAGAGGCGTATTGAGTTAACAACCGGAGTTAGACAAGACGGGGTAAAATGGACTGTCCTTACTGTTTATCAACGTTTGTATGACAGAATAACATGAGAAGTAAACTATGAGATAACATCAATTTCAAGATGCGCAGTAAACTCGGAAGATACAATTGGTCCCTCCCTTCCTTGCTTCCTTCCTTTCTGAAGAAATGGATAACCCTCTTCATCATCCGTCCTTAAAAGGACGTTAAGTGGGATAAGATGTGTTTTTTTGTGATTTATCTGCCCTTTTCGATCCAATATATCCGGCATTGTGTGTAGCAGGTTGCCTTCCTTCTTGAACCCGTACTCGCTTGGTCGACTTATTATTGGTCGTTTCAAAGTATTTTGAAGGTGTTTAAAATTCCATATCTCTGCAACCAATTGATTGATAATGCTGAAATTTTGCATATGGTCTTGTGATTTTTTGGTCCCAAGAAGTACATTCATTTCCTCACCAACAAACGTATAGTTTTAAATATTCTTTATTTGAAGTATACAAATTTAAGGCATTTTGGTCAAACCATATATTTGGAGGAATTACCGCTTCATATGAGTGAGCACCCACGGACTTGTCATCTTGAACGTAATGCGCGCCAATTTCCCTGTTTTAAGCACTAAAAAACACATAAAACGCGTCATAGTTATAATTATTATCCGGTGCATCCCATTTCCTGTCGTTTTGTTGTGATTTATGTGCAACGGCGTATCCTAATTATTGGGTAATTTCGTTAAATTTGTGATCTGTTAGTCAATGGGTATAAAAGTAAAGTTCCTTACATTGCAATCAGTGGCAATAAAGGTGTATAAATATTTTTGCATAGAAGCTAAGCGTGGAAAACTGTATCGAAGCATCTCAAAGCCAGAAAAGAGAACTATTCACGCATTGGGTATAAGCAAACGCTTTTTCAAACAAGTGCTTAAAGCTAACGGAGTGTCCAGTTCAATCAAGACTAGGACGCTAGGAAGAAAGAAAGTAGTAGATAGTTTTGACAAGGAAGTGATTAGAAGAGCAATTTGTAAAATGTTCGATTCCAAAGAAACTGTGACTTTAAGAAAACTGAAAATTCGACTGAGAGCAGAAAATGACATTGTTGTGTCGAAAACAACATTATGGAGAACTGTTAGAAGCATCGGTTTTACGTTTAGAAAGTACGATAGTGGTAGAAATGTCATCTGCGAGAAGCCGCACTTAGTTTCTATGAGGAGTAAATATTTACGTGAAGTACGGGAAATGCGTAACCAAGGTTATGATATTGTATTTCTAGATGAATCTTGGATAAATTCTCACCACACAAGTGCAAAGGAATGGCAGTTATCAGATGGAAGTATTAAAAGATGTGTACCCACTGGAAAAGGACAGCGTATTATAATGGCACATGCAGGCAGCCGAAAAGAAGGGTTGGTGAAAAATGCAGAACTTATATTCACCTCTAATTATACTGACAACAGGGACTATCACACCGAGATGAATGGCCATATATTTAGAGAGTGGATTGAAAATACTCTTCTTCCAATTCTAGACAGACCATCCTGTCTGGTAATGGACAACGCGTCGTACCACAACGCTGTGGCAGAAGAAGACAAAATTCCTACATCTATTGGTCGTTTCAAAGTATTTTGAAGGTGTTTAAAATTCCATATCTCTGCAACCAATTGATTGATAATGCTGAAATTTGCATATGGTCTTGTGATTTTTTGGTCCCAAGAAGTACATTCATTTCCTCACCAACAAACGTATAGTTTTAAATATTCTTTATTTGAAGTATACAAATTTAAGGCATTTGGTCAAACCATATATTTGGAGGAATTACCGCTTCATATGAGTGAGCACCCACGGACTTGTCATCTTGAACGTAATGCGCGCCAATTTCCCTGTTTTAAGCACTAAAAAAAACACATAAACGCGTCATAGTTATAATTTATTATCCGGTGCATCCCATTTCCTGTCGTTTTGTTGTGATTTATGTGCAACGGCGTATCCTAATTATTGGGTAATTTCGTTAAATTTGTGATCTGTTAGTCAATGGGTATAAAAGTAAAGTTCCTTACATTGCAATCAGTGGCAATAAAGGTGTATAAATATTTGTGCATAGAAGCTAAGCGTGGAAAACTGTATCGAAGCATCTCAAAGCCAGAAAAGAGAACTATTCACGCATTGGGTATAAGCAAACGCTTTTTCAAACAAGTGCTTAAAGCTAACGGAGTGTCCAGTTCAATCAAGACTAGGACGCTAGGAAGAAAGAAAGTAGTAGATAGTTTTGACAAGGAAGTGATTAGAAGAGCAATTTGTAAAATGTTCGATTCCAAAGAAACTGTGACTTTAAGAAAACTGAAAATTCGACTGAGAGCAGAAAATGACATTGTTGTGTCGAAAACAACATTATGGAGAACTGTTAGAAGCATCGGTTTTACGTTTAGAAAGTACGATAGTGGTAGAAATGTCATCTGCGAGAAGCCGCACTTAGTTTCTATGAGGAGTAAATATTTACGTGAAGTACGGGAAATGCGTAACCAAGGTTATGATATTGTATTTCTAGATGAATCTTGGATAAATTCTCACCACACAAGTGCAAAGGAATGGCAGTTATCAGATGGAAGTATTAAAAGATGTGTACCCACTGGAAAAGGACAGCGTATTATAATGGCACATGCAGGCAGCCGAAAAGAAGGGTTGGTGAAAAATGCAGAACTTATATTCACTCTAATTATACTGACAACAGGGACTATCACACCGAGATGAATGGCCATATATTTAGAGAGTGGATTGAAATACTCTTCTTCCAATTCTAGACAGACCATCCTGTCTGGTAATGGACAACGCGTCGTACCACAACGCTGTGGCAGAAGAAGACAAAATTCCTACATCTACCAGTACAAAAGATGTTATAAGATTTGGCTAAGAAAGGAAGGAATTCCATTTAACGAGGGATTTTTGAAACCTGAATTACTGTCACTTGTTAAGAAATCGCAAAAGACCAAAGTATTCCAAATAGACAAAATCATTCAACAGCATGGTCATACGTGCTTGAGACTGCCCCCTTATCATCCACAATTAAACCCCATTGAACTCGTTTGGGCAAAAATTAAAGGGCAGGTGGCAGCTGAGAATACAAGTTTTAAACTATGCGATATAAAAGGACTGACATATGCTGCTCTATCACAGATTGACAAAGATTTTTGGTGCAAATGTGAAGATCATGTCTTAAAAGAAGAAAATGACTATTGGAAAAAAGATGGACTATCGTTCGTTCAGCCCAGATTAGTAATCAATATGTTAGACTCCTCTGATTCAGAATAAATGAAATAATAATGGACGTTTTTATATGTCCGCATGATCAATCTTTAGCTAAAGTTGATAACGTTTTGAAAATGTAAAGATTCTTGATATGTGTACTGCAGGCATGCAAAGAAACTAAATCACTTTCATATGTCTTGTTTACGTAAAATAATGAAATTCACATGGAAAGACATAAAATGAACAATGTAGCTCTTTACAGTGAAGAGGATCCCGTGCTTACATCGGACTCTTTAGTCACATGCGTACCCATAAACAATAACTTTGCTTGATATGTCATGCTCGTTATCGCTCGCAACGGATAATTAATTTTTTAAATGTATTCTTTGTTGTATATTGTTTTAAATAGTTTTCATTAATGGAACTGTTTATACGCTGATTGTTTTAGACCGTCTGTAAAGGCTATAACATTGACATTCTCATAGTATTTTAAAGAAAGTAAACAATAGAAAGTAAACAGTTGATAAACGCCTCCAACTTTCAAGTTGTGTAGAGACGCCTATGTCGAGAAGCTGATTTCCATTAATGTACGGTAAATTATTTTTCCAGGAGCAAAAAGATCCGTAAATTCACTGAGATCAAAGGAAAGTGCTGCTTCATGATGAAGCATACTTCCTACATCATTAAATTTTGTGAAATCGGTGGGACCTTGGAAAAAACAAGGCCAGATGCAAAAAATCAAGTTTGTAAGTGCAGGGAAAGAGGAGATATTTCATGTTAATCGTGAACATTTAGATTTGAAACGACCAATACCAGTACAAAAGATGTTATAAAGATTTGGCTAAGAAAGGAAGGAATTCCATTTAACGAGGGATTTTTGAAACCTGAATTACTGTCACTTGTTAAGAAATCGCAAAAGACCAAAGTATTCCAAATAGACAAAATCATTCAACAGCATGGTCATACGTGCTTGAGACTGCCCCCTTATCATCCACAATTAAACCCATTGAACTCGTTTGGGCAAAAATTAAAGGGCAGGTGGCAGCTGAGAATACAAGTTTTAAACTATGCGATATAAAAGGACTGACATATGCTGCTCTATCACAGATTGACAAAGATTTTTGGTGCAAATGTGAAGATCATGTCTTAAAAGAAGAAAATGACTATTGGAAAAAAGATGGACTATCGTTCGTTCAGCCCAGATTAGTAATCAATATGTTAGACTCCTCTGATTCAGAATAAATGAAATAATAATGGACGTTTTTATATGTCCGCATGATCAATCTTTAGCTAAAGTTGATAACGTTTTGAAAATGTAAAGATTCTTGATATGTGTACTGCAGGCATGCAAAGAAACTAAATCACTTTCATATGTCTTGTTTACGTAAAATAATGAAAGTCACATGGAAAGACATAAAACGAACAATGTAGCTCTTTACAGTGAAGAGGATCCCGTGCTTACATCGGACTCTTTAGTCACATGCGTACCCATAAACAATAACTTTGCTTGATATGTCATGCTCGTTATCGCTCGCAACGGATAATAATTTTTTTAAATGTATTCTTTGTTGTATATTGTTTAAATAGTTTTCATTAATGGAACTGTTTATACGCTGATTTGTTTTAGACCGTCTGTAAAGGCTATAACATTGACATTCTCATAGTATTTTAAAGAAAGTAAACAATAGAAAGTAAACAGTTGATAAACGCCTCCAACTTTCAAGTTGTGTAGAGACGCCTATGTCGAGAAGCTGATTTCCATTAATGTACGGTAAATTATTTTCTCCAGGAGCAAAAAGATCCGTAAATTCACTGAGATCAAAGGAAAGTGCTGCTTCATGATGAAGCATACTTCCTACATCATTAAATTTTGTGAAATCGGTGGGACCTTGGAAAAACAAGGCCAGATGCAAAAAATCAAGTTTGTAAGTGCAGGGAAAGAGGAGATATTTCATGTTAATCGTGAACATTTAGATTTGAAACGACCAATAGTCTGCTACTAGAATCACCACGAAGAGGTGCAGTAAGGTCTGGAATGTTCTGGTTCACTGATCCTCACACACGTCAGCAGCTATGAGTGGATGGCAGCTTCCAGCTCTGTTGCTGTTGGGCGCGCCGCCTCATAAAGTAGACTCAGAAAATGGCTGGCCTCGTTTTGTAAATGATAAAAAAAAAAAAAAAAGATTCTATTCCATTCATGAAATCTCCATATCCGCTCCACTGCCTGTTCCCATATTTCTCGAAGTATATACTGACTGTAAGGTGTTGACTGATGCATCTGCTTTTCTCACTAAGCACTCCGGATCGATCAGATCCCATCTCCACCTTTAGACTCCTCAGGTTCTCAATATGTACATCATTGTCGCACCCATTCTCCTCTTCTGGTAAGGAATAACGAATAAATTTGGCGATGTTCTCTTTGTCCAGAGTAAGGCCACACTCAGTACCAGAGCTGTCAGCGAGCTTATCGGCTGTTTCATTGCCATGTACACCAGCATGCTCTGGACAGTACACCCAGTTTAACGCATTCAATTTAGAGTCATCGAAGAGCTGCATCCACTCATGCCGCAGACATCTGTCATTCTTCTGTTGCATACTTTGCGAATCAGTTACCAAGACTGCGTGATCCACGTTCACGATTAAAAAATAATAATACACGATAAAAAGAATTAAATGAAAATAAACTACAACAACATACATCTGTAATGCTCTAGTGAAATACAACAATAAAACGAGCACATTCAAGACATTAATGATTATGAAAAGTGTTATGTTTCTTTCCTTCCTCATTTGTCTTTCGACGTCGATGGGAGATACTGTTCGCAAGTCATAAAAAATGGAGATAAGTGGATCGCTTGGGACCATTTAACATTCACGTCAATGGCGCCAGACTTAAAGAGTCCAGAGTTCAGAATTTAAAAGAAAAGTGGTCCAGCAATCACATGAGAATAAAGCCAAACCTTTTCCCCTGTGCCATCACCAACCTAGCGGCTGGACTTAGACCAGGATTTACATGGACAAACAATACAGCTGAAACCCTTAGTGCAGCGGTCTAACTTGACCATGGCTATTTTTAAAGCTCGCCACATTGCCAGCCACATTGCCAGCCACATTGCCAGCCACATTGCCAGCCACATTGCCAGCCACATTGCCAGCCACATTGCGAGCCACATTGCGAGCCACATTGCCAGCCACATTGCCAGCCACATTGCCAGCCACATTGCCAGCCACATTGCCAGCCACATTGCCAGCCACATTGCGAGTGCGAGCCACATTGCCAGCCACATTGCCAGCCACATTGCCAGCCACATTGCCAGCCACATTGCCAGCCACATTGCCAGCCACATTGCGAGCCACATTGCCAGCCACATTGCGAGCCACATTGCCAGCCACATTGCGAGCCACATTGCCAGCCACATTGCGAGCCACATTGCCAGCCACATTGCCAGCCACATTGCCAGCCACATTGCGAGTGCGAGCCACATTTCGGAATTGAACCCTTCTGATCAGTAGGAAACACACTAACCACTCGAACACAGAAACTTCCAAGAAGAAAATATCAATCAATCACAGCCATTTTCTTATCACCCCATATTGGATCATGGGACTTTTAAGACCTCTCCATCCATGCTATTCTTGGAAAGTTTCTCTACTTTTGTCCTGTCTACACCATCATGACTTCTCTTCTCCGTGTGTTGCAGGGCCTTCCTGGCTTTTTCGAAGAAAATAGAATACACGTTCTTCGGGTACCGTACATAGTGAGAAAGGTGTTGGAACCGATGTTTCAGCAAAGCAGATGAAGACAAAGATGAAATTTTTTTGGAATCGACAACAATAATAACAAAATTAAGGTAATGAAGGTATAATGTAATTATATCCTTAAATGAAAAAAGGTCTTGTGTATGGAATTGATTATCTAGAGCACTAGGGACGATGTATAACAAAGATGAATACATCAAAGCACATGTGATTGTGTTAGAAACGAAAAGTAAATAAATTACAATTTGTGAAGTGAATATTATTGGTGCATTAAGGCAGGAATAACACGGAAGAGAAGGTGAAAGAACTGTCTTCTTGAGTGCAGATTGCGCCAGTGAAGTGCTCGAGGCTGTCTTGGTTAAGTTGTTCACGCATCAAACAATAGCAACGTAGAAAGGCTATAGGTGAATCATGACTTTTATCAGTGCATATGTGGGGGGGGGGGGGGCAGCTTTTTGGAAAGGACGTCCAGTTTTAACAGCGGTTACATTACAGACAACCAAGACCAATGAGGACACTCTCAAAGAGGCCAACGCAAAAAGGGAGCTCCTAAAAGACATCCGATAGAAACAATCGACATTTGTTGTTGGCACATCATGAGTAGAGGAAAGCTGGAATACTTGGTTACAACTGGTAAAATACTGGGAAAAAGATATCGTGGACGATAATGAGGGAAGATAATAAACAGCTTGGTGTTGTGGCACGGAAAATAGTCAACAACATAACTGATTCGATGCACTGTGGGTAGAAAATTATGGAATGACATGATCGTCTGTGCCAATCAGGGCGGGCGGTGGTGGTGATGATTATCATATTCTAAAGATTTAAGAACGGTGATACCGAAATGTTGAATGAAAACTGAAAGTAACCAGCGAGCTACAAGATTTACAAGCATATATCTTTGCATCGATAAGAGAAACTGAACACATCTAGGCCTGCCTGGAAGGCTACAAAGTCGACTTTATCAAACTGTAACTAAAACCTGCACTAGCGTTTATAGTTGCATAACGAGCATAGTTATTGCTGCACAATGCGATACACCCACAGGTGCGTCCATTGTGTAAGAGTCTGAAATAGAGCTTTCTGGGTCAGCCTCTACAGGAAACATGTGGGATAACCAGGGGCAAACACTAGGCAGGAATATCAACAGACGAGTCTGGATTGTGCTGGGTATTAAACGGGAAATCAGGAACAGGCCAGGTGAATTCATGCTGCCACGTTAGCTAAACATTTCAACAGCAGGGTGCTAGCTGTACACTACCAGGGAAATTGTGGCTATTGTTAAGTTAAAACTGGTTTTTAAAGTTGGGTCACAATATGAGCATCTGTCTCAGATCAAGAAGTGGTGGGGGGCTGGTTGGTCTCGAGGTAAGACGCCGGACTCGCGATAGAGAGGTTGTGGGTTCAGATCCCGGCTCCCCAAATTGGGATTTTTATCAATGGTTTCTCTCTGCGGCAACCACACCTGGTCTCAGCAGCGAGGTCCGGCTTGAAATGCCAATTACTCATCAACGGAAAAAAATGTGAGTGCCTCCGAAGACGGAGTTATCTGCCCGTGTGGAGAGGGACCCCTGGGCACACGGCTGCCAGGGAAAAATCGATTAACACGCAAAATTCAGTTCCTAGTCTCTATGGACTTCGTCAGTGGTAAAAGCTGGCGTACGAAGAGGAAAACAAAAAGATCAAGAAGTGCAAGGTTGTGTAAGAACTTCATAACAGAGTAGAAACGATGATGGCCAATCTAAGATAAGAGAGGAATTTCTTTCCAAATAAAAAAAAATAAAGTTCCTCTTTTCTGACGTTCACACGACGACTACTGAGGGAGTTCTTCTTGTTCTGCGTACACCTTTAGACGTCACTATTAATAATTCCGGAGAAACCATTCGTCAGGTCATGGCTGGTGATATCATCATACAGCTTGTCCTGGTATGGTACCGTTGATGGCCACACCTCTATACGTCATATTTTACACTTCGAAGAAAGCGTTCGTCAAGTATTTTTCACATTTACTTACAGCTTGTCCTGGTACGGTACCGGTGATGGTCATTAAATGAATCAACAGTCAGCTATATCGTTCTCCCTTAGAATGGAATTAAGTGGCTCTAGATGCGCTGTGTTGTGGTATGCAACTAGGATGTGATATTTTTGCCTTCCAGCCCAACACATCCGACTTCAGCGTGGCATTTTTAAGTATCGGATTGCCTTTCTTCTTCTATTCCTACTTGCTTAGCCAGATTAGATAGTCTGTTTTCAGAAGCACCACTGGATGATGCAGCAGTCTACTGATCATCTCTGTTGTTTGCCGATCCTGACGCACGCAGTCAGCTCTGTTGTTTGCCAATCTTGAAGCTCGCAGTCATCTCTGTTGTTTGCCAATCTTGAAGCTCGCAGTCATCTCTGTTGTTTGCCGATCTTGACGCACGCAGTCATCTCTGTTGTTTGCCAATCTTGTCGCACGCAGTCAGCTCTATTGTTCCCTGATCCTGACGCAGGCAGTCAGCTCTATTGTTCCCTGATCCTGACGCAGGCAGTCAGCTCTGTTGTTCCCTGATCCTGACGCAGGCAGTCATCTCTGTTGTTTCCTGATCCTGACGCAGGCAGTCAGCTCTGTGTTTCCCTTACCCTGACGCACACAGTCAGCTCTATTGTTCCCTGATCCTGATTCACGCAGTCAGCTTTGTTGTTCCCTGATCCTGATTCACGCAGTCAGCTTTGTTGTTCCCTGATCCTGATTCACGCAGTCAGCTTTGTCGTTCCCTGATCCTGATTCACGCAGTCAGCTTTGTTGTTCCCTGATCCTGATTCACGCAGTCAGCTTTGTTGTTCCCTGATCCTGATTCACGCAGTCAGCTTTGTTGTTCCCTGATCCTGATTCACGCAGTCAGCTTTGTTGTTCCCTGATCCTGATTCACGCAGTCAGCTTTGTTGTTCCCTGATCCTGATTCACGCAGTCAGCTTTGTTGTTCCCTGATCCTGATTCACGCAGTCAGCTTTGTTGTTCCCTGATCCTGATTCACGCAGTCAGCTTTGTTGTTCCCTGATCCTGATTCACGCAGTCAGCTTTGTTGTTCCCTGATCCTGATTCACGCAGTCAGCTTTGTTGTTCCCTGATCCTGATTCACGCAGGCAGTTTAGTTGTTCCCTGATCCTGACGCACACAGTCAACTCTATTGTTCCCTGATCCTGACGCACACAGTCAACTCTATTGTTCCCTGATCCTGACGCACACAGTCAACTCTATTGTTCCCTGATCCTGACGCACACAGTCAACTCTATTGTTCCCTGATCCTGATTCACGCAGTCAGCTTTGTTGTTTGCCAATCTTGACGCACGCAGTCAGCTCTGTTGTTTGCCAATCTTGACGCACGCAGTCAGCACTATTGTTCCCTGGTCCTGACGCACGCAGTCATCTCTGTTGTTCCCTGATGCTGACACACACAGTCAGTTGTGGGTTGCTGACCGCACTCAGCTCAGCTGCTGGATGTGCGTCTTGTACAGTAATTTTTAAAAGCAGTAAATATTTTAAGAGACAAGTGAATGTTAAGCGAAATCGCTATCAGCGTGACTAGAACTGGGTAACGTGTTTACTTAAACTGGAAGCTCAGGATACTCGTCACCATCATCATCTAGCTTGCCCTGTTGGAACCTGGATCCCAACTATGAATTTTTATATGCCCCGCGTGTGTCCAGCTTCTGCAGCAGTCAATCCCAGCTCGTCTTGATCTCAATCGTTTACCTGAAAAAATACCCTCCACAATTATCTTTCTCTAGGCCAGTATGTCCCTTTACATAACCATAATATTTTATTTTCCTTGTTTTAGTGTTTTTGCATAAATCATTTTTTTTATTTCTTACAAAATTGGCAACATTTGTTATTTCTCCGACCATGGTACTCTTAGCACTCTTCTATAACACTTGCTTTCAAAGGCATTGGTGCATTTTTCAACAGATCTGTCGACTGTCTCTCTTTCGCAGCCACATGTTGCTATGGGGAAAAAATATACACTTAAAACCCCACGTTTTATTGATATATCAGTTCCTTGCCGTATGTTGAGCAGTTTGTTTTTATTTTAATCAAAGCTACGTTCATCCTTCTTTGATCTCTCTGATAGTCTGGTTTTTTTTTTGTGCTATTGATGTAAGAAGGGAAATATCGGTTCAAGGAAATATAATCAAAATGTAGTAATACTCCACTGATAATAGTGTAGTTTACATTACAAATTTTAATGGTCATTGCTATCTAATGTAACCTAGAAGGCATAGTCTGAGGTTGAGCGGATCGTGCATCGCCAGATAGAAAGCAGAAAAGGAAATATAATGCAGATAGTAAATGCTAGCCTGAAGGCAGACGGACTTTATTTGAGAAAGTTGTCGACTCTAGAGGTGTACAAAGAAAGAAATAACCAGCTTTGACAGGTTCTGGTAATGGAATTAAATCTACTGGCTCTCTCGATTAATCATAAAATCCGACTGCTTTACAGTAAACAAAAGATAGTTTCTGAGATGTTTGTAAAGACGTGGCAAAGATAAACACGTTATCAGTTACGCTTTCGGGGGACTGGAAGGTCTGGGAGGTAGGACGTCGGCTTCTTGAGAGGAAGATCCCTGGTTTCTTCGTGGATTTGACAATACCCTGGTCTCAGGGTAAAGAGATAAAAAAAAAAAGGAAAGCAAATAGCCTCGTCACGCCAAGTGGTGTGTGGGGAATATGGTGTTAGTAACCATAATATTTCACAGACCTTCAGCACATCATTTTTGGGGTAATGTGGTCGGCATTACGCCCGTCCGCTTTACTTCCCCAGAAACAAATCCGGTACCCATTAAAGGCTGAGTGAACTCGGAAGCCGTCGGTTGGGATCGAACCCTACGTCTTGTCCTTTGTAGTCCAGTTCACTAACCACTGAGCTATCGCGGCTCCCAGGGTAACGAGATGCTATATTTAAATCTCTCGGAAAACAGCGGAAAACAGGAAGCCCGTGTGCACTCGCGCACGACAAAGGACCCCCGGCAGTTAAAAGTCGAAATCAATAGGCCAAAATGGTAGCAGCACGGGAATGAAATGGGAGCCGCGATAGCTCAGTGGTTAGTGAACTGGACTACAAAGGACAAGAGGTAGGGTTCGATCTCAACCGACGGCTTCCGATTCACCCAGCCTTCAATGGGTACCGGATTTTTTTTCTGGGAATGTAAAGCGACACGGACGTAATACCGACCACATTACCCCAAAAATTATATGCCGAGAGTCTGTAAAGTTTATGGTCACTAACACCATATTCTCTATACGCCACTTGGCGTGACCGGGGTACTTTACCTTTTTTTTACTTTACGGGAATGAAATCTACCAATGTCTAAGGCGAATGTGTCGTATAGAAAAGCGCAGATATCGCGGCATTGCAGTAAGCTAGTGACAGCGCATCTCCTCCCACTTAACGGGTGAACGCTTAAAAAAAAAGGGGGGGGGGATAGTTACGCTTTCGTGGGAATTGACTGTATACAATACGAGACTATAGTAGTATATGTCATTAATTTCCTCTTTATTTTCACATCTACTTCTTCTTCTAGTCCCAATATGAAGAGTATAAACAGTCCTAACATAAAGTGACCGTATAAAAAGTCTTGGCATTTCGAATAGATAAACAAAGGGGCTTGAACATTGGACGATGGACGAGAAGAATCAGTTAGCTGGACTCTGAAAATATTCTAGTTCGAGAATCCGAACGGAGCCACTACAACGGGAAATTCACGAACAGTGAGAAGTCATAACTTATATAATACTCTCGTTCGAAGAAACCGAAAGGTGAGTCTCCGGGAGAGTTGTTTTTCTGATCGTCCAGGAAAACATGATAAATAGAAAGCTACGTTAGGAAACCCTAGTGCATCGTTAAGGAGATGAAAGTAAATCCGCTCAGCGTAAGAAAGTGACAGAGGTCATGTTCGCTAATCGAACTCTAATAACATATCTGTTAACTCTTATTTAAACCGAACCAAAGGTTCAAATCAAGGTAGTAAATATTGATTTGATAGGTGATAGATAGATCATCACAAAGTAAGGTTTAAGCTCTAGAACTGTTACGAGCTAAAAGGTCATACGTAAATTCTGAAAAATGGAGAGTGATTATGATCAACGACTCCCAGAATTCTCGTTTGATAGGAGGGCTATAGTAAGAAAACAAAAAGTCGTGGCTGACGAAGTTTGAGATCAGAGAGAAGAGAGATAAGACATATTAGAGTCAGAAGACAAGCAATCCAATTTAGGATTACTGGCCACACACCACGACCTCTTGTCGCCTGCGAATAGGCTCTATCCCAAAGCAGTATTTCATGGGAGAGTCAAGAGTCCATCAGATAATGAGTTAGAATACAACTATTAAAAAAGAATTGTCGGAATATGACCGTTAGCTACTCAAGTGGAACAAATGAACACTTAAAAATAAAAACTGAAACAATTGAGATATTATTAAGATGATATAGACTAAGATTGTGACATTGACTAAGATGGATACAGTACAAAGATGAACGAACAGCAGCCACAGAGGCATTCAAAGTAAAGGTAAAGGTAAAGTACGAGACTTGAACTGGCGTCTTAGCACGGGAGTTTTCATCCATATGCGCTCAGCCGCCTATCCAGAAGTCTCCAAAGACTTCTGGATAGCATCGCTTCAAGCATCAAAATTTAGGATGCGAGGAGCATTCATCACCCCAGAGTACTACCCTGGCACTCATTATAAGTATCAAAATGAAAGATTATTAGCCAACGACTTATTGACAAAGTAACACTAATAATTACTATCAACAAAGAATGACATGCTTAGAGAACGTCAAGGGACCAGAGAAGTGTAACTGGCCAAACTCATAAGAGAATAGACATTAATACCATTGCTGATTGTGAAAGTTGTCTTGTTGTGAGTTATTCAGTTACTTAGATGTGATGTGTTGAGAGTTGTCCTCTTATGTAATATCTCACATCCTCGATCACTTTTTCCCATCAATAATCAATAATGATAAAATAAACCAATGCAGCAACAACACCTGACCACTGACCAATAAAGCTACCAGAGTCATACACGCCGTATGGTGCCTTTGGCACCCTGTAATACAACAACAAAAACCCTCCAATTTGATCGGCCATCTCGCCAACACATTACGCATCCCCAACTCCACCATTCTCACTCACTCAGACTGTTTTTGGTCTGACTCTTTTGCACTCACTCCCTGTACTCCCTGTTCTACCAGTATTCCCTGTACGGCATAACAGTTCCAAGTGACCACTTTGTTATCTCTTCTACGTACAAGGCCTGTCAAGTTATCTGGCGTTGAAGTATTATGGTTACTCCTCTCAAATGTATTTGAAACATTGTCCAATATCAAGCTCGCAGAACTCTGACTGTGAGATAATAAACTTACGCTGACTTCTACATCCACATAATCGAGTATAAACACCGACTAACACAAACTAATATATCTTTTTACTGACTATGTATCAAGGCAATCAACCCAAGGTATCAACAACAACAAACCAACTAAAGATAAATGAAAGTGCCGTGATTACGATACTACTATACGGATCTAAATGCAGGAAAACAATAGAAGAGGATACGTCAAAACTGTCATCATTTCAGTCAACCTGCCAAAGGACAATTCTCAGAATATGTGGACAAAATAAAATCATCATCACATTCACCACCACTTTCTACTTTTCGTCCTCCTCCGCCTTCCACCAATCGCACACAATGAAGGAACTGTGTTGTTCGGTGACATGACGTCATGGTTCGCACCAGCCTGTGACAGCTTTGTCAGTCTAACCCAAAAACGATAAGAACACAGTCACCTCTATAGATATATCTTTATCAAAGTAGACAATACAGCAGTACTGTGTGAGTGCTGGGTCAACAAATCAAGTCAGCAAAAGATGATAAGAACACAGTCATCTCAATAGATAAATCTTTATCAAAGCAGACAATACAGCAGTACTGTATGAGTGCTGGGCCAACAAATCAAGTCAGCAAAAGACGATTACAGCTCTGTACTCACAGAAGGACCGAGAAACACACACCTTCTAAATTCAGTACCCCACCCACCCCAAAAACAAACGCTACGAGCTGCATAAACCAGAAAGAAGCAAATACCAAACAAACCACGAGAGAGCTGGGTGGTCTACAGGAAAGACGTCGGCCTCTAGACAAGGTCTCTGGTTCGATTCCCACAACAGATGGTTGGGGGGGGGGGGGGAAATTATTTTAAATAAATAAATAACATCGAATCCGTGGCTTTACCCTCCCCTGATATCTGAGTAGTGAGATCGATGTCTAGGCCTCTCAGAAAACGGTGAAAAACCACAAATCCCGTGTGCATTCTGCGCACATTAAAAAACCCCTGGTAGTTGAAAATCAAAAAGAGTAGGCCAAAATATGGTCGCTGCCCGGGAAAAATTAATAGGAACAATCTGCCCCAAAACGTTGAAACTCTCGGCGATAAAAATATGAGAGTACCTCTGAGATCGGAGAAAATCTGCCTGTATGGCGGGGGACACCTGAGCACGCGGCCAAAAAATGGTCGCTGCCCGAGAAAAAATTAATAGAGAAAATCTGCCCCAAAACAGTCAAACTCTTGACGATAAATATATAAGAGTACTCTTATAAGAGTAAATAAGAGGTCGGAGAATATCTGCCTGTATGGTGGGTGACACTGAGCACACGGCTGCCAATTTGGAAAATAGGAAAAAAGTTATATTCTCTCAAAATTCAGTGCCTCGGGACTTTTCTGGAGATGTAAAGTTAGCGAGCGCAAACAAACAAACAAGAAAACACAAAAATATCACAAATACTGCCTGGGCAAGAGAATTCTGTGGCCAGCTAGAAAGGTGCTCCCCTTAATGGAAATAATTTGTGAGTAAATGTTACGTCGATAACAGTTTGATATATAAAATTGCATTTTGCAAGTTCTTGGACTAGCCCTGACAGAGTCACATCTTGCGGTCAAGGCAAAGAAATGCACATAAATGTATAAAAATGCGAAACTGCGCGTCTTGCAGCGTAGAGTAGAAACATTTCATATGGCTAAGCTGAAGGAGGGGAACTGCGAGGAAACTAAGGTGAGGGTATGAACTGCATGAATAGTGGAACGTTTTTCTTTTTTTTTTTTCTTTTATCATTCCTCTGCTGCCGTTGGCGTCGAGGGGAGAAACAATCTGCGATTCTTTGCTCTTCTGTTGGCCTCTTCTGATGTTATTCCTCCTAGTGAGTCTAGTATTCCCTTTATCCATCTCTTTCTCGGCCTTCCTCTTAAACTGGCGTCTTCGTAGCGTTTGTTTATGGCTCTTTGATTCATTGTTAGTTCGTTTTGTCTTGTTATGTGGCCGAACCAATTTATCTGTTGTTTCTTTATGTATTCGATGGCTGGTTCAATTTCGAGTTTCTTCCTCAGGTCAGTGTTTCTTACTCTGTCCCTTAAGCTGTTTCCTGTCATTCTTCTGACACATTTCATTTCGGTGGTCGTTATCTTTCTTATTGTTCTAGAGTCCAGCGTCCATTCTGGCACTGATAGCTCAGAGTTGGTAGAAAAATTGATTTGTATATTGCCCTTTTTGCTTCCGTAGTTAGTGGAACGTTGAAGGTTAGAAATATTTGTTCGAGAATCAACAATATTGTATACACGGCGTTCCCATAAGGTGTTTAAGATTAAAACAAAGTTACTAGTTAAAGTGTCGATTTTTTTTTTTTTAAATAGCGCCAAATTGTCGACTCGGCACGATAGGTTAATCAGCTACAGCTGGGTCAAATGTCGTTCGTAAAACAAACCAAATCATTTGCTTTGGTAAGTCAAATTAGTCATATAACACTATCATTTAGAGGCGTAGGCGAGGACGAAAGAGATGGGGAGGTTGAAAGGAAGGAAAGTGAAAGATAGTGATGAGGTCGTGGGATACGTAGAAATATATAGTGAATGGTAGGAAAGACACAGAATGAGAGAAAGGTTGAGAGATTGGTGGAAAAAGAAAATAGAAGCATACAAGGGAAAAATAGATATGAAAACACCTTGGAAAATGAGTGTCAGAAGAATTAAAGGTAGGAAATAAAGAATAAAAACTGTAAGGGGAAAAATGGAGGTTATAGATGGATAAAGACAGGGATGCAGGAGAGTGTTACAATGGAAGATAGACGGAAAGAAAGGAGTACATAAAGGAGTACAGTAAGGAGGAAGCTGTGTGTGAAAGAAACACTCGGGGAAGTAGTTGAGAGAGGAAGTGTGTAAACGTGAAATTTAAACACACACACATAGAAAAAGAGAGAGAGAGAGAGAGAGAGAGAGAGAGAGAGAGAGAGAGAGAGAGAAGGGAGATGAGAGCAGAGAAATGGGGGGAGAGAACATTTGGAAAATGTGTGAGAAATGGATAGGAAGATGGCGATGAGTGTGATAAGCAGGAAAGGTAACAAGATGAAAAGCGTGCAGCTGTGACTTTTTAAAATTTTATTTTTATTTACTTAATTTATTTTTCTTTTATTTACTTTTTTAATTTCTTTTATTTATTTATTTAATTCATTTTATTTATTTAATTTCTTTTATTTTTCTTTATTTATTAATTTCTTTTCTTTATTTATTTAATTTCTTTTATTTATTTACTTAATTTCTTTTATTTATTTATTTAATTTCTTTTATTTATTTTTAAAGGAGTGGTGGGGATTGTTAATAATGTTAGAGAGAGAGAGAGAGAGAGAGAGAGAGAGAGAGAGAGAGAGAGTGAAGATATAATTATAGTAAGGCAAAACTGAGAGAGAATATAGTTGAATCGGGAGGGAAGGATGGATGGAGGTGGTATTAATCAAATGTCAACAACCCCTCTGGAAGTACCGAAGGTACAAGTGAGAGAGGTCCCGGTTGCTAGTAGTCTCTATCGGTTCTGCATGTGGTGCTGCTTACACAGGTGAAACCCTCAGAACGAGGCAGGTAAAGATCAAATAAAACGTTATTGCTTCCAATGTGCCGAGGGCCCGGTGTATGTGCCTCGTGAATCAGGTGTAGCTTGCCAAGTCTCCAGGAATCTTTTCGCGATGAAGGTAAACTTACACCGCACTCATATATTCAATACTCATCAGACAATTTGTATTCTACGAATCCTTCTCACACTCAAACTCATCTCTCTCTCTCTCTCTCTCTCTACTCTCCCCTTTCTATCTTTATCTCACTTGTTCTTTTTTCTCTCTTGTTATCTTTCTCTCTTGTTAAAAATAAAACTCTTGTTATTTTTTTCTCCTTCACTCTTAAAAGTATCTCCTCAATTTATCTCCTTCCTCTTTGTCTTCATCATTCTTATTATTTTCTCTTCCTCTTCTTCCGTACTTTCTCTTTTCTTTCATTCTCTCTTACTTTTCTACCACTCTCTTTATCTTCTCTAACTGACGTTCACGTCTCTGCCTCTTTATCTTCTCTAACTGCCGTTCTCGTCTCTGCTTCTCTCTCTTCTCCGTCTCACCTTTACGATCTGCCTCTCTCTATCTCACGATCGCCTATCACATTCTCTTTCTTACACCCAATATCTTTCTATTTTCGCCCTACCATCTCTCTTTCCACATTCATTTCACTGCTCTCTATCTGCATTTCTCTCAACTTTCAGAACCATCCCTCAGAACACAGCAATCTCGAATCTCTTTCTCTCTCTTTTTTTTTTTTACCCCACAACTCCCTTCAACACTATATATATGTGTGTATATATATATATATATATATATATATATATATATATATATATATATATATATATATATATATATATATATATATATACGTTCTGTCCATTCTAGTTGTCCATGTGTCAGCGAGTCAATATGTGAGTGTGTATATAGGTTTATGTGTGTATCTGTTTGTGTTTATATATATATATATATGCCTGTGTGTATGTGTGTGCACACAACAGAGGTAAGATCCAAAGTTGCTTAGGCAAAAGCAGCGTTCCAAAAAAAGAGGAAGATACTGTGTAATCCATTTTTGACAATAGAAACAAGAAAATTAGTTATCACAAGTATTGGGGTGTTTTCGGGGGCCGGGGGGGGGGGGGCAGGGGCCGCTTCAGCAGGCAGGCCTCAAAGATATCGGTGGCGACGGTGAAATACAAGAGCGTGCTGTCAAGTAGACGCGCATACAAATTCAAACCCAACTCAATTCTAATAGGTTGATCAAATACAACCGATGAAACAAACTCTCGGGGCATGTGAAACATGAAGTTAAATATGAAAATACTTGCCATCATCAACATCGAGTGCCGTCTCCGCTTCGAAGGTTGGCTACCACGAAGCGCCACTCCACTCTGTCTCTTGCTTTCATGGTGCAGATTGTCACAGGTTGATTTGTATATCTTTTGATGTTACTCGTCCATGTTAGTCTTGGTCTGTCTCTGCCCCTTTTACCTTGTATTTTCCCTTCCAATATTACTTTTATTAGGCTGTTGTGTCTTTTAACATGCCCTCAAAAAAAACATGTATTTTTAATATAGTTCTTCTTCTTGGCCATTCACTTATTTGTGACTAGCATTACAACCTTTTTTTCACAGCTGCTTGTGTTAACCTAAAAGTAGCGTTTCAGTATTCTTGGAAATGCTGTAACACTTTTGGGTGTAGATGTTCGATGTCTGTTACGTTCCACTCATTCTTAAAATTAATGTTTCATGGAAGTTGTTTCAATTTGTGACAGCGCACGCAAAAAAAACGTACACTTTTTAGCTAAAGTCAATATGTATTTATTATAAATGATATTTTAGTGAAAGAGTGGGAGAACAATTTCTATAGAAGCTAAACAACAAATGATAAATAGCATTTTCATGCCAACTTTGTGCTATGAAAGTCAAACATGGACCCTTTCTAAATCACATTTAAGAAAGATCAATACATGTGAGATACGATGCTTGAGAAAAGTAACAAACAACACACGAAAATATGGAATACAAAATGAAACCATAAGAAAAATGGTAGGAATAAAACCATGCCAAGAATATATAGAACAACAACAACTTAAATGGTTGGGCCACCTGGTCAGAATGAATCCACACCAATCACCATCACGGGAGTTCTTCCCGTGAATGCTTGGGAAAAGACCAAGAGGAAGACCCAGAAGAAGATGGATAGATGCAGGGACAGAGACATGTAACAACAAAGGAAAATCACTAATTCAGACAGTTCGAGCAGCTCAAGAACGACAAATGATATAACAACGACACTTTTTTTCGGTTTCCGTGAGAAAGAGAAAAGAAAGAAGAAGTGAAATAATTCTTGCGGTAGAAAGAGGTCGATATATTTGAGAGTTCCGGTGACGCAACATTCATTTTTTTACAACTACTAAAGTTGTTAAATTTTAAAATATAACTTATCCCAATCAAATTGAATGTAAAACAGGAGAAGCGTCTACATTTCACATCTCTTGAAAGACAACAACAAAAAGACTAACAAGAAAAGTGCAAAACAACTAAAGGATCAGTGACAAACAGCTGTGCTCTGTCATCTTGTGGCCCAGCGCATTTGTCTGTAAGCAGAGGCTTCTGTCTGTTCGAGACTCAGCGCCCTAATGTAGTCTTTTTTTCTTTACCTTCCTTCAAGGCAGCTGGGTTTTTTGTTTGTTTTTTTTTTGTTCACCAGCTTCCATTCCATCTATGGCAAAGATCCTAGAGACTAGGAACTGCATTTTTTCGTGTTAATCTGTTTTTCTCTAGCAGTCGTGTCCACAAGGGTCCCTCCCCGCACAAGCAGATAACTCCATATTCGTGATTACTCAAAATATTTTGCTGTCGATAAATAATTGACGTTTCAAAGCCGGGCCTCGCTGCTGAGACCAGGGGTAGTTACCGCAGAGAGAAGTCACAAATAACAAATCCCAACTGGCGCAGCCGGAATTTGAACTCAACCTCTCTTTCTCAAGACCAGCGTCTAGCCTCAAGACCAATCAGTGCTCTAGCTGGTCAAAAAAAAAAGTAAAGTACCCCCGTCACGCCAAGTGGCGTATAGGAAATATGGTGTTAGTGACTATATATTTTACAGATCTTCGACACATGATTTTTAGGGTAATGTGGTTGGTATTACGCCCGTGCCGCTTTACTTTCCCAGAAAAAAATCCGGTACCCATTCAAGTCTGGATGAATCGGAACGCCGTCGGTTGGGATCGAACTCTACCTCTTGTCCTTTGTAGTCCAGTTCACTAACCACTGAGCTATTGCGGCTCCCCCCTCTAGCCGGTGGTTGTAGTCAAATTTGTCCTTCCCATAAAACAAATAAAGCCTTACTAATGAGTTTATTTTACCAGCATTTCCCATATATCTTATGTGGACTATTCGTCTGGACAATCATGTTCCTCCTGCGTGGATTTTTTTCCCCTCGGGATTCCCCCCCCCCAACCTTCCCCCATCCCCCACCTCTCCCCCACCTATGCTTCACCAGGGGGTGTACCTGATACGCTTGTTGTGATGTGAAACTGAAGCTGGGGATGTTCTTGAAGTTAACTGTAAGCTCGTGGTTCTAATGAGAGAACAGCTCGTGGTTCTAATGAGAGAACAGCTCGTGGTTCTAATGAGAGAACAGCTCGTAGTTTTAAAGAGAGAAGAGCTCGTAGTTTTAAAGAGAGAACAGCTCGTAGTTTTAAAGAGAGAAGAGCTCGTAGTTTTAAAGAGAGAACAGCTCGTAGTTTTAAAGAGAGAACAGCTTCAGTTTTAAAGAGAGAACAGCTCGTAGTTTTAAAGAGAGAACAGCTCGTAGTTTTAAAGAGAGAACAGCTCGTAGTTTTAAAGAGAGAACAGCTCGTAGTTTTAAAGAGAGAACAGCTTCAGTTTTAAAGAGAGAACAGCTCGTAGTTTTAAAGAGAGAACAGCTCGTAGTTTTAAAGAGAGAACAGCTCGTAGTTTTAAAGAGAGAACAGCTTCAGTTTTAAAGAGAGAACAGCTCGTGGTTTTAAAGAGAGAAAATCTCGTTGTTTCAAAGAGAGAACAGCTCGTAGTTTTAAAGAGAGAACAGCTCGTAGTTTTAAAGAGAGAACAGCTCGTAGTTTTAAAGAGAGAACAGCTCGTAGTTTTAAAGAGAGAAGAGCTCGTAGTTTTAAAGAGAGAAGAGCTCGTAGTTTTAAAGAGAGAAAAGCTCGTAGTTTTAAAGAGAGAAGAGCTCGTAGTTTTAAAGAGAGAACAGCTCGTAGTTTTAAAGAGAGAACAGCTCGTAGTTTTAAAGAGAGAACAGCTCGTAGTTTTAAAGAGAGAACAGCTCGTAGTTTTAAAGAGAGAACAGCTCGTAGTTTTAAAGAGAGAACAGCTCGTAGTTTTAAAGAGAGAAGAGCTCGTAGTTTTAAAGAGAGAACAGCTCGTAGTTTTAAAGAGAGAAGAGCTCGTAGTTTTAAAGAGAGAACAGCTCGTAGTTTTAAAGAGAGAAAAGCTCGTAGTTTTAAAGAGAGAAGAGCTCGTAGTTTTAAAGAGAGAACAGCTTCAGTTTTAAAGAGAGAACAGCTCGTGGTTGTAAAGAGAGAACAGCTCGTGGTTGTAAAGAGAGAACCGCTCGTAGTTTTAAAGAAAGAACAGCGCGTAGTTTTAAAGAGAGAACAGCTCGAAGTTTTAAAGAGAAAACAGTTCGTGGTTTTAAAGAGAGAACAGCTCGTGGTTATAAAGAGAGAACAGCTCGAAGTTAAAGAGAGAACAGCTCGTGGTTTTAAAGAGAGAACAGCTCGTGGTTATAAAGAGAGAACAGCTCGTGGTTATAAAGAGAGAACAGCTCGTGGTTATAAAGAGAGAACAGCTCGTGGTTATAAAGAGAGAACAGCTCGAAGTTAAAGAGAGAACAGCTCGTGGTTATAAAGAGAGAACAGCTCGAAGTTAAAGAGAGAACAGCTCGTGGTTATAAAGAGAGAACAGCTCGAAGTTAAAGAGAGAACAGCTCGTGGTTATAAAGAGAGAACAGCTCGAAGTTAAAGAGAGAACAGCTCGTGGTTATAAAGAGAGAACAGCTCGTGGTTATAAAGAGAGAACAGCTCGTGGTTATAAAGAGAGAACAGCTCGAAGTTAAAGAGAGAACAGCTCGTGGTTATAAAGAGAGAACAGCTCGAAGTTAAAGAGAGAACAGCTCGTGGTTATAAAGAGAGAACAGCTCGAAGTTAAAGAGAGAACAGCTCGTGGTTATAAAGAGAGAACAGCTCGAAGTTAAAGAGAGAACAGCTCGTGGTTTTAAAGAGAGAACAGCTCGTGGTTGTAAAGAGAGAACAGCTCGTAGTTTTAAAGAGAGAACAGCTCGTAGTTGTAAAGAGAGAACAGCTCGTGGTTGTAAAGAGAGAACTTGTATTTTTAAAGAGAGAACAGTTTCACTCATGTCAGGCTTGATAAACGTAATAATTGGGAATTATATCTTCATCAGATTCGACAAAATAGACAGTCTCGAAACTGCTACGGTCATAATTTGGTACGGTGCCAGTTATGTCATAATTTAGTAAGAAATTACTTATGTCATAATTTGGTAGGGAAGGAATCAGTTATGTTATAATTTGGTACAAAATAAGACATAACTAAAGACTTGCTGAAGGTCAAATATGCTTACCTTTTATCGTTCCGCTCTCTGTGCAATGGAAATGGCGGAGTCCTGACACGAAATTCTGATTCAGAAAAAGAAGGAACCGATGACGATGATGATGTTGACGATACTGTTCCCGTCGCTGACGATGATAGTGACGATGGGGTTTTTGGTGGTGCATGCTGGGATGTCGTAAGAAGTCTGAGTCACTGTACCATCTGCCACAATTAGGATCATAATGAGAGCTGGTGTTGTCTACTTGTTCGCTGACGAGCTTTGACGAGTCTTTTTTCCCTTTAACGCTAATGTGATTATTGTTACTCGTGTTTCCTCTGCTGACGACCGGATGAGGGGATTGTGTTGTATTTTTCACCACCTCCTGGTAGCTAGCATTCAGACTACTGGTCATGTTGTTGAAAAAATCCGCGTTTTGTGGAAAGATTCCTCCCAAAGTTAACGCCATGTCAGAAGGAGGCGGGAAGTTAGGAAAAATAAACGACATGTTTGGGAAGCTAAAATGATGCTGGCCGTTGATCCCGTGGTTGATGTTAGGCTGACTCTTGGTCCCTGCAAGGGGAAATCCCCATGACTGGATGTTGTTATGAAATTGTTCAAACCGCTGCCTGGCAGAGGTGAGTAGAGGACTGCTGGTGAATAGGTTAGAGTTCAAATCCCTCATCATATCAAAGTGTTCATTGATGTCCTTGATGCCACGATCATTCTGCCTGATGCTCGGAGTGTTCGGTTGACGACCTATGTTGTGTTCATTATTAGAACCCTGGACATTTCGCTGGAAGTTGAGCTCCTCGCCACTGTTAACAACTTTGCTTTCCTGCCAGTCTTTAGAGGTGAAGAAGCTGGTAGCTATTATGGTCTCCTTCGACATTGTTTAACGGTGTCTTGTCAACTTTACTTTCAGCACCACAACTCCGAAAATAAAATTGCTGATCGTATCAATTAGAACAATCTGTTTTGCCAAGTCAATGCTCATACACCACGAATGTTAACCAAAACTTTGAGAAGGGGCCGTTATGTAAATACGTCATCTCTTTGAATTTGGCAAGCTTCCGTCCCAGTGGTCATATCATCGTTCGCAGTCTGATACCCTCCAGCTGTTAAGCAAACATTTACTTGGCTCGAGGGTTGTTGGAGATAACAGCGAGAAAGGGCACTGATCAATGTATACTGCTTCCCCTTTCTCCAGTGCTGAATGTTGATATTATCGAATTATAGCGCTTCTACTCTCATGGCATGAAAAAATCACAATTTACAAATAAATATAGGACAAATTAGCTGAGTGTATAATGATTACAACAGGGTTCGGCTCCCTCAATGAGATAGAGCTGCTTGCACAGAACAGAGACAAATGGCGAGATTTGATAAAATATCTTTAAAAGAAAACTGCTAGAACAAAAATTCTGATATGAGAAGATGTATCTTGGTCTACGCCCTATGGGCCGGCTACGGCTCGAAAGGTCAATAGAATAGATAGAATAATGATTACAGGTAAGAATATCCTGCAAAATATGCTTCAAGGCAAACAGGAACAGTGATCTTCCTCGCTGTTAATACCTTTACTAACCAGGTAAGCCAAGTACTCATACTTTCTTCAGTCGGATTGCATGGAGAGTGTCAGACTGGAATCGAACTTACAAACTACTTAAGAGCCAAGCTAGTGTGCTAAATAGTGCATTACACACGTTCTCATATAATTACAATAATAATACTGACACGTTCATTATAATCCTCAAAGACAAAATAACATCCATAACTTAATATCAAAACATTCACATCTAGAAAAGTTATGAAATATCTAAATTCATAGAACTCATTCTCCTAATTTTAGTTATTTACCCCCACAAGAAAATCTATAAACGAACTATTAACTAAACTCATTATACATTTATACAAAGGAAATCTATAAACGAACTATTAACTAAACTCATTATACATTTATACAAAGGAAATCTATATGCCAACTATTAACTAAATTCGTTACACATTTTTACAATGAAAAATCTCTATACGAGCTATTTAAATAAACTCGCTATTTATTTCCACACACGAAAAATGTATACTTGAACTATTAACTAAACTCGTTATTCTTTACCACAAAGATTATCTCTACGTGAACTATTAATTAAACTAGTTATTAATTTCCACACACACGCAAAGTAATTATTCACCGGAACTTCCTCTTTCAACACGAAATATGTAGCAGCTTTAAACTATGATGTTTCGGCATACCAGTCCCAGATCATTACTCCTCCCTTTGCATTGTTTCAGTCCACATACACCGCCCTCGCTCAACTCTTGCCTTTAGCCTCAACACTATTTTGTACAAAATCTTAACTCAAGAACACGTATATGACATAACGTCACTCTATACATCAAATTGTTAGTGTTCCAGGAAAAAGTAACTCGCTCGAGGTAAATGTTCCAAGTGCAGATAATTAAAGCAGCTACACAAAGTTGTCAGGATAATAGTTCTGGGTAACGTGAAAGACTCATGAAAGTGATCCAATACACGAGGTCTTTGATACCAGAAAACAACAGGAGAGTGTTTAGGAATCCATAAATATTTCAATTTGCCACATCATTAATTATGAGAGAGAGAGAGAGAGAGAGAGAGAGAGAGAGAGAGAGTGGGAGGCCGAATCGAAACTTGCCGTGCTCCACACCAGGGGAATGAGAGTTTGAATCCAGTTTGGGTCAAGAGTTATTTTTAATATCGGGGGTGAAATAAAAACTCACACACTTCTCAACGACTGATCAGTATAAAGGACCTTTATTCTTCGGTCGTATGCAATTTCCCCCCCCCCCCCCCCTTTTCTCTCCTTTTGCAGGCCCCAGTAATGGGACAATGTCGTAATTTGTTATTATTATTATAAAAAATGTGTCAGGTGTGTCCACATCGCGTAACTGCACTGCTTGTTTTCTTTTTGTTTGTTTGACCCTTGACCTTCTGGGTTAGTGTTGATATTGACTATCCTTCTCTGAAATCTTTTTCTCTCTCTCTCTCTCTCTGACGCTGATATTTATTTGTGACACTTGCTCTCTCTCTCTCTCTCTCTCTCTCTCTCTCTGATGCTGATATTTATTTGCTAACACTTGCTCTCTCTCTCTCTCTTTCTCTCTCTGACGCTGATATTTATTTGCTAAAACTTGCTCTCTATCTCTCTCTCATTCTGACGCTGATATTTATTTGCTAACACTTGCTCTCTCTCTCTCTGACGCTGATATTTATTTGCTAACACTTGCTCTCTCTCTCTCTCTCTCTCTCTCTGTCTCTCTGACGCTAATATTTATTTCCTAACACATGCTCTCTCTCTCTCTCTCTGACGCTGATATTTATTTGCTAACACTTGCTCTCTCTCTCAGTCTCTCTCTCTCGTTGATATTTATTTGCTAACACTTGCTCTCTCTCTCTCTCTCTCTCTCTCGTTGATATTTATTTGCTATCACTTGCTCTCTTTCTCTCTCTCTCTCTCTCTCTCTCTCTCTCTCTCTGACGCTGATATTTATTTACTAACACTTGCTCTCTCTCTCTCACTCTCTCTCTCGTTGACATTTATTTGCTAATACTTGCTCTCTCTCTCTCTCTCTCATGTTGATATTTATTTGCTAACACTTGCTCTCTCTCTCTCTCTCTCTCTCTCTCTCTCTCTCTCACGTTGATATTTATTTGCTAACACTTGCTCTCTCTCTCACGTTGATATTTATTTGCTAACACTTGCTCTCTCTCTCTCTCTCTCTCTCTCTCTCACACACACACACGTTGATATTTATTTGCTAACACTTGCTCTCTCTCTCTCACGTTGATATTTATTTGCTAACACTTGCTCTCTCTCTCACGTTGATATTTATTTGCTAACACTTGCTCTCTCTCTCTCTCTCTCTCTCACACGTTGATATTTATTTGCTAACACTTGCTCTCTCTCTCACGTTGATATTTATTTGCTAACACTTGCTCTCTCTCTCTCTCTCACGTTGATATTTATTTGCTAACACTTGCTCTCTCTCTCACGTTGATATTTATTTGCTAACACTTGATCTCTCTCTCACGTTGACATTTATTTGCTAACACTTGCTCTCTCTCACGTTGATATTTATTTGCTAATACTTGCTCTCTCTCTCACGTTGATATTTATTTGCTAACACATGCTCTCTCTCTCTCTCTCTCTCTCTCTCACGTTGATATTTATTTGCTAACACTTGCTCTCTCTCACGTTAATATTTATTTGCTAACACTTGCTCTCTCTCTCTCTCTCTCTCTCTCACGTTGATATTTATTTGCTAACACTTGCTCTCTCTCTCTCTCTCACGTTGATATTTATTTGCTAACACTTGCTCTCTCTCTCTCTCTCTCTCTGACTTTTTATCGACCCAACAGAAGAGATTTCAGAGACAACATTTTTCATCGTTTTAAGAATCAATCTACATATTTTTATTTATCTAACATGTAACATATTGTATATGAATTTGTATATAACTGAACACGGTATTAGATTTCCCCAATACCAAGATGATACAAAACATGTAAAAAGAATAAGATGTAATCACGTTCACACTAATCAAATTGAGCGTTGCGCACTATACGGCGAAACGTACGCTGCCGAAATCGGCATGGCGCACAGTGCGGCGAAACGTAAGGAAAGAGTTAAAAGGATGTTAAGTTAGCATATGTGCTTGTGTCGAGGTTTGCAGCTAGGTTGTGATATTTCCGCCTTTCCGATCAACACATTCGATTTAATCACGGTATGTATCGGGTTGCTTTCCTCTTCGAGCCAACCCGCATGACCAGACTGAGTGTTTCTAGAGGCAACGGTGAGAGGGGCAGCGTTTTGTTCAGCTCGTCCGTTTGACGACCCTGACGCATGCAGTCAGCTGGGGGTCGCTGGACACAATCAGATCAGTTGCTGATATGGCACTTTGGTCTCTACCAGGCTTGTTATCTTGATGCTTGAGATAACCATCAACATCTTCCCTCTCGCTCAGTGGTTTGTAGGTGATAGTGCTGACCTATTTTTTTTTTACTTAAAATGTTACGAGCAATCTCATGACTCAAAATGTTACGAACAATCTCATGACTCAAAATGTTACGAACAATCTCATGACTCAAAATGTTGCAGACACTTCATGATTCAAAATGTTACAGACACCTTATGAATCAAAATGTTACGAACAGAGTTTATGACTCAAAATGTTACAGACACATCATGAATCAAAAAATTTACCAACAATTTCATGACCCAAGGTGTTACAAACACGTCAAGACTCAAAATATCGGGAACAGTGTCATTATAGACGTGGTCGTTCCATTAAATGCCTAGATCTACAGTGTCCGAATTCTACACATATTATTTTCTTCTTAACTTCTACTGTAACTGCTCTTGTCTCGCAGGAATATAACAATGACATTATTAGCGAGTCCATCATTCTTACAATTATACAATCCTCATTTTTTTCACTCACTCTTGTGTTTTCGTTCCACGTTGTTTGTATCACACCTCAAGGTGACATTTCAGTTTAAATTTTTGGCATTTTAGACACTTTTGGATGAAGATATCCTGAGCCTCATAATCATCATCAAGAACCGGGCCTGCTGGCGCAGGTGATCATGTCTCTCCACAACTTTCGATCTCGACAGTTATTTATAATTTCTGTTGTTGACTTTCTGCCAAGCCATTCTCTTGAGCTGTCTGGTACCTTTTCTCTTTACTTTCCTCTATCTCTTCGTCCTTCAATTTTCCCAGTTGTCACAATATATTCCAGTTGTTCTCTTCTCATTACATGGCCAAAAAATTATGATTGTTTCTTCCTAATATTGGAAATTAGCTCTCTTTTTGCTTTGGCCTCTTTCAGAACGTTTTCATTACTCTTCTAGCTGTCCATGGTAATCTCAACATTCTTCTGTAAAACCACATTTCTACAAACTCCAGTGATTTTCTCGTATGGTGTCCTATTGTCCATGCTTCACATCCAATCATGAGCCTAGTGTATTATAATTCATAAAATTATATTTAATTAAAGTGGTTTCAATTTCTGACACCATACATGAAACGTAAAATGTTTAGCTAAAGTCAATATTTATGTATGAATGCTATTTCAGCAGTTAATACTCATAATAAAAGGATCACCTTTTGACGCATATGAGAGTTTATGGGACGCAATATTTAATGTTCAGTTATTTAATGTACGCATACAATGGTTAGAGTCTTTGCAGAAGTCAAAAATATGTAAGGTGACCTTTTTCTATGTCCCTGGACATGCGGGAGTACGGGGAAATGAAAGAGCGGACAGGTTGGCTAGTTGCGCTGTCTTTGAGGACGGTCAAGCAATGGATTGGGCGGACATCATCAGTGCCCACCGAGATGTGGGAAGAGCACAGAACTTCGACAACCACAAATCCACGTCACTTCTTCGGATGAAAGAGATGGGAGCTAAGATGGGCACAGCCAGAAATAAGAAACTTAGTGGGCGTGTAAGAAGACTAATCAACCAACACAGAACTGGAGTCACCAGTCGCTGGACACTGCGAGACTTGTTGAGGAGGGGATCTGAGCACCTATGGACAAATCCGGAGTGTAAAAAAGGATAATAGATAGATAGATAGAATGTTGATGACCCACTTATAACTCAATATCTCAATTTAATGTTTAACCGCAAAAAAATGTCAAACTCAGCTTCTTCTAATAATATTTTAAAGCAAAAATGGAATAAACGTGTATTTTATCTTTCTGAAAAAGATAAACAAGAGCATATCAACCAAAGTATCAGTGACAAACAACTGTAGTCTATTCAGAAGAGAAAGGGAGAGAGAAAGGGAGAGAAATTGTTAAATGCTGTGCCAGTGCTGTCGACGTAACCATTAAACAGCGATGACAGAAGCAATGAGTTTCAGGTCAAAAGGTTGAAGTCTAAAGCCACTTTATATATGAATGTTCCCAGAGACGCCTTATCTGATTAATTACCTCAGTGAAAATACAGAACAAACATGATGGTAGAGGAACGGGTTATAACTAGTGCCCGCATAGCTATGACAGGCCCGCTCCCATAATCATACGATAATGTATATGCAACAAAGTGCATATACAACAAATTATATAAACAACATAGATTGCAAATTTGACGTCCTTGAAATTTGCCAGTCGAAGCCATAAGACTTCTCAGTTGCCATTCCATTTTATACTGCTAGTCGAAGCCATAAAACTTTCCAGTTGTAATTCCATTTTACACTGCCAGTCGAAGCCATAAAACTTTCCAGTTGTAATTCCATTTTACACTGCTAGTCGAAGCCATAAAACTTTCCAGTTGTAATTCCATTTTACACTGCTAGTCGAAGCCATACAACTTTCCAGTTGTAATTCCATTTTATACTGTCAGTCGAAGCCATAAAACTTTCCAGTTGTAATTCCATTTTATACTGCCAGTCGAAGCCGTAAAACTTTCCAGTTGTAATTCCATTTTATACTGCTAGTCGAAGCCATAAAACTTTCCAGTTGTAATTCCATTTTATACTGCCAGTCGAAGCCATAAAACTTTCCAGTTGTAATTCCATTTATACTGCTAGTCGAAGCCATACAACTTTCCAGTTGTAATTCCATTTTATACTGCCAGTCGAAGCCATACAACTTTCCAGTTGTAATTCCATTTTATACTGCTAGTCGAAGCCATAAAACTTTCCAGTTGTAATTCCATTTTATACTGTAGTCGAAGCCATAAAACTTTCCAGTTGTAATTCCATTTTATACTGCTAGTCGAAGCCATAAAACTTTCCAGTTGTAATTCCACTGTATACAATCTAATCTTCTTCTTCTTCTACCTTTTTAGCTCCCAGTGGAGCATAGGTCTTCAACAAGCACTTTCCACGTCATTCTGTTTTTTTGCCATTCTATTAAGATTATTCCATACCTTCCCCATCATCTTCATCTCTGCTTCTATCTGTCTTCTCCAAGAATTCATTGGTCTTCCTCTTTGTCTTTTCCCCTGGGGATTCCAAAAAAGGGCCTGTTGTGTAACACTCTCAGTTGGCTTCCGTAGTGTGTGTCCTATCCAGCGCCATCGTCTTCGCTGTATCTCTTTATCCACTGGTATGTGACTGGTACATTTCCATAATTCTATGTTAGTGATTTTGTCCTGCCATTTCCATCCTTTTATTCAGCACATACAATCTAATACTAAACCGAAATTACATTATTTGCAGTGGTCATTATTTTCGTAAATGTCCGAGTCGTGTGTCCAGATCTGGCATTGGTAGATAACATTGGATAAGTAGTGTTATTCATTACAAACACTAATTATTATATCCGTTGATAAATTAATGAACAACAAATTGCTTGTTCTCAGTCCATTATGGTTTACTACATTTTTTTAATGCAGAATTTCAGTTACGTTGCATCTACTCCATAAAAAAAAAACAAGCAAATCTACAATTAACCTAACGAAACTTGACTTCAACAAGTTAACAAGGCGCCATTAAAATATTTGGTCAAAACGATTAGTTGAAATGGAATAGAATATATGCGTACACAAATTAAACAAACTTAGCGTACCGCTGTGTGACAACCATGCAGCAAAATAGATTCTGACATCGGGTCCACGTGTTTCTACCAAACTTAGGCCTGCTTCTGCTCAAAATATACCAAGGATTAAATGAGGGAGCTATATTTCATTTCGCACTGTCCGGTAATTCTTCAGTCGACTTTGAGATGAAAAGTGATACCATGCACTTCTTCTATCCTTCCTCTATCTTTCCTCCATTGTCGTTGGCGTCGAGGGGAGAAAAAATCTGCGATTCTTTGCTCTTACATTGGCCTCTTCTGGTGTTATCCCTCCTAGTGACTCTAGTATTCCCTTTATCCATCTCTTTCTCTGTCTTCCTCTTAATCTGGCGTTTTCGTAGAGTTTGTTTATGGCTCTTTGAGTCATTGTTAGTTCTTTTTGTCATGTTATGTGGCCGAACCAATTTATCTGTTGTTTCTTTATGTATTCGACGGCTGGTTCAGTTTCGAGTTTCTTCCTCAGGTCGGTGTTTCTTACTCTGTCCCTTAAGTTTCTCCATTATTTTGGCTCTGAGCACTGTTAAATAAGACGCTGAATTAAAAAATGCAGGCTGAGTTAAATAATATAACGACGAGGCAAGTAAAAGTCGCACCTATCCAAACATTACTACTTTCTATTGTGATGGCAAGCTACTAAATACCCTACCTCTAAAATAGGAAGTATTGTACAAATATCTTTTATTTGCTTATTCAACCAGCCCTGCACCTGATAGCCGGAGTGGCGTAGTGAGACTGCGTTTATTTCACGAGGAGGTGATCGCGAGTTTATTTCCTGGTTGAAACATTCTCCTTCTTCGTAACCCTCTGGTCGAAGCATATAGCACCCACAAGAGACCTCCGCCCAATCTGACCTGGTGGAAGTAAGCGTGGACAACTCTTCTCAAGACCTGCCAGTCTCTTTTATTTAAACATATATGGTTGCCATGTCCCCAATGGTCTGCTCCTGCCAAGTGATGCTCATGGTAACGCTATGTGAGGATGTCTGGCTCGTTACATGGTCTCGGCTTTTCCAACGTCCTACTTTATTCAACTAGTCCATCATCTGATAGCGGGAGTTGCGTAACGAGACAACGCTTTTTTCACGACCAGAAGATCATGAGTTTGTTTCCTGATTGATAGGCAATACATAATCTAATCTAATTGTAAGGATAAATATTAGAGTAAAGAGAAAAAACCAACAGCGAGGGAGAGTACATAATTATTCCATTTCCTTTAAAAAAACAAAACCCTCACCTTCATTTTTTTTTTTTTTATGCTATAGTTATTTTGATTTATCCCATTACTGGAGTCTGTCGGAGTGGACATATGGTAGGATTCATACGTAATGGTTTAATACCTAGAGACCAGAACACTTCACAGAACGACATGAGATGCTACTAGAAAAATGTCCATATCCTTGAAGACACACCACGTGATTCTGGAGAACAATGTCCACGAAAGAAATAACATCATGAAATAGGACCATCAGTGTACGCACACTTCGCCCTGTGCTTTAAAGCAAGTTAGCACCTATGAGTTTGCCGAGAGTTCTGCGATGTCAACTCCAACAACAAACAGGTACGTAAACCACCCTTCCCCCAAAAAATTAATTAAAATACATTTTATCTAAAAAAATATTGTCTCAAACATAAACATACATCACAACTGTTTACTGCGAGGGCGTTTCGGCAATGAAATAATATGTTTCTGTTTACCCAGACGCACGGTACACTTTTATCATATAGGAATATTATCTTACCTGACAACTTCCACACAGACAAAACCGTACACAGTTATTTTAAATAGTATCTTACTATATCTGATGACCTCAAACTTTGCCGAAATAAAAGTAACCATACATCCCTCAAACAAGAGCCGCCAACCTACTATAAAATATATATCTATATATCGTCCTTTCGAGCCGAAGACGGCACATAGGGCAGAACCACAATCTCAAATACAGAAACCTTGCGTGCCAAAATGGCACATATTGCAGAGATCACTGCTTCTAAAATCTATGGCTCTGTTTCCATAACAATACTTTTTACAATGACAGCTTGTCAAGCCATCGATCAAGCTTCTTAGTCGCCTCTTACGACATGCCTGGAAGGTCACAGTGTCACTATTCTTTACTTCCCACATAATGAGGCCCCGGTAACACACGGGAGCTATAAAATATGCGTACAGATTTTTTACAATATGTTTTGACGTCTATGTACAACAAAACTTATGCACCTACCGTAAAATACATCTGTCAACTACATAACTTGCCGACATACAACAGACTATACCTGTCTACAACAAAGCAAATCTATCGCTATAAAACCTATACCAAAACCTACCTATAACAAAACTTACATACTTAATATAAAACCTATATAAATTCTACAAAACCTATCTACTTAATATAAAACCTATATAAATTCTACAAAACCTATCTACTTAATATAAAACCTATATAAATTCTACAAAATCTATCTACTTAATATAAAACCTATATAAATACTACAAAACCTATCTACTTAATATAAAACCTATATAAATACTACAAAACCTATTTGCCTACAAAACATTCCACCAGTCTACAACAAGATAACCCGCATATAAGAAAACCATAACCTTTGTAATATAAAGCCTATCTTAAATACCAAAAAAACTAACTTTCTACAATACAACCTTGCTGCCTAACAACAAAATCCACCTGCTTAATATAAAACCTACCTAATACCACAGCAGCTTAACAAAAATTACCTGCATAATATAAAAATGGTATCTAAATACCACAAAACCTACCTGCTTTATATAAAAAATGTATCTAAATATTTCAAAACCTACCTGCTTAGTATAAAAATATATCTAAATATTTCAAGACCTACCTGCTTAATATAAAAATATATCTAAATACCACAAAACCTACCTTTCTATATTATAATATACCTACCTACCTACAAAAAATCTACCTGCTTAATATAAAAACCCATCTAAATACTACAAACCCTACTTGTTTAACACACAAATCTAACTAAACATCACGAAACCTACCTTCCTACAATATAATCTACCTACCTACAACAAAATCTACCTGCTTATTATAAAAAAAATCTAAACACTACAAAACCTATCTGCCTACAATACAAGCTACCTGTAACAAAACCTACCTGCTTATTACAAAAACTACTACGAATTATAAAAGTTGACAGCTGGCAACACAAGCTATCAATCTACACATGTAACTATCTATCAATTATCTTTCTACCTATCTACCGTCAATCAGTAATGCACACAGAAAGAGCATAGACTAGCTATGTGTAGCACAGATCCTTTCAAGAAGTGAGAGTCGGCTCCCTCGTCCCCTCCATCTCGGCTTCCCATTCACCGACAGATCGCTCCCGCTCAATGCACACGAGGCCTGTCATGACATGCCGTGTGGATGAGATTAACTGGCTAGCATCGGCACCGAGTGCACTAAGAGAACATCCTTGAGAGACCAATCAAACTGGATGTGCAAAGGTGACAGTGCGTGAAGTTTGATGGCGGGATTGTGGAAGGGGGGGGGGAGAGAGAATATGAAAGTGGATGTTTTAAAATAACGAACAAACAAGGGATTTGGGATAAATGAAGGATATTAGGATCATTAACACTACCACCCTCTCCCTCTTCCAGAAACATCATCAGCCCTAGTAATTATACGGCCCATGTATGTAGTGTTGCACATTATTTGTAGAGAAGATATACAACATTAATGAGAGCAAGATATTCAGAGGAACAGATGGGAAGAGTTACTGGCAAACAAAGAAACAGGCACTAAAACAGGCAAAACAACGAACATTAAAACATAAACCAACAGATAGATGGGTGAATGGATGGGCGGCTGGACAAAACAAGACATGCAGACATGGTGAAAAGCAGGAGAGACAGGCTGATAGACAGACAGACGGGCAGGCCAAAAGGACATATCATCATCATCAAGTACCGGGCCTGCTGGCGTAGGTAATCATGTCTCTCCACAATTTTCGATCTCGACAGTTATTTATCGTTTCTGTTGTTCACCTTCTGCCAAGCCATTCTCTTAAGCTGTCTGGTATTTTTTCTCTTTGCTTCCCTCTATCTCGTCGTCCCTCAATTTTCCTAAAAAGAACATATACGTAGACTAAATACGAAACTGTAACACTCCAGACTGACAAATAAATGAGGCGTCCCAGTAAAACTCAACGATAGGTATACTAGCTTTCATTTCTTCCTATTAAGAAACCACTGAGATAATTCACAGACACAAACAATGCCATCCATTGTGCCAAAAATATCATCCAGGGTAAAACAAAGTGTATGTTCACCGTGATTGTGTGTAAGTAACACTTATCGGCATTGTTTACACATTTCATGAATGACTTCCGAGGACGATAGTACTTTGCTGTTCGTTGCTTTTAGACAATATTATCTTGCGCACTTAGATTTCTTTGTTGTGTATTCCTATGAAGCCATGTTCATTTTATCAGTTGTAACATTGTATTTCAGATATATGATAACTTGCAGCAGAGGAATGTAGCTGATGAGAGCTAGATATGAGCTGCTAATAAACCAAATGACTCACAGTTTGTTAACATTGCTTCAGATATAGGATAACTTGCAGCAGAGGAATGTAGCTGATGAGAGCTAGATATGAGCTGCTAATAAACCAAATGACTCACAGTTTGTTAACATTGCTTCAGATATAGGATAACTTGCAGCAGAGGAATGTAGCTGATGAGAGCTAGATATGAGCTGCTAATAAACCAAATGACTCACAGTTTGTTAACATTGCTTCAGATATAGGATAACTTGTAGCAGAGGAATGTAGCTGATGAGAGCTAGATATGAGCTGCTAATACACCAAATGACTCACAGTTTGTTAACATTGCTTCATATATAGGATAACTTGCAGCAGAGGAATGTAGCTGTTGAGAGCTAGATATGAGCTGCTAATAACCAAATGACTCACAGTTTGTTAACATTGCTTCAGATATAGGATAACTTGCAGCAGAGGAATGTAGCTGATGAGAGCTAGATATGAGCTGCTAATAAACCAAATGACTCACAGTTTGTTAACATTGCTTCAGATATAGGATAACTTGCAGCAGAGGAATGTAGCTGATGAGAGCTAGATATGAGCTGCTAATAAACCAAATGACTCACAGTTTGTTAACATTGCTTCAGATATAGGATAACTTGCAGCAGAGGAATGTAGCTGATGAGAGCTAGATATGAGCTGCTAATAAACCAAATGACTCACAGTTTGTTAACATTGCGTTACGACTTAAATGGAGTAACGAAGAAAGTAATAACAGATACAAGATTCTCTATAACTCAGAAGCAGTCGCAGTGCATGAGCTGAAAGCCGGCTCTACTGCCATATACCAATCATACATTAAGTCCCTAAAAGCGGAAGCTAACCAATACTATCATTGAGTAGGAACTGAAACCAACGATCTCATCTACAATTAGGAAGAGAAGATGTGACATGTCGAACATGTTTTGAGAGAAACAAACAAGAGAATTCCAAAACAGGCTTCTATGGGAAACATCAGGATACAGAAAAAGAGGAAGACCTAGAGAGACACTAAATGAACACTTATAAGAGAAGCAAAGTTGACAGACATAGACTCATTAGATAAGATTGAACATCTCACCAAGAATAGAGATGGATGGCGAAACACACAACGAGCACTATGCGAACGTCTAGCGGAGCTGGAAAGATCAAGCTTAAGAAGGAATCGAAAAAAAAGTAACTCCACATCTCCAAAAGTATGCCCGAAACTAAACCGGATGTATCGGGTTGAAATTAAAAAAAAAAAAAAATATCGAAAATTCTTTGCAGACTGTGGGTGAAATACAAATTCTGACTCGAACGCCTTTTGCTGACTGCATTGAGCAGACACATCAGCCTTTATACCCAGTCCTATAGCCTCCTCGTTAAACTCCAGAAACTGGATCTTTGTCTTCTTCTTCATACCATAACTCTGAGGATTGTTGGACACCACTAACAGACATGTCAAACCTAGGGATTGTTGGACACCACTAACAGACTTGTCAAACCTAGGGAGTGTTGGACACCACTAACAGACTTGTCAATCTTAGGGATTGTTGGGCACCACTAACAGACTTGTCAAACCTAGGGATTGTTGGACACCACTAACAGACTTGTCAAACCTAGGGAGTGTTGGACACCACTAACAGACTTGTCAATCTTAGGGATTGTTGGGCACCACTAACAGACTTGTCAATCTTAGGGATTGTTGGGCACCACTAACAGACTTGTCAAACCTGAGGATTGTTGGACACCACTAACAGACTTGTCAAACCTGGGGATTGCTGGACACCACTAACAGACTTGTCAACCCTGGGGATTGTTGGACACCACTAACAGACTTGTCAAACCTGGGGATTGTTGGACACCACTAACAGACTTCTCCATCTTCAGTCATTTTTTGAAACTCGAGGCCTGTCCATTCATCGATGCCTCATTCCCATTTTTTTCTCTGCCTACTTCTCCTTTACGTTCCTTTCACAGACCTTTTGTACAATGGTCTTTGGTAGGGCAGATCATAAAGAATCTGGTCAAACCGTTTAATTTTGCGCGTTTTCACAATAGACAAAACATCATCATGTACTCCGATTGCTTCTTGTATCTTTTCGTGAACTTTTTTATTTGTGATATGACCTAAGTGAAAGATGCCCTTAATCCTATGATAGCATTGCATGCTCATACCTTGTATTTTTTTTTTCCTTTCTGTAACTCTGCTATAATGTCCATGTTTCGTAAGCGTATCTATCTATCTATTGTCCTTTCGAGCCGAAGACGGCACATAGGGCAGAACCACAATCTCAAAAACAGAAACCTTGCGTGCCAAAATGGCACATATGTAAGCGTATAGCAAAGGTGATATAAAAAGGGTGGGCATCAGACTGACTTTGGAGCCTTGAGTTTCGTTCTTGTTTTTTTTTTTTTTTTTTAAATTGGTTTTAGTTTTTCAATATCTACTGCTGTTGTGCTATTATAAGAAATAGAATGAATGCAGTAATAATAAAACAATGATAGTCGTAAACTGCGACATGGCGCAACAAACGTCCTTTTTCCAGGTGAAGGCAGAGATCTTGTGCAGGGTGGCAAAGTTGATTATGAGAACAAAGGCCAAATAAGAGGTTAGACAACGAGAGTTGGAAGAAGAGCTGATCGTCTCTACAAGCTATGATATTATTTTATGATGATGATTAGGTCTCCAGGTCGTCTCCTTCAAAAACTATTTCCCAATTAACACATCCTCTCTTTTTTTTATTATCTTTCTTTTCTTTCAAAATGTATTCCTGTATACGCATTTTAAAATTAATTCCTTCATAATTAACAAACACGCCTTAGCCAAACGAAATAAAACAAAAAATTATTGAGATATATGTGGAACCGGCACCATACTGTGGGAGTGAATCTTGGATAATGCAGATGATGATGTATCCAGGTTTTCTCTTCAAGTACTCCCAAATTAACTTGGCCTCTCTTATTTTATTCTCCTTTCCTCCTCAACTTTAAAAACGAATTCCTACATACTTTTTTTCAGCTAAATCTTATATAAATAGCAAAGGTAATCAGCCGAAACGAGATAGATTAATGAAATAATGGGTAAAGCAACATAACTTGAAATAAGTGAATATCGTTTAATGTATAAAAAGGTAGAAAACTGACTAGCAGATGTAGCAATATAGGAAGTGTCTGACAATGCTCCCCATCTTACTTGTAATCTAATTATGTGTGTTGTTCTGAAGGTTGGTCGTAATGGTGTTTCTTTTCATTAGAAGTAAAAGTAAAAAGTAAGTAGCATATCATTTACAAGACGTTGCTATTACCCCAGCATTTTGTTGGCGGTGTAAATTGTCTAAGCATTATAAATCATTATAATACTCCAACAATCATGTCGATGCTCAGATGTCGAAGACTAAGATGGCTGGGGCACGTCCAGCGAATGGAAGAAAAGCGCATCCCCAGGCAAATACTATATGGTGAACTAATACACGGAAAAAGACAAATCGGCAGAACTAAACTACGATATAGAGATATATGTAAATCATCACTGAATGACTTCTCAATATGGCAAGTCATCGCACATCATGGAGAGCATGTATAAGGAACGGTATAACATCATTTGAGACTGTGCTAAGGCAAAACTTAGAAGAGAAAAGACTCATGAAAAAGGATGGAAAACCCTGTGCACCAGTGGGCCTGACTTGTTCATTCTGTGACGGCGTGTGTTTGTCAAACATTGGTAGAATTAGCCACGAACAGAAGTTGTTCGACAAAAACAAAACCTCAAAAAAATACACAATAGCCTCCACTAGACCGTCTGACAAGACGAAAAGGGCCATATATATATATATCAGTGGTTTGCCAATGCCTTCTTTCGGTAGGCGCAGTCCTGAGGACTGTAATCCCACGAGTCACGACTTGCGCTAGGCGGGACTCATTCCCCGCATATCAGGAGTTGTGTATCTGAGCTCACTAGCTCTTATCCAAGGACGCCTACAGTAATAGGGAACTCTTTGTACGGAGCTTCACAGCAGGAGGCAAGCTAATCAGCAAAAGCGGACCTCGTCGATCAAGTGTTTCAGCCCGTTAGCTTCTTGACGCTCTAGGGGAGGTGGGCCCGCCTGGGAGTCATGACTCCCAGGCGTCGACCTCCTGCTGCATTGCCTCTAAGGCTTACACTATATGTTTGAAACAAGATAACAACACTTACTCTACCGTCACGTTCCCCGGATGTCAGGAGTTGTAAAACTAAACTCACTACCTCTAAGTTAAGGAATCCTACCAATTAGTACAAGTAGAAAAATTGGCCCATTCCCTCGCTAGCTGCGGCTGAGCCAATGACGAACGACAAGATACCAAAAGTAAAGGTAAGGTAAAGTACGAGACTTGAAACGGTGTCTTAGCACGCGAGTTTACACCCATATGTGCTCGGCTGCATATCCAGAAATGTTCGGAGATTTCTGTATAGTGTCGCCTCAAGCATCGAAACTCAGATGCGAAGCAACATTCCTCACCTTCCCATGGTAATACCCTGGTACCCATTTCTGCCAACGGCTGGGTCGACAGTGAGGGTATTTTTTTTTTCCAACCATGAGTACAATTCACACTGCTCCCAGCGGGAATCGAACACGGGTTGTCCGAACGTCGATAGTCCAGCCGATAATTTTCCCAACTCGGCTACCGAGGCCCCCAACAAGATACCATTGGTGCATTAATGATGCACTTACATTTAGTGATTAATTATTGATTTTTGATTGAGTTTAATTAATGATGTTCACATTAGTGATTAATTTAAAGATATAGCTACATTTGGAAATTTCATGAAACAAACACTGCGTGTGAAGAAAAAGCGTTTATTGGGAAATGTCAAGTTAAAAGCGTTGCTCAAACAGAAACATGTTCTCATATCTACATCGCATATTTTATTTTGTTAGGTTAGCCACATGACTACCTCGCTTCATCGGTTGCCCTTAATATGACGCTAATTGGGTACAGATGCGTTACGTTATGGTTTACAGTTTAAAGCAAACTGCGATTCTCCACGCCTTTAAGTTCAACATATTTCACTTCAGTAGGCCTTTTTAATTTTTTTTAAATAACGTGTTACCTTTCAACTTTTATTCGCCTGACCAGACTAGTTTGTCTGCTCTCAAGCTAACGGCAGAGTAAGGTTTTGATCAGTTTTAGTTCACTAATCTTGAAGTAGCTGTCAACTATGAGTCTCTGACTACTATTAGTCCAGGTACTGTTGGGTATTTTCAGTCTCGTATTATTGTTAGCTGTTCCGACATACAAGTCATAGGTAACAGTAGTCGTCTGCTTAAGCACTAACTATATGAAGATGCCATGAATTTTGGGTCAACCAATGCTTTCTTTGCTCTTATTAAAACTGGCGTTTAAATATGAACGAAAACGTAGTATTCCGTTGCCAACAATTTTGAGTATTTCGTTTACTCAAAAGTAATTTATTTGTCGACATGAACAATGCCCGATGTGTTTAGCTAACATGACATACTCGGTTTGTGGAACCATCAATTATCGCGCCACGCCGACAGCAATTAGAAATACTACAGAAACAAAAACTACTACTACTACAGCAACAACAACTATTACTACTGCAGAACCAAAAACTACAACTACCACAGCAACAACTACTACTACTACAGAAACTAAAACTATTACTACTACTAAAGCAACAACAACTACTACTACTACATAAATAAAAACGACTACTACTACAGCAACAACAACTAATACTACAGAAACAAAAACTACTACTACTACTACAGAAACAAAAACTATTACTACAGCAACAACTACTACTACTATTACAGAAACAAAAACTACTACTACTACAGCAACAACAACAACTACTACTACAGAAACAAAAACTACTACTACTACTACAGAAACAAAAACTACTACTACTACTACAGAAACAAAAACTACAACTACTACTACAGAAACAAAAACTACTACTACTACTACAGAAACACAAACTACTACTACTACTACAGAAACAAAAACTACTACTACTACTACAGAAACAAAAACTACTACTACTACTACAGAAACAAAAACTACTACTACTACTACAGAAACAAAAACTACTACTACTACTACAGAAACAAAAACTACTACTACTACTACAGAAACAAAAACTACTACTACTACAGCAACAACAACTACTACTACTACTGAAACAAAAACTACTACTACTACAGCAACAACTACTACTACTACTACAGCAACAACTACTACTACTATTACAGAAACAAAAACTACTACTACTACTACAGAAACAAAAACTACTACTACTACAGCAACAACAACTACTACTACAGAAACAAAAACTACTACTACTACTACAGCAACAACTACTACTACAACTACAGAAACAAAAACTACTACTTCTACTACAGCAACAACAACTACTACTACTACTACAGCAACAACAACAACAACTACTACTACAACTACAGAAACAAAAACTACTACTACTACAGCAACAACAACAACAACTACTACTACAGAAACACAAACTACTACTACTACAGCAACAACAACTACTACTACAGAAACAAAAACTACTACTACTACAGCAACAAAAACAACAACTACTACTACAGAAACAAAAATTACTACTACTACTACAGAAACAAAAACTACTACTACTACTACAGAAACAAAAACTACTACTACTACTACAGAAACAAAAACTACTACTACTACTACAGAAACAAAAACTACTACTACTACTACTACAGCAACAACAACTACTACTACTACAGAAACAAAAACTACTACTACTACAGCAACAACAACTACTACTACTACAGAAACAAAAACAACTACTACTACAGCAACAACAACTACTACTACTACAGAAACAAAAACTACTACTACTACAGCAACAACAACTACTACTACTACAGAAACAAAAACAACAACTACTACTACAGCAACAACAACAACTACTACTACTACAGAAACAAAAACTACTACTACTACAGCAACAACAACTACTACTACTACAGAAACAAAAACAACTACTACTACTACAGAAACAAAAACTACTACTACTACTACAGAAACAAAAACTACTACTACTACTACAGCAACAACAACAACTACTACTACAGAAACAAAAACTACTACTACTACAGCAACAACAACAACTACTACTACAGAAACAAAAACTACTACTACTACTACTACTACTACAGCAACAACAACAACTACTACAAAAACAAAAACTACTACTACTACTACAGCAACAACAACTACTACTACAGAAAAAAACTACTACTATTATAGCAACAACAACTATTACTACAGCAAAAAACAACTAATGATACTACAGCAACAACAACAACTACTACTACAGTAACAACAACTACTACTACTATAGCAACAACAACTACTACTACTACTATAGCAACAACAACAACTACTACTACTACAGCAACACTTACTATTACAGCAATAACAACAACAACTACTACTACAGCAACAACTGCTACTACTACTACAGCAGCAACAACAACTACTACTACAGCAACAACTACTACTACTACTACAGAAACAACAACAACTACTACAGCAACAATAACTACTACTACAGCAACAACAACAACTACTACTACAGCAAAAACAACAACTACTACTGAAGCAACAACTACTACTACAGCAACAACTACTACTACTATAGCAGCAACAACTATTACTACTACTACAGTAACAACTGCTACTACTACTACAGCAGCAACAATAACTACTACTACAGCAACAACAACTACTACAGTAACAACAACAACTACTGCTACTACTAAAGCAACAACTACTACTAAAGCAACAACAACAACTACTACTACAGTAACAACTACTACTAAAGCAACAACTACTAGTACTACTACAGTAATAACAACAACAACAACTACTACTACTACTAAAGCAACAACTACTACTAAAGCAACAACTACTACTACTACTACTACAGTAACAACTACTACTAAAGCAATAACTACTACTACTACTACTACTACTACTACTACTACTACAGTAACAACAACTACTAAAGCAACAACTACTACTAAAGTAACAACTACTACTAAAGCAACAACAACAACTACTACTACAGTAACAACTACTACTAAAGCAATAACTACTACTACTACTACAGTAACAACAACTACTAAAGCAACAACTACTACTAAAGCAACAACTACTACTATTACTACAGTAACAACTATTACTGCAGCAACAACTACTACTAAAGCAACAACTACTACTGTTACTACTACTACTGTTACTACTACTACTACTACTACTACTACTACTACTACTGTTACTACTACAACTACTACTGTTACTGCTACTACTGTTACTACTACTACTGTTACTACTACTACTACAGCTACTGTTAATACTACTGTTACTGATACTACTGTTACTACTACTACTGTTAATACTACTGTTACTGATACTACTGTTACTACTACTACTACTGTTACTACTACTACTGTTACTACTACTACTACTGTTACTACTACTACTACTGTTACTACTACTACAACTACTACTACTACTGTTAATACTACTACAACTACTACTACTACTGTTAATACTACTACAACTACTACTACTACTACTGTTAATACTACTACAACTACTACTACTACTGTTAATACTACTACAACTACTACTACTACTGTTAATACTACTACAACTACTACTACTACGACTACGCAATCAATAAAAGAAAAAAATATATTACTTCTAAACTTTTAGACATTGACGTGTGGTTTCTGCAGTTCCGAATTTAGACTTGGCGAGGCCCTAAGCAAAATGAGCGTTTGGGATCCCCTGTTTAATAAAAAAAAAATTAACACCAGGAGGTCTCTATCACAGATTAGAATATAAGCAAAAATGAGGAGCACTCGGATTGTGATACACGAATCAGTAGCTTATTTAGTCTAGACGTAAATCCGACCCTGGGTCTCTGAGAAAAATATTCCGCATATTTTGAACAATAAAGAAATTAATTTCACAAACATTAAAATAAGACATTATATTACACTAGCTATCTATCTATTGACGTTTCGAGCCGCCGTAACCGGCCCATAGGGCGTAGACCAAGATACTCCTTCTCTTATCTGAATTTTGTTCTTGTTGATAGTACATTTGATTTGAATAGCCTAAGTTTTGTGTTTGTGCTGATGAGTTTTGATTTCTACAACTGTTCAAGGCTTCTGAAAGACATTGCTGCTTCAGCTATTCTGATTCTAATTTCTTTGCTTGTATCCCCTTCTCGATCAATGTGACTTCCAAGATAGATAAAGTGATCGATCTCTTCCACTGGTTTGTTTTCCATGTATATTTTGTCGTCTGTTGGAATTAAGCTTTTCATGACTTTAGTCTTTTCATGATTGATCTCAAGCCCAATTTTGCTGGCTATAATAATTCATTTGTGTTTTCCTGCATCGTTTTTATCTGATTGCTGATGAGAAATATGTCATCAGCAAAGTCGAGATCCTCCAAATGGTCTCCTTGTATATTACACTGCTAAATTAATAATATAAGGCGCATAAAATATTAAATACTGTACTTGTGGGTGTGGCTTGAAAAACAACGACAGCAGAAAAGTGAAAAGGTAAATGAGTCATGTGAATACAGACACAATAAAAAAACGAAAATAAAGAGACAAGAAAAAAAAACACAGATAAATACAAAAGAAAATTGCAGATAAAGACAAGGAAAAACGTAGAAAAAGATACATAAAAAACGCAGAAAAAGACACAAGAAAAAACGCAGATAAAGACACAAGAAAAAACGCAGAAAAGACACCAGAAAAAACGCAGATAAAGACACAAGGAAAGAAATGCAGATATAAAGAAGAAATGGGGGGGGAGAGAGAGAGAGAGAGAGAGAGAGAGAGAGAGAGAGAGAGAGAGAGAGAAAGCAGATTGATGAAAAACATAAAGTACGAAAAGAGACAGTTTTTTTTTTTTGGGGGGGGGGGGGGTTAGTTCCCTGAACGGTCGGTGAGAAGTGAACTGATCGAGACAACCAGGCCAGACATATGTTAATGATGACTTATACTTGGTGCGATTTCTGTTTATGCGAGCTTGTCAGGAATGCGCATATGGAGAACTCACTGAGTATTCGTTATACGGGCGTGAACCAATAAGAAAGAAAAATATGACCAAATAGAAAGAGCGTACAGCTTAATAGAAGGTACATCGCGTGGAAACTAGGAGACTGGGGCGAGGTCTGAAAATAGAAATAGTACCACGCCTGTAAAAATGAGAGCTTTAATCACGCACATGAAGGACGCAGAGAGGGTGGAGATATGATGCATCAAACATCTCCCTTAATAATAAAATCAATAGATAAATGTAATTATGGGGTGTATGTATTAGGGTACCAGAAAAAGTAATTCATTTTTTTTAAAAACTGATAAAATAATAGACAAAATGTGGTAAATTATGTTCACAATAATGTACAGAAATATCAACATATTAATGTAGGTGTAGTGTAGTGTTTAGTGGTAGTGTAGTGTAGTGTAGTGTAGTGTAGTGTAGTGTAGTGTAGTGTAGTGTAGTGTAGTGTAGTGTAGTGTAGTGTAGTGTAGTGTAGTGTAGTGGTAGTGGTAGTGGTAGTGTAGTGTAATGGTAGTGTAATGGTAGTGTAGTGTAGTGTAGTGTAGTGCAGTGCAGTGCAGTGCAGTGTAGTGTAGAGTAGTGTAGTGTAGTGTAGTGTAGTGGTAGTTGTACTGGTAGTTGTAGTGGTGGTGTAGTGGTAGTGTAGTGTATTGTAGCGTAGCGTAGTGTAGTGTAGCGTAGCGGTGCACACTTGTGTAGTGTAGTGTTTTATAGACATAATGTACTATGAAGTGTTCTGTAGTATGATGCTGTGACACGTCATGTGGCACAGTGTAGTACAATGGACACAAAAGTCAAGGTTCACATTTATGACAAAGAAAGATATTGATAAAATATATCACTGTTAATTTTAGAAAAAAAGGGGTGGGGGAAGGGGCTCGGTAGCCTAGTTACGTACCGACGTTCGGACAACCCGTGTTCGAATCCCGCTGGAAGCAGTGTGAATTGTACTCCTGGTTGGAAAAAAATACCGCCACGGTCGACTCAGCTGTTGGCAGAAATGGGTACCAGAGTATTTATCTGGGAAGGTGAGGAATGCCGCTTCGCATCGTGAGTTTCGATGCTTGAAGCGACACTATCCAGAATTCTCCGGACACTTCTGGATAGGCGGCCGAGCACATATGGGTGAAAAACTCGCGTGCTAAGACGCCGGTTCAAATCTCGTACTTTACCTTTACTTTACTGTTTAAAAAAAAACAAAAATAAAAATACAAAAACAAATAAATTATACATTTACTATATACTTCTCAAACATGGACAATTAATTAACGATTGAGAACAACAAATCGGAGATTAAAATGTGTACGTATCGGAGACATGATCACAGTAAAGGATAGTTATATTTTCAAGAACAGAAGAGAAGAAAATAAATACAGACACCCTCGGAGAAGTATCAGAATAAAAGAATGTTGTGAATATAATAAGGAAAAGTGAATCAAAGTTCATCGTAGAGGTTATGTGAAGTCAGAAGATGGAACACTTAACTATCACGGGGCATATGGAATAAAGAGGAGAAAAGGTGGACCAAGAGAGGCATATCTTACAGGACTATCCAGATGACATAATGAAGAAAATGCAATACGTCTAACAAGGTAAACCTTGGAAAGAACAATGGAGAAGCAAAAGTGGCCAGTGCAAAAAAGCATGGCGATAAATGATTCATTTCCAACATAAGATGAACATTTTTTCTTCCTCGACAATTATAAAAAAAAGGGACTATCTTTACGGCAGTTTCCCAATATTGGGGTCTGCAGGGAGACATATAGAACCGGAGAAATAAAGACCGCTTGTCCAGTGATGTCGTCGCAATGTGTTCTAATCTCCCAATATTGGGGTCTGCAGGGAGACATATAGAACCGGAGAAATAAAGACCGCTTGTCCAGTGATGTCGTCGCAATGTGTTCTAATCTGAGTTTTTAATTTCTCCCTCGATAGAAAAAAATGTTTGACCCTACCAGGATTCCAACCCGTGTTCTCCTGGTTGGGAACCCGAAGAGCTATCGACTCGCCAGTAGTATACAAGGGTCCATTTGATTATCATTTGACCAGTAAATTAACAAAGATATATAGTAGGCGCGCGGCGTACTTTAGTAGTATAGATTGGCACTTAGGATGGATAGACTATAAGGAAAAATGTAGACTCTCATATAACGAAAAACCGCACCAAAAAATGTACGTTGATCTGCGTGTAGACTATTTATATAAGGATTTATGCGCGTTTGAACGAACTTTCCACGGTCCTAAATGACATACTATACTACTAATTTTTGGTTGATTTTTTAGGTAAATTTGATACATGGGCGTGTCACATATTATGTTTGATGTATGCCAATAGGTTAAACTTCAATTTTTTTATCGATTTCATGGGCGTAACCGCCAAAAATGGGTACAGGGGTAGTAATTTCAAAAGTTATTTTTATGTAAATTTTTGTTATGGGGATGCTTAATATAAAGTTTGGGGTATGTCTAGGTGTTAAATTTCAATTTTTTATCGATTTCATGGGCGTAACCGCCAAAAATGGGTACAGGGGTAGTAATGTCAAAAGTGATTTTTATGTAAATTCTTGATATGGGGATGCTTAATATAAAGTTTGGGGTATGTCTGGAGGTTAAATTTACTATTTTTAACAGTTTCATGGGCGTAACCGCCAAAAATGGGTACATGGGTCGTAATTTCAAAAGTGATTTTTATGTAAATTCTTGATATGGGGATGCTTAATATAAAGTTTGGGGTATGTCTAGAGGTTAAATTTCCATTTTCTATTGATTTCATGGGCGTAACCGCCAAAAAATGGGTACAGGGGTAGTAATTTCAAAAGTGATTTTTATGTAAATTCTTGATATGAGGATGACTAAAATAAAGTTTGTGGTATGTCTAGATGTTAAATTTACTATTTTTAACAGTTTCATGGGCGTAACCGCCAAAAATGGGTACAGGGGTAGTAATTTCAAACGTTTTTATGTAAATTCTTGATATGGGGATGCTTAATATAAAGTTTGGGTATGTCTATATGTTAAATTTACTATTTTTAACAGTTTCATGGGCGTAACCGCCAAAAATGGGTACAGGGGTAGTAATTTCAAAAGTTGTTTTTATGTAAATTTTTGCTATGGGGATGCTTAATATAAAGTTTGGGGTATGTCTAGAGGTTAAATTTACTATTTCTAACAGTTTCATGGGCGTCCCCTCATAAAGGTTCAAGGGAAAAACTCCTATAAAGTCGCCTGGTATTGCATCATAGGTCAAAATCTATTTTTAGAAACTCCACGGGCATCACGTCAGCAGTCAAAAGCTATTTTTAGTAACACTTCCGGTATTGCATCAGCGGTCAGTTCTATTTTTAGTAACACTTCCGGTGTTTCTGGCGTATATATAACGCGACTTTGAAGCTTGTAATCAGACTTTCGCTTACAGTTGTTGCCGACGGATGTGTCTTGTACCTTCAAGCACATAAAAAAGTAAGTGTTATATTAGATCTTTAATGTTATAGTATGTTACTTTAGTAACCTATTTTCGATAAGTTGGTTGTTTAGTATCCACGTGTTACTTTTGTGACCTAACTTCGCTAAGTTGGTTTTTTAGTATCCACGTGTTACTTTTGTAACCTAATTTCGATAGTTTGTGTATCTCGTTGTTTATTTTTCTTGTTTTCTTTTCTTGTAATGTTTCAATTTCTTTTCTACAGATGTCTAACACTTGTCATCTCTGCTCCAAAACTTTCACCAGCCGAGACCTAAAACGACATGTTGCTAGTGTACATGGGTGTCATGAATACAAATGTGATGTTTGTGAACGAGTTTACAATAGAGCTGACAATCTTGCTAAACATATCAAGACAGAGCATCTTGCATCTCTTGAATCAGTAGTTCCTGCATCACCAACTCCTGTGTCAACAGATCATGTACCTTCAAAAGAGCCCAGTGTTACCCCATATATCTGCCATATCTGTCAACAAAGCTTTACTGGGGCAAGCCATCTGCGAGCACATCTTGCTAGCCATGACATAGCTGTGGACACCTCAACACCATCAACACTACCAGGCCCACTGGTATCGACAACCTCACGCAAGCAAGCAGTAAAGAGTTCGACTCAAGAGCTCTCAAAGAGACCAAGACTTATTAATGAAATAGACTCTTTAAATAAGTTACCTCAAGATATTAAGAAGATATATAAGAACTGGTTAGCTATTAGAACACATGAACGTAGGACCAAATACATGGACACATACACTATATTTCATCAGCCTGATACTCCTATAGATTGGAAGACCCTTGTAAACCCAATTTTTCTAGCCCAGAAAAAGCGTTTCAATGTGAATTATAGTCATCATCTAGTTTTAAGACATAGGGAGACACAGGGGCTGCGTTACTTTCACGCCAGCTCGAATAACGCGACAGGGTTAGACAAACCCCTGTTAGTTGACAACAGAAATGATTTTGAAACATTTGTTGATAGATTAAATGAAAGTGATATATTAGGGTATGCAAATAAAAATAGGGAGACAACCAAATATACATTAGAAGCCTTAGTCAGTACGAGTGTTTATATTTATAAACTCCAAGATTATCCTATAGGGTGTCTGATAGATATCCCACCCTACATTGCATCAAACCATGGTATTAATATCCTTCAAACCGATTCCCATTCTAAAGTTTACAATGATAATCTCTGCTTCTTCCGTTGTCTAGCTGTCCATCGAGGAACTTCAAATACTAATGTTAGGAAGGTTTCGAGACTACTTTTCAAACAGTTTAACCCGTCTCTAAAGTTAAGTAACTTTCACGGTGTAACTCTTGCTGAAATGTATCTCTTAGAAAGTTGTTTTTCAGTAAACATAGATATTTTTGAGTTTGACTCTGAGCAAGCCTTGCGTATTGTCCTGAGAAGTGGCAGTAGTTATAGTGAAACTCTCCGTCTTTTACTTTACAAAAACCACTTCTTTTATATAAACGATCATTCCAGGGCTAGTAAAAGCTTTTCTTGTGGAAAATGTGGGAAATTGTGGAAAAAGTTTGGGCGTATGGATAGGCACGAAAAAACTTGCACTGGGGATATGGCTGTAGAGACATATAAAGGTGGTGTTTATTCTTCACCTGAAAGTGTATGGGACGCGATCAGCGCTGAAGGAATCAGTACTCCAGAGTGTTTTATTTACCCATTCAGGGCGACATTCGATTATGAATGTTACTTTGATAATGGGAATGTTCCCAAAGAGACGCATTCGACTACCTTTGTAGCTAAACACGTACCCCTCTCCTGCTCTGTAGCGTCAAATGTCCCTGGGTGGGAGGGACCAATATGCTTCATAACGAAAGGTGATCCACAAATTTTAGTTAGTCAGATGGTTGATTACCTCACTGGTATCGCTGCTAAGGCATACTCGTTGTTGCGAGCTCGGTTTGAAAGTATTTTTACTCAACTCCATGATTTAAATAAAGACAAGTTAATAGCTAAGTTTGATGAGTATTTAAAAGAGCTTCCAGTTATAGGTTTTAACTCGGGGAAATATGACGTCAACGTCATTAAACCTTATTTAATAAAGCACTTCATGGATGCCACTGCACAAGTGGGTGAAGAAGGTGATAGTATGGAAGAAGAAGAAGAAACCGAGGTTAACGAAGAAGAGGAAGATAAAATTGAAGGAGACTACAAAGTACCAAAACCGTTCAAGTTTATAGTTAAAAGAAACAATAACTTTATGTGTATTGCAACACAGAATCTAAAATTCTTAGATATAGTAAACTATCTAGCCCCGGGTTTAGCTATAGTAAATATCTGGCGGCTTATAAGATTAGTGAAACAAAGGGTTACTTTTGTTATGAATATATAGACGATACCCAAAAGTTGAACGAGACAGAGTTACCCCCACACGAAGCGTTCTTTTCCAAACTAAAAAATTCCAACATTTCCAAGGAGGAGTACGCTCTGTGTAAAAAGGTCTGGAGGGATAATAACATGACCACACTTAGGGACTTTTTGGTGTGGTATAATAACAAAGATGTAGTCCCATTCTTAGAAGCATTAGAGCAGCAGGTTCGCTTTTATGGGGAGCGGGGTGTGGACTGTTTTAAAGACGCCATTTCGGTTCCGGGTGTTTGTTTAAAGTATCTTTTCAAGACCGTTGATAGGGGTATAATGTTTAGTTTATGTTCGAGCAAACAGGCGAGTCTACACACAATGATTAGAGATAATATCGTCGGGGGTCCCTCTATAATTTTCCATAGGTATCACGAGGTAGGCAAAACGCTTATTAGGGGTGGAAAGGTAGTCAAATCCATCCAAGGTTCCGATGCCAACGCGTTGTATCTTTGGGCTCTGATGAACCCAATGCCAACAGATTACCCAATTATTAGAAGAATGGAGACCGGGTTTAGGGTCGAAAAAGATAACTATTATGTCCAACAAAGTCGAGAGTGGTTAACGTGGGTCGCCTACCAAAAAGGGGTGGAGTTGAAAACTCAGTTTAATGGGAGGGAGTTTCGATTGGGTGCTAGAAATATCCCTGTGGATGGGTGGGATAAATCCAATAGAAGAGGCTACAATTTTCATGGTTGTCTGTACCATGGTCACAAAGACTGTCCCCTCACCAAAGATAAAGATAGAAACCCTGTTAATAATAAACCCTTGTTCGAGCTGTTTGAAAAAACCTGTGAGATACACACCTACCTAACCGAGGAGGTAAAAGTCCCAGTAGAAGTTATGTGGGAATGTGAGTGGCAGGCTCTGAAAAAGTCTGACCCAACCATTAGGGCTTTCCTTTCTAAAGCCATCCCTAGAGCTAGACCCTCTTACTCTAAAGAAGGGCCCCCTCTCAGTGATAAACAGATTCTGGCTTCTGTTTCAGATGGGACATGTTTTGGTTTAGTAGAATGTGATCTACACGTCCCCGATCGCCTGAAGGAACATTTCAGTGAGATGACTCCAATTTTCAAAAATATTGACGTCACGCGTGATGATATTGGCCCGTTTATGGGTGAATATGCCCTCAAACATAACTTGTTGTCAACCCCTCGTCGCACCCTAATCGGTAGTTATGTCGGGGAAAAAATTTTGTTGGCAACACCACTGTTAAAATGGTATTTAGACCACGGATTGGAGGTAACAAAAATTTATCAAGTGATAGAATATCAACCGTCTAGTTGTTTTAAAAAGTTTGGCGAAATGGTTTCTGACGCTAGGAGGGCTGGTGATCTAGACGAAAGTCAATCAATAGTAAGCGATACGATGAAGCTCTTAGGAAACTCAGCCTACGGGAAGACTCTAACCAATAAGGCCAATCATAGCGCTGTCTCGTACGTTCAGGGGGGTGAGATATCGAAAATGATTAATAGTTCCCGGTTTAAAAAGATGACTGAAATAGGGGAGGATCTTTTTGAAATTGAGATGGAGAAAAAGAAAACTGTTTGGGACTTGCCCCTACAAATCGGTTTCTTCGTGTATCAATATGCAAAACTTCGTATGTTAGATTTTTATTTCGAGTTCTTAGATAAATTTGTAGATAAGATCCAACTTTCAGTTATGTGAAACAGATACTGATAGTTTATACTTAGCCTTAAGCGCACCTAAGCTAGAGAACATAGTTAAGTCAGGTCTGTGGGATGAGTTTAATAGCGTATATAAAGACTGGTTTCCTGCCGAGTTTTGCGATGAGCATATTAGCAAGACAGACTGTATAAACTGTAAGGGTGTTAAAGCGTACACCAAACGAACGCCCGGGCTTTTTAAACTAGAGTACGAAGGGACAGCTCTTGTTAGCTTATGTAGTAAGACGTACCATTGTAGTGGGGATTACGATAAAATCAGTTGTAAAGGGCTAAGCAAGCAACACAACAAATTAGATAAAGATATGTTTTTAGAGGTTCTCGCCACGCAAAAGGCCAAGGGTGGGAAAAATGTAGGTTTCAAAGTCTTAAATAATTCTATATTTTCCTACAGTCAAACAAGAAATGCTCTTTCCTATTTCTATATAAAAAGAAAGGTAGCTGATGATAACGTCTCGACTACGCCTCTAGATATTTAACTCTTTACACTACCAGCTTAGACTACCCAGCAATCTCTAACAGTTTCACCCCTTATGATTCCTTTATGACATAGAGCTAAGCAGACACCAACTACATAGCTTTAAATAATTGTTATCCTTGTACTATATATTTACTCAATGTACTGAATATGTTTGTAATGTTATATAATATCCACTGTATGTTATGCGCCTATTGAGATAATAAAAGAATAAAATATATCTTTGTCTTCTGTTTTATATTGATCGTTTTTTCATTGATGTTGTATAAGCTACTAACCTATCACTATCGCTCAAGTACACCAAGAGCTCCAAAGCCAGACCACACCAGACATAAACAGGGTCCTTCCGGGGTCACCTGGACTAGAGGTCAACATCCCGACACGAAATGGCATGGTTAACTCCCCCTGCGCCTACAGTACATTAGGCGCGCCGCGCGCCTACTATATATCTTTGTTAATTTACGGGTCAAATGATAATCAATGGACCCTTGTATACTACTCTCGCCCACCCGCTCTCTAATAGAGATGCAAAGGTTGCAAGTGCAACAGCACAGAAATAAATGATTCAATTATAAAATACACGGAATAGTGGCACTTTAACTCGGCAGTCACCGAAGAAAGGGTCGTGGCAGAATATATGTCATTAACTATTAAAATTGGCGCTGCTAGCGGCTGACGGTACATTTAGTTTACAGAGTTTTTTCAACGACGTACACATGCAGTAACTAATAATTAACTCTTCATTTTAATTCCTTCAGCTGCGAAAGCTCAGTGGTTAGTGAACTGGACTACAAAGAACAAGAGGTCGGGTTCGATCCTGACCGACGTTCCGGGCTGCCCCTGGGATCACCCAGCCTTAAAGTGGGTACCGGATTTTTTTCTGGGAAAGTAAAGCGGCACGGGCGTAATACCAACCATAGTACCTCAAAAATCAAGTGCCAAAGATGTCTGTAAAAATTACGGTCACTAACACCATATTCCCCATACGCCACTTGGCGTGACGGGGTTCTCTACTTTTTTTTTACTTAATCCCTTCCCTTCCATTCCAAAATAATTGTGCTCACACTATCTTCCTTCCCTCACTCCTCTTCAACTTTACTCATCGCGGTTGTGTTCTTATTTTCTTCACATTACAATCGATTATTAAATACTAATTGGGGGACTGGTTGGTCTCGAGGCAAGACGCCGGTCTCGAGACAGAGAGGCTGTGCGTTCAAATCCTGGCTGAACCAGTTGGGATTTGTATTTATGCCTTGTCTCTGCTGCAACCACCCCTGGTCTCAGCAGCGAGGTCCGGCTTGAAACGTAAATTACTCATAGACAGAACAAAAACATGAGTACCTGCGAAGACGGAGTTATCTGCCTGTGCGGCGTGGGTCCCTTGTGCACACAGCTGGCATGGAAAACGGATTAACACGCAAAATTCAGTTCCTAGTCTCTAGGGGCTTCACCAGAGGTGAAAGCTGGCGAATGCCAAAAGAAAAAAAATAATAATACTAACGTAAACTTCCATGAAATCTTCTCTACCTTCCAACCTCTCTACAAACCTCCTAACGAACTAATGTCTACGCTCTCTACAATCACATCCTCTTTTCTCTTATTTTCGTTCATTCCCGTGGTTACATCCTTATTCTCGTCACATTACATGCGGTTATTAATAACTAACTTAACCTTCCATACAATCTTCTCTGCCCTCCAACCTCTCTTCAAACATCCTAACGAACATGCCTGCATCCGTTCTCTTATTTTCCTTCACTCACCGTGGTTATATCCTTGTTCTCTTCACATTACCTTCACATTACACCTCGATATACCCGCTTAGAAGCCATGAGTAGATAGGTGATATGTTTTATCTAAATGTCAGCTCTCTGTGGTTTTAACTCAACCCGACCTATTTTCCAGCGCCAGTGTTCTTATCGGTGCGTTCTACACCCTCACCTTTAGCAGTCTGATTTCTTCCACCTCTTTCAGGCTCGAGCCATTCGTTTATCCCCACGACTCGCTGAAGGCTCTATACCTCCGCCCAACATTCCAACTGGCAGATATGATAATGCTGAAAAGCCAATAAATCTGATACGTCACAGCACTACTGCCGTTTTGTGCTCGCCCTTCAAGTGTTAAGCGTTGGTATAAATGTACTTTTGTTACGCTATAATTAGGACGAGGCGTCAGGCATTTTAACCCCACATTAAAATGAATTAGCATTTTTAGATGAGGTGGACAGTGCACGTCTTCGGTGTCTTTTATAATCTTTTCTAAATCAGTGGGGGGGGGGGGGGGGGGAAATAGCGGAGACAGGCACAAATAAACAACATTGTGCGTGACTGCTCTAAACCTGAATAAAACGGGGGAAATAGAAATAAAATTGTATAAAGCAGCTTTACTGAATAAGAAGACAGCATTGCCTTAGTTTTAATAAAACTACTTTATTTATTATACAGTTTACGGAGGCGAAGGCGCGCCTCCCAGCACCAGAGCTGGAAGTTGTCAGTGACTCATAGCTGATGGCTTGCGTCAGAATCGGTGAACCAAAACCATCCAGAACCTGCTCCACCTCTCCGCGGTGCCTCCAGTAACAGACTAACCTGTCAATTCTGGCCAAGCGTGCAGGGATCGAAGAGGGAAGACAATTCGGTACTCAAAAACGTCGTGCTGAAGTCGGATGTGTTGGGCCGAAAGGCGCAGATATCACAGTGTTACACTGCAAACTGCAACACAACGCAATCACGTCCACTTAACATCCTTTTAAGGGCGGATGACGAAGAGGAAGTCTACAGTCTACGAATACTGTAGAATACTTTAGTCATCGGGCGAACGCATCCATCATTCCAGACAGTTTACATATATTTTTTTTTTCAACACAAAAATAGCGTCATCGGACTTAACACATACGCATGTACCGTGTACGTACCTACCCAGATATACTCAAACACGCACAAATGATACACGGAAATGTATTATTTTTGTTTGTTTTAATTTTCTCATAGACCTGAATGTTGGAAGACTGTACGATAAGAGGAGATTTAGAAATCGTCCACACAGCTTCCCATTCTGGTGGATCCCAGTAGATGGTTGGAGCAGGGACCAGCACAAAGAAAACATATATCGAAAGGAAATTGAGGGGCCTCTGGGGAGAATGGTGAAGATATTTGATTGCTGTCTTACCAGACATGTTGGAAACTGATAGCTTTATCGGTCCACGACCAAGAAGTGGAGGTAAAGAAGTTGTTACTCCAAGGAACGTTTTTTTTTTTTTTGGTTACAGCTAGGCTGACAGCAGAAGGTTTTTGACAATAGAAACAAGAAAAAGAGTTCTTAAATGTTATGTAGAGCCAGTCTTAACATATGGATGTGAATCATGGACAATAGGACAGCAGACAAGAAAATCACAAGAAGCTGTAAAAATGTGGTTTTACAGAAGAATGTTGAGAATACCATGGACAGTTAAGAGGAGTAATGAAAACGTTCTGAAAGAGGTCAAAGCAAAAAGAGAACTAATATCCAATATAAGGAAAAAACAATCATTTTTTTGGCCATGTAATGAAATGGGAACAGCTGGAATATATTGTAATAGGTGGGAAAATTGAGAGACGAAGAGATAAATGGAGGCAAAGAGAAAAGATATAAGACAGCTTAAGTGAATGGCGTGGCAGCAGGTCAACAACAGAAATGATAAATAACTGTCCGGATCGAAAGTTGTGGAGAGACATGATCACCTACGCCAGCAAGCTTGGTACTTGATGATGATGAAGCTGACAGGTTGTTTTTCTTTCCTTCCCTTTCTACTGTTCACCCGACAGCTACTAAAGGAAACAGTCCTCCTCTTCACCACCCGACAGATACTAAAGGAAACAGTCCTCCTCTTCACCACCCGACAGATACTAAAGGAAACAGTCCTCCTCTTCACCACCCGACAGCTAAAAAGGGAAACAGTCCTCCTCTTCACCACCCGACAGATACTAAAGGAAACAGTCCTCCTCTTCACCACCCGACAGATACTAAAGGAAACAGTCCTCCTCTTCACCACCCGACAGCTAAAAAGGGAAACAGTCCTCCTCTTCACCACCTGACAGATACTTACAAGAGGAGGTACGTAAGAACATCACAAGAGGAGGTACGTAAGAACATCATAAGAGATAGTATTCAACAACGATGGCCTAACATCATCAAGCGCTGTACATTTTAAAAAAAATATGACGACAATCATTTTCAAGAGGACGCGAACTTCCGGTATATGGTGGATAGGCGGCGGGAACAATTAAAGGCTATGCATGAAAAGTGTTCCTTGTTGCAGTTTCCTCATATTCCATGTCCGGCTTGTTGCAGGAGCTACTGAGTTAAGTGCTCTGTGCACACCGTGAGCTGTGTGTCTCGTCCGTTTTGATCATGTTTCGATATTCCGATTGCTTGCGATGAATGATGATATTGTATGACAGGGAACAGTTGGCTGTGTTCACTTTCTGCGCGGTCTCGCCTTATGTCTTTTGGCGTGTGCTGAGACTGCTACGATGGAGACTATAGTTACCTTTCTTTGTTTGGGAGATGAGATATTAATTCGGATGATTACGCTGGCACGGGCGGTTGAGCAATTATGGGTTTTAATTCGTTTGCAGTGATACCGGGGCCTTCCATAACCAAATAAATAAAATACATAAGAGGTAGTATATAAGAACATCACAAGAGAAATTATGTAACAACATAACAAGAGATAGTATGTAAAAACATCATAAAGAGGAAGTATTTAAGAACATCACAAAAGAAATTTTAAGAACATGATAAGGAGAACTATGTAAGAACATAACAAGAGGAAGAATGCAAGAACATGACAAGAGGAAGAATGCAAGACCATCACAAGAGGAACTATGCAAGAACATCACAAACACACATGCAATAACAAATTCTCAGTAATAATTATGGAATGCAGCAGAAAAGACATAATTTTATTTATTTTCTTCTATTTTTACGTTCGCGCTGGCCACCTCCGTTGGAAAGGTGTTGCTTGCTTGCGTTCACCCGTGACTAAAGGAATACACCTCTTCGTCATCCGCCCTTAAAATGACATTAAGTGGGCGTGTATGCGTTGCAGTTTGCAGTAGAACTATATTTGCGCCCTTTAGTCCAGAACATCCGACTTCAGCATGACATTTTTTTAGTACTGGGTTGCCTTCCCTCTTGATCCCTAATGAACTGGCAAGACTAAAATGGTTAGTCTGTTACTAGAGGCACCACGAAGAGGTGGAGTAGCGTCTGAATGGTTCTGGTTTACCGATCCTAGAGCAGGCCAGGCCATCAGCTATTAGTCATTTCAACGCTGATGCAGTCAGGCATCTTCGGAAAGGTGTTGAAATAAGCAAAATAGTTCAGTTGTGCCTTAGTGTATAGCAAGCTGGAATGGTTCCTATTTTCAACTCGATAGTTCCGACTCCGTGCAATATTGTATAGTTCCGTGTTTACCTTCCCCTTGCCGGTCCCTCTCTACTCGTTTGTTCAGACTGGTAAGTCCGCCCCTTCACTTCCTCCCTCCCACCACCAACCAAATGATTAGATGTAGTACGTTCAGATCAACCATTTCCACTGATCCTGGGAGTCAGCAGTTAGTTAATTATGAGCCGTGTTTTGAGTTCAGCTTACACACTGTACGTGCCTTCCGCTCAAGACAAAATGGGTAATTTCCTAGTTTGATCAGATATATTATTTCAGTTTGGAAGAGTGATGTCCCCTAAAATATGTCTGCCAAAATACAGTGTTTCTACGCATTCTTGGCGTTGGGGTCATTACGCTGGCATGTAATCATTTCGGAGTATCTGTTGATTGGGCGTTGGGTCCAGGGTTAGGTTTAGCTTTAGTGTTAAATATTTATAAATATATTATAACGCGTGACAAAAACGACGCCACTCGGCCTAATTATGATCTTCTGATCGAAGGGAATTGTGCGGCGCCAGTGTGAGTGACACATGCCAGCGTAATGACCCCAACGCCAAGAATGCGTAGAACCACTGTATTTTGGCAGACATATTTTAGGGGACATCACTCTTCCAAACTGAATTAATATATCTGATCAAACTAGGAAATTACCACAAAATGTACTAAGGGAGAAAAAAAAAATTTGTATTTTGGCGTTTTCATTTAATCCACTTCCGTTTCATTCAACACACAAGGAGAATATTTGTAAAAAAAAGTGGATTTCCTCTCACGGGGTGAGCGCTCAAAATAAAAATTCATTTCAGTTGAGCAAACATTGTAATTGGGGTTAGTAACTTCCTGCATTTACACTGCTGCTTTACGTGGCTAGTTTTAGGATAACAGTGGCGTTTTGAGCTGTAGAGATGTTGAACTGGCTGAGTTGTTACAGTCTTCGCTACTGACAGAAAAGTTCTGGTTCAGTTCCCAGATACACAGTTTTTTTTTTTTTTTTAGTGGACACGGTTTGGAGTTCACCCAGGATCTGAAAATGGGTACCATAGTTCTTCTTCTTCTTCCTCTGGGAAGTAGGGCTGCCGTGATTAAAAGTCGACCTGATCATCCATAAAACATCCCAATGGTAATTAAGAAAATCCTGGCGCTAACAACGTGTGCCTCGTATGTCTTGAGATGTGGTGGGAAACCTTACTTGAGTGTAGCAGTACAACTTGTTTTGTGATCACTCACTCACTCACTTACACACTCGATCACTTCCACACTCACTCACACACTCGATCACATACACACTCACTCACTCGCACACTCGATCACTTACACACTCACTCACACACTCGATCACTTACACACTCACACACTCGATCACTTACACACTCACTCGCACACTCGATCACTTACACACTCACTCACACACTCACTCACTCACTCACTCATACACTCATACACTCACTCACTCATACACTCACTCATTCACTTACTCACTCACTCACTTACTCACTCACACACTCACATACTCACACACTCACTCACACACTTACACATTCACTCACTTACTCACGCACACACTCACTCACTTACTTACTCACACATTCACTCACACACACACTCACTCACTTACTCACTCGCTCACTCACACACTCACTCACTCACACACTCACTCACTCACTCATACACTCACTCACTTACACACTCACTCACTCATACACTCACACACTCACTCACTCATTCACTCATTCACTCATTCACTCACTCACTCACTCACTTACTCACACACACTCACTCACTCACACACTCACTCACTTACGCACACACTCACTCACTCACACTCACTCACTCATTCACTCACTCACTTCCTTACTCACACACACTCACTCACTCACTCACTCACACACACTAAGTGAGACAAACACACAAAGTATGATCGAGTGTGACTATCTGAAATATTGCTTCATTTATCTTACACCGCGGGAGCGGAGAAAAAGAGGATGACCAAGGAGAGCATCGCAGTTAGAAGCAAATACAGAGATGAATAGTGTCGGCTAACATAGAGTTTAAGGATGGCCACGTGACTGCACAACATGGAGAAACTTTAATGTTGCCCTATAAGACGTCACAAGGTGCGCCGGCAACTGACAACTTAATTGTCGCCCTGTAAGACGTCACAAGGTGCACCGGCCACTGACAACTTTATTGTTGCCAGATAAGACGTCACAAGGTGCGCCGGCCACTGACAACTTTATTGTTGCCAGATAAGACGTCACAAGGTGCGCCGGCCACTGACAACTTAATTGGTTCCCTGTAAGACGTCACAAGGTGCACCGGCCACTGACAACTTTATTGTTGCCAGATAAGACGTCACAAGGTGCGCCGGCCACTGACAACTTTATTGTTGCCAGATAAGACGTCACAAGGTGCGCCGGCCACTGACAACTTTATTGTTGCCAGATAAGACGTCACAAGGTGCACCGGCCACATACAACTTTATTGTTGCCAGATAAGACGTCACAAGGTGCACCGGCCACTGACAACTTTATTGTTGCCAGATAAGACGTCACAAGGTCCACCGGCCACTGACAACTTAATTGGTTCCCTGTAAGACGTCACAAGGTGCACCGGCCACTGACAACTTTATTGTTGCCAGATAAGACGTCACTAGGTGCACCGGCCACTGACAACTTTATTGTTGCCAGATAAGACGTCACAAGGTGCGCCGGTCACTGACAACTTTATTGTTGCCAGATAAGACGTCACAAGGTGCGCCGGCCACTGTCAACTTTATTGTTGCCAGATAAGACGTCACAAGGTGCACCATCCACTGACAACTTTATTGTTGCCAGATAAGACGTCACAAGGTGCGCCGGCCACTGACAACTTTATTGTTGCCAGATAAGACGTCACAAGGTGCACCGGCCACTGACAACTTAATTGGTTCCCTGTAAGACGTCACAAGGTGCACCGGCCACTGACAACTTTATTGTTGCCAGATAAGACGTCACAAGGTGCGCCGGCCACTGACAACTTTATTGTCGCCCTGTAAGACGTCACAAGGTGCGCCGGCCACTGACAACTTTATTGTTGCCCTATAAGACGTCACAAGGTGCGCCGGCCACTGACAACTTAATTGTCGCCCTGTAAGACGTCACAAGGTGCACCGGCCACTGACAACTTTATTGTTGCCAGATAAGACGTCACAAGGTGCGCCGGCCACTGACAACTTTATTGTTGCCAGATAAGACGTCACAAGGTTCCCGGCTTTGTCCTGACAACTTTATTGTTGCCCTAAAAGACGTCACATGGTGCAGTGGCCACTGACAACTTAATTGTCACACTATAAGACGTCACAAGATGCACCAGCCACTGACAACTTTATTGTTGGCCCTAAAAGACGTCACAAGGTGCGCCGGCCACTGACAACTTTATTGTTGCCCTAAAATCCGTCACAAGGTGCACCGGCCACTGACAACTTAATTGTCGCCCTATAAGACGTGACAAGGTGCACCGGCAACTGACAACTTTATTGTTGCTCAACAATACGTCACAAGGTTCCCCGGCTTTGTCCTGACAACTTTATTGTTGCTCTACAAGACGTCACAAGGTTCCCCGGCTTTGTCCTGACAACTTTATTGTTGCTCTACAAGACGTCACAAGGTTCCCCGGCTTTGTCTTGACAACTTTATTGTTGCTCAACAAGACGTCACAAGGTTCCCCGGCTTTGTCCTGACTTTATTGTTGCTCAACAAGACGTCACAAGGTCCCCGGCTTTGTCCTGACTTTATTGTTGCTCAACAAGACGTCACAAGGTTCCCCGGCTTTGTCCTGACAACTTTATTGTTGCTCAACAAGACGTCACAAGGTCCCCGGCTTTGTCTTGACAACTTTATTGTTGCTCAACAAGACGTCACAAGGTTCCCCGGCTTTGTCCTGACTTTATTGTTGCTCAACAAGACGTCACAAGGTCCCCGGCTTTGTCCTGACAACTTTATTGTTGCTCTACAAGACGTCACAAGGTTGCCCGGCTTTGTCGTGTCAACTTTTTTGTTGCTCTACAAGACGTCACAAGGTTCCCCGGCTTTGTCGTGTCAACTTTATTGTTGCTCTACAAGACGTCACAAGGTTCCCGGCTTTGTCGTGTCAACTTTATTGTTGCCCTACAAGACGTCACAAGGTTCCCGGCTTTGTCCTGACAACTTTATTGTTGCTCTACAAGACGTGACAAGGTTCCCCGGCTACTGACAACTTTATTGTTGCTCTACAAGACGTCACAAGGTTCCCCGGCTTTGTCCTGACAACTTTATTGTTGATCAACAAGACGTCACAAGGCTCCCCGGCTTTGTCCTGACAACTTTATTGTTGCTCTACAAGACGTCACAAGGTTCCCCGGCTTTGTCCTGACAACTTTATTGTTGCTCTACAAGACGTCACAAGGTTGCCCGGCTTTGTCGTGTCAACTTTATTGTTGCTCAACAAGACGTCACAAGGTTCCCCGGCTTTGTCCTGACAAATTTATTGTTGCTCAACAAGACGTTACAAGGTTCCCCGGCTTTGTCGTGTCAACTTTATTGTTGCTCTACAAGACGTCACAAGGTTCCCGGCATTGTCCTGACAACTTTGTTGAAACTATGTATTAATAATAAGTTTAAGTCATCCTTAACAGGATGTAAAAGTATATAGAGGGGCAGATATAGCTTCTGATCATCATCTGCTGTTAGCCAAACTTAAAATTAAATTAAAAAGGTATACTACAACGAATAAGGGCAGAACGTATTTCAATGTAGGGTTTCTTAAAGAACAAGGAATTAAAGATAAATTCGCAGTCACAATATCAAACAAATACCAAGTCCTCCAACAACTAGAAAATACAATAAATATAGAAGATCATTGGAAACAGGTAAAAAATATATGGAAAGAGACATGCGAAGAAACACTGGGGAAAAGAGAACGCCAGAATAAGGCATGGATGACAGCAGAGACCCTGGATAAAATTAAAGAAAGAAAGAACAAGAAAGCAGACATAAATAAAAGCAAAACAAGAAGTAATAAAGCCAAGACACAGGAAGCTTACACAGAGGTGAACAAAGAAGTGAGAAGATGCATTAAAAGGGATAAGAGGAAATATATAGATGAATTAGCTAAAGAGGCAGAAGAAGCAGCAAATAAAGGGAATATGAAAGAACTGTACAACAGCACAAAGAAATTAGGTGGAAAATACAAACAGATCAACGCCTTTATCAAAGATAAGAAAGGAAATCTGCTTAGTAATATAAAGGAACAAATGGAGAGATGGAAGGAGCACTTTGAAGAACTTTTGAACAGACCTGGCTCAAATAATCCTCCAGATATACTACCAGCAGAAGAAGAATTACACGTTAACTGCGGAAAACCAAGCAAAGAAGAAATAATGAAAGCCATCAAACTGTTAAAAGATGGTAAAGCCACAGGACCAGATGAAATTCCTTCGGAAGCCATCAAAGCAGATATTATCACCTCTACCAAGATGTTACATAATCTATTGGATAAAATTTGGGAGAGGGAAGAAATATCTAAAGACTGGAGAGAAGGTTATATGATCAAACTACCAAAGAAAGGAAGTTTACAGGAGTGCACAAATTATAGGGGAATTATGCTACTATCAGTGCCAGGAAAAATATTAGGCAGAATCATTCTGGAGAGACTAAAAGAGGCTATAGAGAAACACTTGAGAGATGAACAAGCAGGTTTTAGGAAGAACAGATCATGTGCTGATCAAATAACTACTCTACGTATAATAGTTGAACAAAGTTTAGAACTAAAATCCCCACTTTATATTGGATTCATAGATTACGAAAAGGCATTTGATAGTTTAGACAGAAGAATGCTTTGGAAGTTGCTGAGTCATTATGGAATCCCCATAAAGTTTATTAACCTGATAAAAACAATGTATGAAGGAACAAAATGTAGTGTGGTGCATCAAGGACAGCTTACAGAATCATTTGAAATAAGAACAGGAGTAAGGCAAGGATGCCTTCTGTCTCCATTTCTCTTTCTACTGGCCAAAGATTGGATTATGAAAATAACTCAAAACAACAGAAATGGGATCCAGTGGTCACTGACCAAACAACTTGATGATTTAGACTTTGCTGATGACATAGCTCTCCTATCACACAGCCACCAACAGATGCAAGATAAAATGAGTATATTAGATGAGAGATCACAACAGCTAGGACTAAAGATTAATAGAGATAAGACCAACATTATGAGAATTAATGCAGTTGGCAATAACCAAATAAAACTAGGAGAAATACCTCTACTAGACGTACAATCTTATATATATCTGGGCAGTAATATAGATAAAGAGGGAGGAACAGAAAACGATACCAAAATAAGGATATCAAAAGCAAGAGGAGCTTTCATTGCACTGGGAAACATATGGAAATCCAAAGAAATTAGGCTAAATACAAAAATACAAATTTTCAACTCCAATGTTAAGTCGGTTCTATTATATGGCTGTGAAACATGGAGAATAACAAAATTGACAATCACGAAGGTACAGACTTTCATTAATGGATGCTTGCGCAGAATAAAGGGATGGAAATGGCAGGACAAAGTCACAAACGTGGAATTATGGAAATGTACCGGTCAAATACCAGTGGATAGAGAAATACAGCGAAGACGATGGCGATGGATAGGACACACACTACGGAAACCAACTGAGAGTATTACACAACAGGCCCTTTTTTGGAATCCCCAGGGGAAAAGACAAAGAGGAAGACCAAGGAATTCTTGGAGAAGACAGATTGAAGCAGAGATGAAGATGATGGGGAAGACATGGAATGATCTTAAAAGAATTGCAAAAAACAGAACGACTTGGAAAGTGTTTGTTGAAGACCTATGCTCCACTGGGAGCTAAAAGGTAGAAGAAGAAGAACAAGAAGTCACAAGGTTCCCCGGCTTTGTCCTGACTTTATTGTTGCTCAACAAGACGTCACAAGGTTCCCCGGCTTTGTCCTGACTTTATTGTTGCTCAACAAGACGTCACAAGGTTCCCCGGCTTTGTCCTGACTTTATTGTTGCTCAACAAGACGTCACAAGGTTGCCCGGCTTTGTCCTGACTTTATTGTTGCTCAACAAGACGTCACAAGGTTGCCTGGCTTTGTCCTGACTTTATTGTTGCTCAACTAGACGTCACAAGGTTGCCCGGCTTTGTCCTGACTTTATTGTTGCTCAACAAGACGTCACAAGGTTGCCCGGCTTTGTCCTGACAACTTTATTGTTGCTCAACAAGACGTCACAAGGTTGCCCGGCTTTGTCCTGACTTTATTGTTGCTCAACAAGACGTCACAAGGTTGCCCGGCTTTGTCCTGACTTTATTGTCGCTCAACAAGACGTCACAAGGTTGCCCGGCTTTGTCCTGACTTTATTGTTGCTCAACAAGACGTCACAAGGTTGCCCGGCTTTGTCCTGACTTTATTGTTGCTCAACAAGACGTCACAAGGTTGCCCGGCTTTGTCCTGACTTTATTGTTGCTCAACAAGACGTCACAAGGTTGCCCGGCTTTGTCCTGACTTTATTGTTGCTCAACAAGACGTCACAAGGTTGCCCGGCTTTGTCCTGACTTTATTGTTGCTCAACAAGACGTCACAAGGTTGCCCGGCTTTGTCCTGACTTTATTGTTGCTCAACAAGACGTCACAAGGTTGCCCGGCTTTGTCCTGACTTTATTGTTGCTCAACAAGACGTCACAAGGTTGCCCGGCTTTGTCCTGACTTTATTGTTGCTCAACAAGACGTCACAAGGTTGCCCGGCTTTGTCCTGACTTTATTGTTGCTCAACAAGACGTCACAAGGTTGCCCGGCTTTGTCCTGACTTTATTGTTGCTCAACAAGACGTCACAAGGTTGCCCGGCTTTGTCCTGACTTTATTGTTGCTCAACAAGACGTCACAAGGTTGCCCGGCTTTGTCGTGTCAACTTTATTGTTGCTCTACAAGACGTCACAAGGTCGCCGGCTTTGTCCTGACTTTATTGTTGCTCAACAAGACGTCACAAGGTTGCCCGGCTTTGTCGTGTCAACATTATTGTTGCTCTACAAGACGTCACAAGGTTCCCCGGCTTTGTCGTGTCAACTTTATTGTTGCTCTACAAAACGTCACAAGGTTCCCGGCTTTGTCCTGACAACTTTATTGTTGCTCTACAAGACGTGACAAGGTTCCACGGCTACTGACAACTTTATTGTTGCTCTACAAGACGTCACAATGTTCCCCGGCTTTGTCCTGACAACTTTATTGTTGATCAACAAGACGTCACAAGGCTCCCCGGCTTTGTCCTGACAACTTTATTGTAGCTCTACAAGACGTCACAAGGTTCCCGGCATTGTCCTGACAACTTTATTGTTGCTCTACAAGACGTCACAAGGTTCCCCGGCAACTGACAACTTTATTGTTGCTCTACAAGATTTCACAAGGTTCCCCGGCTTTGTCCTGACAACTTTATTGTTGCTCTACAAGGCGTCACAAAGTTCCCCGGCTTTGTCCTGACAACTTTATTGTTGCTCTACAAGACGTCACAAAGTTCCACGGCTACTGACAACTTTATTGTTGCTCAACAAGACGTCACAAGGTTCCCCGGCTTTGTCCTGACAACTTTATTGTTGCTCAACAAGACGTCACAAGGTTCCCCGGCTTTGTCCTGACAACTTTATTGTTGCTCTACAAGACGTCACAAAGTTCCACGGCTACTGACAACTTTATTGTTGCTCAACAAGACGTCACAAGGTTCCCCGGCTTTGTCCTGACAACTTTATTGTTGCTCAACAAGACGTCACAAGGTCCCCGGCTTTGTCCTGACAACTTTATTGTTGCTCAACAAGACGTCACAAGGTCCCCGGCTTTGTCCTGACAATTTTATTGTTGCTCAACAAGACGTCACAAGGTCCCCGGCTTTGTCCCGACAACTTTATTGTTGCTCAACAAGACGTCACAAGGTCCCCGGCTTTGTCCTGACAACTTTATTGTTGCTCAACAAGACGTCACAAGGTCCCCGGCTTTGTCCTGACAATTTTATTGTTGCTCAACAAGACGTCACAAGGTCCCCGGCTTTGTCGTGTCAACTTTATTGTTGCTCAACAAGACGTCACAAGGTGCACCGGACACTGACAACTTTTATTTTGCCTAAAGATGTCACAAGGTTCCCCGGCTACTGACAACTTTATTATTGCCCTAAAAGACGTCACAGGGTGCACCGGCCACTGACACCTTTTATTTTGCCCCCCAAAGACGTCACAACGTTCCCCGGCTACTGATTACTTTATTATTGCCCTATAAGATGTCACAAGGTGTACCAACCACTGACAACTTATATTTTGCCCTAAAAGATGTCACAAGGTGCACCGGCTACTGACAACTTTATTATTGCCATATAAGATGTCACAAGGTGCACCGGCTACTGACAACTTTTATTTTGCCCTATAAGATGTCACAAGGTGCACCGGCTACTGACAACTTTATTGTTGCCCTATAAGATGTCACAAGGTGCACCGGCTACTGACAACTTTATTGTTGCCCTACAAGATGTCACAAGGTGTATCAACCACTTTTAATTTGCCCTAAAAGATGTCACAAGGTGTATCAACCACTGACAACTTTTATTTTGCCCTAAAAGATGTCACAAGGTGTATCAACCACTGACAACTTTATTGTTGCCCTACAAGATGTCACAAGGTGTATCAACCACTTTTATTTTGCCCTAAAAGATGTCACAAGGTGTATCAACCACTGACAACTTTTATTTTGCCCTAAAAGATGTCACAAGGTGTATCAACCACTTTTATTTTGCCCTAAAAGATGTCACAAGGTGTATCAACCACTTTTATTTTGCCCTAAAAGATGTCACAAGGTGTATCAACCACTTTTATTTTGCCCTAAAAGATGTCACAAGGTGTATCAACCACTTTTATTTTGCCCTAAAAGATGTCACAAGGTGTATCAACCACTTTTATTTTGCCCTAAAAGATGTCACAAGGTGTATCAACCACTGACAACTTTTATTTTGCCCTAAAAGATGTCACAAGGTGTATCAACCACTGACAACTTTTATTTTGCCCTAAAAGATGTCACAAGGTGTATCAACCACTGACAACTTTTATTTTGCCCTAAAAGATGTCACAAGGTGTATCAACCACTGACAACTTTTATTTTGCCCTAAAAGATGTCACAAGGTGTATCAACCACTTTTATTTTGCCCTAAAAGATGTCACAAGGTGTATAAACCACTTTTATTTTGCCCTAAAAGGTGTCACAAGGTGTATCAACCACTTTTATTTTGCCCTAAAAGATGTCACAAGGTGTATCAACCACTTTTATTTTGCCCTAAAAGATGTCACAAGGTGTATCAACCACTGACAACTTTATTGTTGCCTTAAAAGACGTCACAAGGTGCACCGGCCACTGACAACTTTATTTTGTTGCCCCACATGACATCACAAGGTGTACCAACCACTGACAACTTTATTTTGTTGTTTCTAGTGACAATTTTTCTTTCTGGTAGCCCCGGTGTTCTCTATTCAAATTGTTTATATATTTGTTCCTGACAAACCTCTTTGATCCCTCATAAATTGTTTATATATTTGTTCCTGACAAAGCTCTTTGGTCCCTCATAAATTGTTTATATATTTGTTCCTGGCAAAGGTCTTTGATCCCTCATAAATTGTTTATATATTTGTTCCCGGTAAAGCTCTTTGACCCCTCATAAATTGTTTATATATTTGTTCCTGACAAAGCTCTTTGATCCCTCATAAATTGTTTATATATTTGTTCCTGATAAAGCTCTTTGATCCCTCATAAATTGTTTATATATTTGTTCCTGGCAAAGCTCTTTGATCCCTCATAAATTGTTTATATATTTGTTCCCGACAAACCTCTTTGATCCCTCATAAAGTGTACTTGTATCTGGCTGATGTAATTTATCATTTTCCGTTACCAACTTGTCTACCTTTTCATTTCCAGGGACATTGCATCGAGATGGAATAAATGAATCACATTTCTGCATTTATGGCACAGTTTTTGGAGTGTTTTCTTATATCATTTAGCATTGCAAGTCTATTCTTCTCAGGCTACGAGCATACCTGAAGATATAAGTGCTGATAAACAGCATCCTTTGCACCACGAGCTCAACACAGGGAAAGGTGTCAGGCTAAGAAGAGGCAAATCATGGGTGGGCCATGAGATGTCATCAAACTGGTCTCTGGGCTCACCAATGTCAACGCTGGCGAGGAGTGGATACCTGTGCCTACGTCATTCGGGAGAAGATTTTCCTGTATTGTCACACTCCACAGGAAATGTAGGGAACATAACTCAGTCGTGGTCAATGTGGAGGTCAACAGTCTCATATAAGATAACACCGATGAAAAATATGCAATCATCTCTACAAACGGATCCGTAATATGACACCAAAGGAGTGCATGGGCATTTACAGCACACTTGACAGGCAGAATAGTCAAAGAAGATAGTTATGCATACGTTATGACCACGAGTTGCATAACGATGGACGTGATGGCAGTGACCAGGGCATTCATCTGGTTAGAGTCACAAGATTACACCCACGCCTGCACACTAAGCGATTCGGTGAGCATGATAAGAAAAGTGGAGGCGGGCTCTGCACGCAGGCAATGGGTAGAGTCATTGCAGAAGTTAAAAATGTGTATGTCACCTTTGTCTGCGTCCCAGGACATGCGGGAGTACGGGGAGATGAAGAGCAGACAGACTGGCTAGCTGCACTCGTTGAAGATGGTCAACCAATGGATCAGGCGGACATCATTAATGCCCTCCGAGATGTGGGAAGGACACATGACTTCGACAACCATGAGTCCACGTCACTCCTTCGGATGAACGAGATTTGAGTTAAGTTGGGCACAGCCAGAAAAGATAAACTTAGTGGGCGTATAAGACTTAACCAACATAGAACAGTAGTCGTCAGTCGCTGGACACTGCGGAACTTGCTGAGGAGGGGATCTGAATACCTATGAACATGTTCAGGGTGCAATGATGATGACCCGCAAATAACTCAATATTTTCCTCACCAAAAAAATCCCGCTAATGTACTATTTAAACGAGTACTCTTAAACATAAACAACATACTGCTAGCCTATATTTCTTCTTTCAAATGTTTTCAATGCTAGACATCGATGCCAATTTCAGCGATAAACTAATTGCACTGCTGTTGCCAGCTCCCTTAGAGAGAAGATCACTTTGGCTAAAACTTGTTTCGCTCTGGCTTGTACACGTTGCAAGAAAATGTCAATGTTTTGGGGAAGAGGTCATAGTAAAGTAATAGCCTTCTGGACTGGTATCGCCAGACTATTTGAATATGTTTTACAAGAACTCACTGTCTAACAATAGCCTGATATAATCAGACTATCTGAAAATTATGAACAGAATACAACAGTACACCAACAATAGGTTTCTTTGCTGATATCAAATGAAGCTGATCAAAATATTATTATAAAATACTAACTTTCTTCGCAACTTCACTAAACTATATGGATGCTTAAAGAAGATATAAAAGTGTAACAAAGACACTTGGTATTTTACATGTTTGCTACGAAAGTATTTGACGGTTATCTTAAACATGTTTAAGAAACAAGTGAGAGAATACAACTTTCTGCGCTCCACCTAAGATAACGAACTAAGCCACAAAGAAAATATCTATTTCCATGAAACGATTACCGAAGCATTAAATAATTTAAGGAGAAGAATCACAGACACTGCTATTTTAAAAATATGTATGGTCATGTAATAGATTTTTTTTTTTTTTATTCAGATCCAGAATTCCTTAAACGTAAACCCTGAAGAAACTCATCGAATTTATCAGGTAGAGATATTTCATCTTCAAGCCAATGGTAAACTGAAACCCGCGTCTAATGATAATAGCCGTCTTGAGTTATATTTATGTCTGCCGGAGAAGTACATGCATTTAAACAGTTTGCCACTGGAATGTTTTCAATTGTCGAAACTACTTATTATGTGTGTGCGAACATTTGTAGAATAATAAGATGAGGTTTGTTAAATCTAAACTTTCGTTCAGACTGGCTCACGTTATGCTTCGGGCCATTAGCATTACATTGGGGTTGTGCGCATGAATAATGCGAACTCCTGCTGTTATCAAGAACATATCAGCATATGGGACATTGTATATTTGTAAACTGGCTTCTGTGTGGGTGTGTGAGTGTGGCTGTCATCAGTTGAAGAACATGTGTGTCTAAAAGATGGTTTGTTCAGTTCCGTCTTATCCACAAAGCTGAAACATGCCATTTTAAGAAGTTTACATTCCGGTACATCTACATCAGCTTTGCCGCGGCTCCGTGTGATTATCTGTTCTCGTGCATAGCACCACCACATTCATCTATATTTTATAACCAAGGACAACAGGATGAAAGGAATCACCCATTGTTTGTGAAATGCTCAGGTTTGCTAGTAGTAGGGGCGGGCCCTCGGTGGCTGAGTGATTATTGTGCTCGTGCTGACAAAAAGGGTCCCGGTTCGATCCCCAGCAGTGGCGGATTTTTTTCTGGACTAACAAGGCTCCGGGGTTCACCTAGCCTATAAAAATAGGTACCAGATATTTTTCTGGGAAATAAAAGCGGCCTGGCGTGGTACCGATCACATCACCAAAAAAATGTGCCATGGTCATAGAAAAAATATGGTCACTAACACCATATTCCACATAAGCCTAGCAAGGCTGGGAAGGGAACATTTACTTTTTAGTAGCATGGGCGGTTGTGAGTAAAATGACGTCAGTCGACTACAGCTCGCAGAGCTGAATACATCACAAACTTTGGGTAATTTCGGGATTTAATTCTCAGTCCACGGGCCCTATTAAAACTATAGACGGCTATTGCTCCACTATAAGACAATTATTCGCATATTAAAGGAACTGATCATCATCGGCTATGGCCCCTTTCGTCAACACTCAATGAAGAGTAGCTGGGTTAAATGATGTGTCTCCCCGTTTAGATAAATAAGAAGATATTTTTGAAGGGGATATTTCAAAAGAAGATATCAAAGCTTGTCAAGAAAGTTCTACCTCAGGTAAATCTTTAACATAAATGTCTCCGAGGAATCACAAACATAAGTTCGACATTTCAAACAATAAGCAGATAAGAGACGAAACTTAACAAGGATACGTTGTGAGCTTTATAAGAAGAAGGTGTTGGAAATACATTAGCCATGTGCTCAAAATGGATAAAGAAAGACTTCCCCATCAGACATTCATACTGAAACCATCTGGTGAAAGAAAACAAGGAAGTCCAGGAGAAACGCGGCACATAACAATTACTAGGGTAGATTCAGCCGCAGGACTAGGAAATAATCAAGAACTAACAGCAAATCGTCAACAGTGGAAAGATGTGAATTCCGCCCTATGTGCCGTCTTCAGCCTGAGAGGAACTGGCTAACTATCCCTTCAAACTATGCCTGCCCATTCAGTTGAAATATTATCATGTTACCATTTGGTTCCTACTCAACTGTAACTCGAACCCACATCTAAGCTGCAATGGTAATGGCTTTTATCCACTCGGCCAGCATTCTAGTGTATGAGTGTTCCGAGAAAAAAGCCTAGTACTTTAATTTGGCATTATCTTGTACATAATAAACAGTTCCTCCACTGCTATAGTTCGTTCAGAAATTCGTGCCCACAAAGTTTATCAATTATCTCGGAAACTGTTTGATGAATTTCTGTAAATTCTTTTTCATATCTTATTTTTTCACCGACCTTAAGATTTTATAACATTTAAATAAGTACAAAGGTAGCCTGAATTTTGCACAATTCGTTTTTTGTTATATAATTTTAGGAAAATATCACATGTGCTCTAAACATTATATTTTACTGTGATAAGCTTAACCACATGAAAAGTTGAAAAGTACCATGTGGGTGAATGTATCAATCACATATATATGGAAGGTGTGTAGATCTGACCACGCGCATGGGATAACGTAATCGTTGAAATATAAATTACCAACAAACCATTAAAAACATATCTTTTCCCAATGCCATGATTGACCCAACAGCAGAGAACTATAGCTATTTGGACGTTAGAACAACTAAAGAAAAACTAAACAGATGTAACAGAACATTTCAATGTTTCCTTGGAACACTGTATCACGTATTCAAGTTCGTTACCATTAATCTGGATCCACTGCTCATCGCCACAAAAGTGGTCGACCACGAGTTACCACTCCTGCACAAGACTTTTTTCATAAACCTTATGTATCTTCGTAACAGGTTTATCCGGGCAACATGGATTGCCTGGAACATTCCAGGTTCAAGGCGTGTCTCAAGGGGGAACGTTTTTGCTGACAAATAAGTACTACAAAGAAACGTGGAGGAAGTGTAATGATTTGGGCCGGAATTTCTTATACAGCCAGAAAGATGGGAACATGTTATCATTATACGCCTCACAACAGGATATAATCGATTCAACAGTCACATGTATCCAAAAAAAAATTCAAGATCGGCATCTTCACATGTGGACAGGCGCCCCAGACTGCTGAACACATACTTCAAGACTGTAGTGTAATATAGTACACTGATGGGAAAGCCCGTTGACCCATAAATACAATACCACCGGCAAAAAAAATGTGACCCTTTTGAAGAACTACAAAAAAAAAAACAGCAAAATTTATACAAGAAACACCATTGCAGATATAAACAATCATCATCATCAAGTACCGGGCCTGCTGGCGTAGGTGATCAAGTCTCTCCACAACTTTCGATCTCGACAGTTATTTATCATTTCTGTTGTTGACCTTCTGCCAGGCCATTCTCTTAAACTGTCTGGTATTTTTTTCTCTTTGCTTCCCTCTATCTCTTCGTCTCTCAATTTTTCCAGTTGTTACAATATATTCCAGTTGTTCTCTTCTGAAGGAAGGAAGGAAGAGACACATTTCACGTGTCGATTGCAATCTGACGATATTGGATACAGACATGAAATTACTATACCACACGTAATATTTACTCTATGTATATGGACCAGGCGTTGTATGTACAAGACAATGTTTGTCCACATATGACACGTATGGTTATGGACCATGTTCAGCAACAACGGATTCATGTCTTGCCATGATCTCATGTTACCCGAGACCTTACTGCCGTTAAGTACGTGTGGGACGAAATGTAGCGTAAGCTGCAAAGAAGACTAAACCATCCCGCAAGCTGCCATCAGCATAATCGTTGCAAGTAGCATGGATTAACAAGCCCCAACAACAAAGTCAAAGTCTTATTGAGAAGCTGCTGTCAGGGGTGATAACAGCTCAGGGTGGAAATACGCGGTACTGAGATCTAGATTTCGTTTATTTCGAGGGATGCTACCTTTACTTTACGTATTATCTTTCTTTAGTAACACTTTCACAAAAACAAATTGATTACTTGCTCTGCTATTCAATATCCAGCCATACTGTGCGTACGTTTGATTTCATGCCGTTTGAGAAACCACGAAAGTCACCAATATAGCGTTTATCGCCGACCTATATCTCTCAAGCCAAAGAGCTGAGGAGGGGTTTTCCCGAAAACACCCCAATTCTTGTGACGTCTTGAGTTATGCGAGCAATAGACGGCTGGCGTAATTTTACCCACAACCGCCCCTACTCGCAATGCTGAAACCGTCACAAGGTTTGGGCGATTCCCCGTTGCGTGCAGGCTCGAGGGATAAAGGTGGCTTTGCGTTGCACCCTACCATATTTCTGTGAGTACCTATATATAAAACCATGTTCGAGAATTTCTGACCATGACTTTTATCCAATGGGAGCCGCGATAGCTCAGTGGTTAGTGAACTGGACTAAAAAGGGCAAGAGGTAGAGTTCGATCCCAATCGTCGGCTTCCGGTTCACCCAGCCTTTAATGGGTACCGGATTTTTTTCTGGGAAAGTAAAGCGGCATGGGCGTATACCGACCACATTACCCCAAAAATCATGTGCCGAAGCCCTATACGCCATTTGGTGTGACGGGGGTACTTTTTTTTTTACTTTTCTCCAATAGCTAGATCGAAGCTATCTCCAGGCCTCGTCGCAGTTTTCCCATACTTTGTGCTGAATGTGCTAAATACTATCTATCTGTCTATTGTCCTTTCGAGCGGAAGACGGAACATATGGTAAAAGTTCAAGACTCTATATTCGACAACCTTTGTTTTTAAATGTCAAACCTTGCACACGACCCGTAGACTAAATACTAGGATGACTAAACACAAAATAAAAATTAAGTTAAGAGCATTACATAGAACTAAAAACACATACAAAATACAGAGAACTAAACATTTAACAAAACTAAATAGTAATACGATATAGATCAAGAGAATAAAACAATACAAGGAACTAAACACAACATAATACAAAACATCAAACAGTAGAGTACATCCCTCAACGCCTTGATCAACAGTCACCATACAATCAGCTCAGTACAAATTTGCCTACATCTGCTCAAAGACTTCCTGAACAGCGATAAATCCCTGCTGATGTATGACGGTTCCCACAGGAACTGCCTCCAGTAAGTCTCCAGAAGATTAAAAGGCTGCACCGTCTGCTTGAAAGACGCCCAGGTCCCTCAAACGTCGACTTGAAGTAAAGTCAATGACTGTTTTCGTTGCTTTCAACTCTACCACTTATCGCCGGCCAGGCATTCTTCACAATGAGATGCTATCCTGCCTTTGTCCTGGGCGTGTTAAAGAGTAGAGGTCTGGGATCAAAAACACACAGAGACACACAGAGAACGGCAGGGTGCTGGTGCCAGCAACAACAGATCAATGTGATAGCACAGATAAGTCCAGGCTGACAGTTGGATACACATCACAAAACAGATCCTGCCGTTACTATTTCAGCTCGGCTTGCCTCGAGTGTTTTTTTTTTTAATTTACTGCTAGCAGAAAGAATGTTTGATAAATACTCGCGGATTTAGAACAAAAGTAGTTAAGGAAGGAAGGAAGGAAGGAAGAAGGAAGGAAGGAAGGAAGGGAGGGGAGGGAGGGAGGGAGGGAGGGAGGGAGGGAGGGAGGGAGGGAGGGAGGGAGGGAGGGAGGGAGGGAGGGAGGGAGGGAGGGAGGGAGGGAGGGAGGGAGGGAGGGAGGGAGGGAGGGAGGGAGGGAGGGAGGGAGGGAGGGAGGGAGGGAGGGAGGAGGGAGGGAGGGAGGAGGGAGGGAGGGAGGGAGGGAGGGAGGGAGGGAGGGAGGGAGGGAGGGAGGGAGGGAGGGAGGGAGGGAGGGAGGAGGAGGAAGGAAGGAAGGAAGGAAGGAAGGAAGGAAGGGAAGGAAGGAAGGAAGGAAGGAAGGAAGGAAGGAAGGAAGGAAGGAAGGAAGGAAGGAAGGAAGGAAGGAAGGAAGGAAGGAAGGAAGGAAGGAAGGAAGGAAGGAAGGAAGGAAGGAAGGAAGGAAGGAAGGAAGGAAGGAAGGAAGGAAGGAAGGAAGGAAGGAAGGAAGGGAAGGAAGGAAGGAAGGAAGGAAGGAAGGAAGGAAGGAAGGAAGGAAGGAAGGGAAGGAAGGAAGGAAGGAAGGAAGGAAGGAAGGAAGGAAGGAAGGAAGGAAGGAAGGAAGGAAGGAAGGAAGGAAGGAAGGAAGGAAGGAAGGAAGGAAGGAAGGAAGGAAGGAAGGAAGGAAAGGAAGGAAGGAAGGAAGGAAGGAAGGAAGGAAGGAAGGAAGGAAGGAAGGAAGGAAGGAAGGAAGGAAGGAAGGAAGGAAGGAAGGAAGGAAGGAAGGAAGGAAGGAAGGAAGGAAGGAAGGAAAGGAAGGAAGGAAGGAAGGAAGGAAGGAAGGAAGGAAGGAAGGAAGGAAGGAAGGAAGGAAGGAAGGAAGGAAGGAAGGAAGGAAGGAAGGAAGGAAGGAAGGAAGGAAGGAAGGAAGGAAGGAAGGAAGGAAGGAAGGAAGGAAGGAAGGAAGGAAGGAAGGAAGGAAGGAAGGAAGGAAGGAAGGAAGGAAGGGAAGGAAGGAAGGAAGGAAGGAAGGAAGGAAGGAAGGGAAGGAAGGAAGGAAGGAAGGAAGGAAGGAAGGAAGGAAGGAAGGACTCACAGGTCAAGCACTGACATCAACAACAGCCACCCCCTATCCCCCCAAACTCACGTACCATTGACAAGTTTGTTTCAACACGTTCAAATATCGAACACAGCGATGTGTACAAGATAAGTCCGAACACAGCAGGTAGACTAGGTAGAGTTTTGCAACACACTGCTAAAATATCTATTTCTACATGACAAGAGAAAGCTCAACTCCTAAGCGCAGAATTAAAATGATGAAAAAAAAAACTACAATTTAAAATGAGCGTGAATGTAAGAGATTCCGAATTTAATATTAAGATCATATAAACTCAAATGTCAATTAAAAATCTTCATTTTGTTTGTTATTCTTTGTCTTCAACATAAGCTTATTGCCGTATTAAGGTGTTTCTCTCTCTGCGATCAGGACTCAATCAGAGTAGGATTCCAGACTCTCGCATGAAGTCAGCTGTCAGGTTAAGTGTGTTGATCGCCCCCACAGACAGAACATCACAATTAGAGTCTGCCAGATCCACTCTGGTTGAACACCCGTTAAAACGTTGCACTGTGTTCTGCGCCAGTGGCCCAGTGCATCCGATTTCAGCCAGCATTTTATTCAGGTTTGCTTTCCTTAGCCTTTGATTGTCCCCTATCTTCCTGCAAGACAACAGATGATCTTTTCTGTAGGGGGATTCTGCCCTTAGATGGTTAGGTGTTTTACATAAACAATACAGTTGAATGCATCATCTAATTGCAGCACGCATCTCTTTGAAGCTACATCCCTTAGCCTTTTGGTTGCCCCGAAACCATGCATGTAAAAAAAAAAGTCTTATATCGGTAAAGAAAAAGAAACCACTTTGTGGTGGCGGGTAATATATTAGAATATCGGAATAGCTAAAACATGAGCCGGTGCAAAATGGAGATTTTGACAAAGGAGAAAATGGATTATGATCAAACGGCGTGGACCAGACAGCATACCTTACAGAGTTGAAACACTTAGAAGCGACGGGAAGAGGGGAAATTATAGATCTGGAAAAGACGATGGATTAATGAAATAAAAGACATGACGATGAGCACTAGGCAGGGGAGACACACGGGAATGCACTGAGACGAGAAACACTATTTTCCCTTGACGCTGCAAGGCAACAGAGTCAGATGATGTTACGTTGGCGTGAATATATCAAAGGCATAATAGTGAAAGAAAGCAACAAGAAAGGTTTCAGTCTGAATAGTAAGAAAACAGAAGTAATGGTCATATCGAAGAAACAATCAGTGAGAAAATGACGTCATGGGACGCACCAAAATGGCAGCTTATTTACATTCGAGCTATGGACTAAGCAATGTTTACTTTGAATACCACGATTTATATTATTGCAGCCAGTTGGCAGATTTTTGAAAATGTATTCAGGGGTTTGAACATAAATGTTTGTTCACAGTTCGTTAACCTTCGCTGTAGATAAAGTCGTTAAATTGATAGCTTAGTTTGTAACCTTGGTTGCTAAGGACCTAACTTGTGCAAACGGATGGCATTGGCAAGGATCATTTTGAATCTATGAAGTGGGCTCATTTTGTGTTTAACTAAAAAGCATATGTGCTTTTTAACCAAAGACTTTTTTTTTGGGACTCAATGAAGATATCCCCGATGGAAGAATAAATTGTACTATTAATCCCATAAATGATTCGCTTCCAGAGGTTTATGATGTAAACAAAGCAGTTTTGTCATTGCAAGTGAATAATGTCCACACCTATAATTGGTCAGGATTGGGTAGCAGCAGCAGCTTTATAGCGAACACAGAAAACATCACAGGATTGTGCTGTTCTGAAACAGCTATGCCATGCTACCCTAGAATTGCCTTTAATGGGATTACTGTGACCACAAACCACGCTCCATGTGTGTGCCACATATTTACACCACAGAAAGAAATTCTGAATATAACAACATCATGTGCCTTCTGTGATATTAATGACCACAGACCAGGAGCCTCCAGTATGATTGATACAACTGTTGCACCAAGCACTTCATCAGCAAAGCCATATCTATGGAATGTTCATCTGACATTGTTCTTGAATGATGTCCAAGATAATGAGACATCATAATTGTGTGGCGGCAGCTACAAGAAGGGAGCGGAGAACATCATCAATTGTGTTTTTACTAACTACAGGTCATGTGGCTTCTGTTGGATTGGAAATGATAACTTACCACCCTTGTGTTTGGAATTGGAGTCATCAATGATGGCCTAACATCATCAGGTGCTACGACGATCATCGTTTTCGGGAGGACGTAAACTCCCATGGTGTATGGTGGATAGGCGGCGGGAACCATTGAGGGCTATGTCTGAAAAGTGTTCCTTCTTGCAGTTTCCTCATATTCCAAGTCCGGCTTGTTGCAGGAGCTACTGAGTTAAGTGCTCTGTGCACACCGTGAGCTGTGTGTCTCATCCGTTTTGATCCTGATTCGATATCCCGCTTGTTTGCGATGAATGATGATATCGTATGACGGGGAACAGTTGGCTGTGTTCACTTTCTGCGCGGTTTCGCCTTATGTCTTTTGGCGTGTGCTGAGACTGCTGCGATGGGGACTACAGTTACCTTTCTTTGTTTGGGAGATGAGTTAGTAATTCGGATGATTCCACTGGCACGGGCGGTTGAGCAATTATGGATTTTAATTCGTTTGCTGTGAGACCGAGGCCTTCCATAACCAATAACCAATAACCAATCATTACCGTCATGCAGCATAAAAATAAACAGGATAAATCTGAAACGAGTGTACAGCGTCAAATAATTGGGCACAATAATAACATCCGATGGAAGATGCACCGCAGGATTAAAGCAATAAAATAGGTCAGGCCAAAATAGCATTTCAGAAAATAAGAAACGTCTTATGCAACAGGTCTATGTCAAAAGACGTAAGAAAGCTCATTGGTGCTATATAGAGCCAATTCTGATCTATGGAAGTGTATCATGGACAGTAAACAAGCAAATGAAAAAACGATTAGCGACCACAGATATGGGATTTCTCAGAAGAATGTTGAGAGTTCTCTGGACAGCTAAAAAGACTAACGAGGAAATTCTCAAAGAGACCAACACAAAAAGGAAGCTCCAAGACACATCAGAAAGAAATTATCAACATTTTTCGGGCACATCGTGAGAGGAGGAAAGTTAGAATACTTGGTTACAACTGGCGAAATAGAGGGAAAGAAAGATCGCACATGACAAAGACAGAAGATACTGGATAGCTTGGTGTCTTGGCACGGAAAACAACAACAAAATTAATACAATGTACAGTGAACAGAGAAATGTGGAAAGACATGATCGCCTACACCAACCGGTACGGCACATGATGATGATGATGATAGTGAACAGAGAATTGTGGAAAGACATGATCGCCTACACCAACCGGTACGGCACATGATGATGATGATGATGACAGTGAACAGAGAATTGTGGAAAGACATGATCGCCTACACCAACCGGTACGGCACATGATGATGATGATGATGACAGTGAACAGAGAATTGTGGAAAGACATGATCGCCTACACCAACCGGTACGGCACATGAAGGTGTTATCAAAGAAGTAGATGAGAAAGCCTTTGAATAAATCCAGAAGCTGGTATACACTAGGCTATCCAGAGGCAGCCATATGAACTAAGACACCTGGCAAGCGGGCGTATATAAAGTGATATTTGTGTAGCATACACAAACAAAAAAATATGGATAAAGTTTCACTCACACTACAGTCTCTATCTGCCTTCCTACCTCTGCTGCCTTGCCTGTCTTACTGCTTATTCCCTCTCTCTCTCTCTCTCTCTCTCTCTCTCTCTCTCTCTCTCTCTCTCTCTCTCTCTCTCTCTCTCTCTCTCTCTCTCTCTCTCTAGATTACAGTCTGCCTATCCATCTCTCGCATATGAAATGAACTCTGACGTTTCAGGATAATTCTCAAGGAGATAAGAGAACCATTACAAAAACACGGTACCTGTACTGAGCAGTATCATATACGGACTCAACTGATGAGAAAGCAATTAAACAAACACGGTATCTGTAGTGAGCAGTATCATATAGAGTTCCAAAGGATGAGAGAACAAAAACAATCACGTTTTTTTGTTCATGAAAGCCTTACATAAACAGTCAAAAACGTGATAGAAAAAGTATAAACTTGCAGCAGGTGATACGGTGCTGCATACATTTTTACTGTTACAAATGTTACAATGGAAATCATACAAATGTACTTGCACAGAACCAGTAACGTAATCTTTTAACTTGCGCGTTTTAAATGAAGCACAGCTGTTTGTTTTCATCTCAAAAGTGACATTTTAGTAGCAATCTTGGAAATTTTGCAGAATTTATGGATGAAGATATTCTGAGCCTACAACTTTCCCCTTGTTTATTACAATTGATATTTGATTAAAGTCGTTCCAGCTTCTGACACTACACACAAAACGTAGCATTTCTAGCTAAAGTCAATATTTATATTCCAATGATATTTTAGTAGTTAATTTTCTTCTGTCTTTCAGCTCCCTCCGTAGCATAGGTCTTCAACAAACACTTTCCAGGCCGTTCTGTTTCTTGCCATTCTTTTAAGCTCATTCCATGTCTTTCCCATCTTCTTCATCTCTGCCTCCATCTGTCCTCTCCAAAAATATTTTGGTCTTTCTCTATGTCTTTTTCTTTGGGGATTCCAGAAAAGGCATGTATCTTCATGATTGTCATATCTGTTGCTCTCCATGTTTCACAACCATATAAAAGGACTGACTTAACATTGGAGTTAACATTTTGATTTTTGCATTTATATATATATATTATTTAGTAGTTAACGCCCATAACAAAAGGATCACAGACTGGAAAATCTGAGAGTTTCTGCGGTGCTATTCAATTTTTAACCACAAAAGTTTTTCAAACTTAAAATATAGCAGCCTCTTCTAATAACTTTGAATGTATATATAATAGGTAAAGCACGTGTATTGTATCTTCCTTTAATAACACAAATGAGGTAAACGACTAAAGTATCAAAGTCAAACAACTGTGTAAGAGCAGGTCCGCAATCCCGCCCACTTTTTGGGCAGAGGTAAATCGCGGATAACTAAAGCAGTGGATGCTGCGGTTGTATTGTGTGTTCAATTTTCACTTGGGATATAAAATAAATGGCTAAACAACAGAAAATGAAAGCTGATATAACAAGCACATTAAAAAGCTTCTCAATCAACACATTTCATGTGCTGGTAACACGTCTGGAAATTTAAAAAAAAAAAAAGCTATCATGTGCCTTGGCTTTCACGCGCTTGTGCATTTATGGCATTTGGCAAAACTCGATAATGTTTTAGAGCTAGAAGAGTGATGTGGGTGCGTACTGGCATCGAGACACGTAGGTTGTGGGTTCGTGTCCCGACAAAAGCGACATTGTTGGACTAAATGGGGAGGGAGTAGGGAGGGATGGAGGGATGGAGGGAGGGAGTATGGAGGGAGGGAGGGAGGGAGGGAGGGAGGAGGGAGGGAGGGAGGGAAGGAGGGAGGGAGGGATGGATGGAGGGAAGGATGGAGGGAGTAGGGAGGGAGGAGGGATGGAGGGAGCGAGGGGTTGAGGAAGGAAGGAGGGAAGGAAGAAAGAAGAAAGAAAGAAAGAAAGAAAGAAAGAAAGAAAGAAAGAAAGAAAGAAAGAAAGAAAGAAAGAAAGAAAGAAAGAAAGAAGAAAGAAAGAAAGAAAGAAAGAAAGAAAGAAGCAAACAAACAAACAAAGTAAGAAAGAACAGCACGACAAGGAAACCTGGCACGTCAAACCAAAATGTTATTTTGACCGCTCTCTCATGAAACAGGAGAAGAGTCAAGTTCAGTTTACCGTCAGACTGTAACGCTGAAGAATAAGTTAGCTTGGAGAATGGAAATTATGGGAAACTACCAACTAAATCAGCAAAAGTATGACACAATGACGGAAGACTATTTAGTCTATCAACTCCTACTTCGAATTCAAATACATGAGAATAATGTTAACCTCAGATGGTTGATGTACAAAAGAGGTGAGATGCAGAACGGCTCAGGCAAAAGCAGCTTTCCAAAATATGAGGAAGATACTATGCAATCTATTTTTGACAATAGAAACAAGAAAAAGAGTTCTTAAATGTTATGTAGAACCAATCTTAACATATGGATGCGAATCATGGACAATAAAGACAACAGGCAAATCACTGGAGACTATTGACATTTTCTTTTAACGAAGAATGTTGAGAACACCATGTTCGCATAAGAAGAGCAATGAAAACGTTATGAAAGAGGCCAACCCAAAAAGAGAGCTAATTTCTAATATTAGAAACAGTCATCATTTTTTTTGGCCATGCATTGAGAAGAGAACAGCTGGAATATATTGTAACAACTGAAAAATTGAGGGACGACGAGATCGAGGGAAGCAAAGATAAAAGATACCAGACAGCTTAAGAGAATGGCTTGGCAGAGGGTCAACTATAGAAATGATAAATAATTGTCGAGATCGAAAGTTGTGGAGAGACATCATTACCTACACCAGCAGACATGGTACTTGATTGTAATGATGATGATGACTCCTACTTATCTTTCTCTTTCTCTCTTCTGCCAACTACAAGTAAATGCCAACAGTACAAATTCCACTATCAAACCTGCCTTGAGCTACTCATCGACAACAGATTACAGACCAACCTCTTTCTCGTTGAGTCTTTTATACAACTGCGGTAATCATGATTGCACCAGATACAACCAGAAATGAGATTCCTTGAACACGGACTTTTCGCACAACGAAATATACCTGCTGGTTCTTTACTTTTTGTAAACGGCTTCTCTTTCTTGTAACCAGGTCGCCCCTTTAGACCTAAACCGCTCATTAAAATCTGACTCCTCAGGAAAAGTATGTCACAACACTAGAGACTTCGCCGGCTACTGACATTCTGTGTCACAACAATGCAGCCAGCTTGGCGTTTCTGACATTCTGTGTCGCAACTGAACTGGAGTCACACTCAGACTCTTAGCTAACAGATAACGGTAGATTTTTGTTGTTGTTGTTTATTTTTGTTTGAGTCTTATGAAACAACGGTCAGTTTTCATTGACTTTTAAAACAGAGATATATTGTTTTGTGCCCAAGCTTGTTTCTTCGTTGATGACTTTGAGCCGGTGGTTGATGTTGGTAATGATGATGGTTGACGAAAATCAAGAAATTAATGGGCAGACATAAAGAGAGAGAGAGAGAGAGAGAGAGAGAGAGGTGTGGGGGGGGGAGGGGTTACAGATAGAAAATGCAAAGATAAAGTTGAAGAAAGACATAAGGGAGAGAGACAAAGAACAAGAGGAACAATGGAAGAAAGAAGATACAGCAAGAGACAGAATTAAAATGAGAATGAGGGAAGTGAAATGACAAGGATGAGTGACATGCATTGTAAGATACTGATACGAGCGACGAGAAAGAGCTGATCAGAGAAAAGGGATGTGAAAAGAAGTGAGAGAGAGAGAATAGAGGTATGTGAAGAACGGGAAAGAACAAAACGTGGAGAGACAGACAGGCGCAGAATTAGAAAGGCAATAGAGAAAATATGTACGTGAAAACCAGATAGAGAAAAAGAAAGAACAGCAAGTACCAATAAAAATCGAATAATTAAACACCAAATGAGCTCTTAATTAAACAAATTAAAAACTCTCTCAATAAAACAACAAATCAATCTGCTAACTGTAACCTGGTTCACAGAGTCAGCTCTCAATAAAACAATAAATCAATCTGCTAACTGTAGCCTGGTTCACAGAGTACAGCTCTCAAGAAATCAACAAATCGCTCATTGGGCTGTTCCTAACACATTTTCCTTGTTATACTCTATGTTCTCTATTTGGTGGGGTGGGTAGAACAAATTAACAACATGAAAAATATACTCACATGAAAGCAAATAACATCAGAACTAAAACTGCAATTAGGAAATAATATATTTACTCGAAATTCCTGTATGGTGTAAAAACATGGACATTAAATAAGAAAATAGAGCAGAAAATTGAAGGCTTTGAAATGTGGATTTATATGAAAATGGAGAGAATTGGGAGGAAAGAAAACCAGGAAGTTCTGGATCAGCAGAAAATGAAAAGAACTACTTAACACAATTCGAAAAAGACAAGTGCAATTTTTGGGACATGTGAAGAGACATAATAGCTTTCTAACAGTCATCTTGGTAGAGTAGGTACAAGGTAGACCAAGACTCAAGTGGACAGTAACATCAAAATGTGGTCACGTGAACCTATGCCAACGCGCACGATCAAGACAAGAGGCTGTGTAAAATGGCGCTCCGTGGCAGCCAACCTTCGATGTGGAGACGCCACCCAAGAAATGAATGAATGTATGTACACACGCACGCACGCACGCACACACACACACATATTTTTCAATCGAGTTTCAATAAATGTTTAGGACTGTTACGATTCCAAGTTCCAACTTTCTAAATAACTGAAAATGTGAGGCTAGTGATACTACGTGGAGTCAACACTCTCATCTTACTCTGGTTGACATCAATAATATAAATGTAACTCCAGAGGCGTGGCACGAGTATATTGCGATTTTCCAACTTTGATGAGATGGATGATTGAGTTCCAGTAAATGATTTTTTTTTTTACCCACAGAAATCACCATTCTCACACACACGCACGCGCACGCTCACACACACACGCTCACACACACTAGTCATTACCCTTCGTATCACTCTCTTGTGCTAATGAAATTCATTAAAACTATTCTAGGAAAAGCTCTTCGGAATTAGCAAACAGTGAACAGCTTCCGGCTAAAGGCTGAAAACGTCTGCACGTCGACGCCTCCGAGCGTACAAAGGAAAATACAGTTCCAAAATGAGCATGAAGTGCTTTAGACAACCAAAGTGTTGTGTAGTTTCTCTGACAAATCCTCCAATTTCTTTACTTCTGCTCCACCATCCATTGTGCCAGGAAGACAAGACAAGAGTAGCCCAAGAAGACGGTTGTTGGTTGTGGATCCATCGGCCCAAGACGGTTGTTGGTTGTGGATCCATCGGTCCGTGATCTGGCGCCCATCGGCCCAAGACGGTTGTTGGTTGTGGATCCATCGGCCCGTGATCTGGCGCCCATCGGCCCAAGACGGTTGTTGGTTGTGGATCCATCGGCCCGTGATCTGGCGCCCATCGGCCCAAGACGGTTGTTGGTTGTGGATCCATCGGCCCGTGATCTGGCGCCCATCGGCCCAAGACGGTTGTTGCAAGACATGAAAGAGGCCTTGATTTAGACAACAGAAAAAGTAGAGGAACTGGCTAGGAAAAAGTGGTTTCTTTCAGACGAGTTATGATGACAGTAACGTTCTGCAAAGGGCACGCAACCCAGTGATCACTTGCTCTTAAAAAGTCACCTTATTAGAATGAATTGTATCCTTGTGTTTGCCATGACCGTGATCTCTCTCGCTCATATTTTTTTATGGGCGCCAGCTAAACTTTATCCAGCGTAGAACATATTTCAGGTGAATATAAAGAACTTTTTTTTTTTTAATTCAAAGGGCCAGGTTTATGAAGTAGTATAGTTGATAGTCGACACTCAGGTAAATATAATTCTCTTCTCTCTTCTATTTCAAGTGTTTATGAGAGAGAGAGTGTGTGTGAAAGAGGGAGAGTATGCGTGTGTGTGGGCGAGAGAATGTGTGAAAGAGCGCGCGCGCGTGTGTGTGTGTGTGCGACGGAGAATGTGTGTGTGAGAGAGAAAGAGAGAGAATGTCGAGCAAAAGTAATCTATCTTTGACTTTTCGAGCCGTAGCCGGCCCATAGGCCGCAGACCAAGATACCCCTTCTCTTATCTGAATTTTTTGTTCTAGCAGTTTTCAATTCTTTTAAATATATTTTATCAAATCTCGCCATTTGTCTCTGTTCAGTGCAAGCATCTCTATCTCATTGAGGGAGCCGATTCCTGCTGCTCTTGCCTCTCTCATAAATGTTCTTCTCAGTGTCTCTCTGTGTCTTCCTCTTTTCCTTTTACCTGTTGTTTCCCACATGAGGGCTTGTTTTGCTATTCGGTTATTATCTCTTCTCATCACACGTCCAACATATGGCCATCGTCTTTTCTTTATTACTGAAGATATTAGTGGTTGACTGGCGATTTCTCTAATTTCAAGCAAAAGTAATGGGACCCCAGAATTCAATGTGGAATGAGCGCATTAAAGCCAGAATTGGAATAAACTAACGTTCTATAAATAACTCGGCAATGGGAGGCACGTTTTTCCCACGTAAATAAACTCATAAAATAACACAGAAATCGTGGACGTCACACAAGTAAGATAAACTACTTAAATGATTACCTGTAGTGGAGATCTATACGAGACGTGAAGGTGAGAAGGGAAACAGATGTTGGGAGCGACTATCATCTAATAGAGAGGCTAGAATAAATACGCAGCTCAAAGTAATCGCCAGAACACAGGTATCAATGTAAAGATTAAAAAAAAATGACTATCATGGTATGAGGTCTTGGCTCTTTTAACTGCCAGTCTGAAAATGTTGTTGTCGGCGTGTACTTCTTTGGTCAGTAAGTGTAGTCTCTAAAAAGTGTTTGATAAAAATGGATCTGTCGGTTGCTAGCAGAACCCTACTCCCTTTGTCGCCCCATCTATAATCCTATTCTAAATATATATTTTTTTGTAAATATATATATATATCTTTACGACACATAGTACCATTGCTGGTGTATGTCGGGGGGCGCGGGGGGGGGGGGGGGGCGCGGCAACGATAGAACCATAGGGATAACGGCCGCTTAGTCAAGCAGTCGCCACGACGTGTGAGACTCAGGATTTTTATTTCACCCCCGATAGAAAAAAATCCTTTCTGTATACCGCGGGTTTCCAACACCGTACGCCGGCTTTTCAGCCAGCGGAACAGTGGTTTAAGCCGCACGGCCACGCGCACCTCTTCTAAATATATGAATACAAATAATATATAAATTTAGATTAAAATCAAAGATACGAGTAATAGGTATTCACAACAAAATAATAGATATAAATTCAGTCGTCATAGTAAACTCTTTAGTGAGTTAAATGTAAATGACGCAGGAGCGCTTATGCTAAACGTTGCTTCTGGACTTTTCTAAGTACTATTCTATACTACTATGATAATGCTATGTGTATGCAGTCATAAAGCCTGCTTTGGCATGCAACATATTAAACACCACTACTAAATTACCCTCCGCTGTTCCTTCTGATCACGTCGATACAAACAGTAAAACTGCAATGTTCAAATGCACAATTGTGCCTATTCTGTTATGTTCTATTCATGGAATCAATTTCACTGCAGTCGAGGGGTGTCCGGTTAGCGCAATCGATAGGCGGTTGGCTTACCACGGCAACAGCCGGGGTTCGTACCCTGGCGAGGACACCTGGGTTTTACTAATTCCCTAAAAATTAGTACCTCTGAAGTCGGAGTAAATCTGCCTGCATGGCGAGGGGCATCCTGTAATGGGATAAAAACAGACTTTACACGCAAAATTCAGTCCCACAAATTGAGTGGGTGGGACTTCGTCAGAGGTCAAAGCTGACGAAAGCGAACGAACGAACGAACTGCAGTCGAGGCATACCAAAACCCACTCCACCGCCCGACCCAGTATTTCTCTAAGTGTATGCAGACAGATTGTTCCCGTAAGGTGTTGATCGTTGATTGATTTTCCCCACTAAGCTTTCCGGATCGACCAGACCCCCTTTCCACTTTTAGACACCTCATTAGACTCCATTAAACTCCTGAGGGTGTAAATTTCGACACGGTTGATCCATAAACCAGAGAAAATTACCACAGAAAAACTGCTGAACAGTAATCTTAGCTCACAGACTGTAGTGTTATTGACAGATGCAAGATCAGCACTCCATGCATCTACAATCTTAGCCCACAGGCTCTAGTGTTTCTGACAGATGCAAGATCAGCACTCCAGGCACTACAATCCAGAAAATCGCAAAATCTGCAGACCTTATTTATTGAACTATGCAAGCACCACGGGGTCTTGCAGTGGATCCCATCTCACTGTGTAATACCAGGAAACAAGAGAGCAGATCAGCTGGCAATGGAAGGTGCAATACGCACACAACCAGATGCACCATAAGAAGAAGAAACAAATAATCAAATCAATCAGAAGACCACAAGCCCCAAATCGGGATGCCTGTCATAATATGAATAGATTCGAACAAGTCATCATTATAAGCCTCGAAACAGGACACAATCGATTCCAGTCCGGCATCACAGCTACATGTATATGTGGACAGGCGTGCTAGACTGCTGAACACATACTTCAAAGACTGTACTAAATCTAGTAGACTGAGGAAAACCCACCGGCCCATATACTACCGATAAAACTATTTGGGCCACTGTAAGAATTACAAAAGAAAGCAAAAATGTATACAGTATACGACATTCTAAGATGGGCCAGAATATGTAAGAACAAGTGACATTCAATGGACGTTATTAGAATGTGCTAATTAGCTTCGAATAAAAAAAGGAATGGCTTGAATGAAAAGGAATAAGGAGTTTTTACAATTACAATTAATGAGGACCTGGAAAGAAAAGGCTAGTAATAATTCCCGTCATAGAATACATAAAGAAAAAGAGATAAAATTATTTGGCCATTTCATAAGAAAGAAATTCAAAACACACCACACCTAGCCTTCCATAAACGTTGCGAGAGCACTAGACCCAAGGGCCGACCACAAAAAAAAAAAAAGAAATAAGATGGATTGATGGAGTGTTTAGAAACACTAGGGCACATAGCAGAAGACATCAATAGAAAAGCGAAAGACCATAACATTTATCTCGAAGCTAATACGCAAATGAGGAGGGAAAGAAGAAATATTATAATTAATGTATTAATGTAGGTATAATGGTAGTGTGAACTTGTCTAGTGCATATTTCAATTTAACACGTCTGTAAGAAGCTTCTATGAGTCTAACAGATCATTCAAATCAGTTAAGTTCCAGGAGTGCTTTCCTGCGTTCACCTGATGACTTCGTCATCCGCCCTTAAAAGGATGTTAAGTGGGCGCGTATGCGTTGTGTTGTGGTTTGCAGTTGAGCTGTCATATTTGTGCTGTTCGCCCAATACATCCGACTTCAGCACGGCAGTTTTGAGAACCGGGTTGCCCTCCCTCTCGATCCCTACTCACTTGACAAGATTAGACTGGTCAGTCTGTTTCAAGGGGCACCGCGAAGAGGTGGGTTTGATTTTGGATAGTTTAGGTTCTCCTATCCTGGCGCAATCTACCAGCTTTGAGTCGCTGACAGCTTTGAGCCTTGTTTCTGCGAGCGAGCTGCCTTCAGTACCAGCAGCGAATACAAACACTGGCACTGGGTGAGTGGTCAGCAATTTAAAATACTAAAACACCTGGAGACATTCCAACGTGAAGAAAGTATTGTCTAACACTGCACATTTTAAATTATTACAAAAACTAGATGTCCTAACATACATCCCATGTTAAGAACCCATCCACGGCATGTGGAAGTCTAACTACTTAATTACTACTAATGACCTTAGTAATGTCGATACACCAGTCACAAGAATAGAATATTATAAAATATGGATATCAAGAAGTGCATGTCAAGTATTTTATTTGTATTTTTTTACCCAGTGTGCGCTCAAAATATATCATCAAAATCAAAAGGAGGAGACAATATATATTTATTGGGCATGTTGTGCGAAAAAAAGGCATTGAGAGTATTAAAAAATAATAATAATAATAAGACGAAATGAATGGAAAGAAAAGCATAGATAAATGAAGAGAAAAAAATGTTGAAAAGACTTTCCAAATGGCATAATAAAAGATCACCCACTGAGAGTATGACAGAGAGAGGGGTGTGGAGAGAGATGATCGCCTACGCCAACCGTCATGGCACATGATGACGATGATGTGTCTTTAGCAATGGCGAAGATCATCAACTTTACCACTCACTGTCGTGAAAGGAGACACAAAAGGAGACGACCAAGAACATGACACTCATTCACGACAAAACTTTGGAAGTTCTGAGGATATTTTCATGAAACTTCGATTGGGATGCGTAGGAGGAAGTATTTCTAGAACAAAAATGGTAATCTAAATTGATGATATAATCGCATCTTAAACTAGAAACATTAGTGCACAAAAATATAAAGTAGGCACTCAATTAGACGTAAGTAATAAAAATTATTAAGGTGTATCAATATTCGGCAGGTGATATTTTTACAGGGCGAAGTCCTAATAAGCGGGGGTGGGATTACGTGCGTTCACAATGTGCCAAGTATTACGCTGAGTAATAAAAGAACAAAAATCTAAGCTGGCAAAGCACTCGACGATAAGTAGGATGAAAACCTAATCAGTTTGTTAGCGGACGAGGCCAACGGTTCCCAAAGTAGGCCAAACTGCTCCCCTTGCGAGGTAGGATTACCGAAGCAGGTAGTGGGCTCAGGGAGAAACATATACATTTAGGGACGCTGAAATGGGCACAAATTATTGCCCTTGAATGGGGATGTAATTATTACGTTACAGCTATGTACAGCCATAACTTTTCCTTATAAGATATAGTTTGGTAAATTATTTTTACGTAAAAATTTACAATGAATTTGGCCACTGCTGGAAAAGGACATTATTCTTACAATACAACCAAGGCAGAACCCCGTGAACGTGGCAGGCTTGTAACCAACTATTTAAAAAAAAAAAAAACACTGTTGCACAAAATAAATAAATAGAATAACACAAGATTGAAGCAGCTGAACCTTGATTTTGGGGCATGTTAAAAGACACAGCTGCCTACTAAAAGTAATTTTGCAAGGGAAAATACAAGGTATATGATGCAAAGCAGAACAAGACTAACATGGATGAGTAACATCAAAAGATGGACAACTCAGCCCATGACAGCCTGCACTATCAAAGCAAGAGACATGGCAGAATGGCGCTCTATGGTGGCCAACATTCGATGCGGAGACGGCACTAAATGATGATGTTGCACTGTACGGTTCAAGGTGGAGAATTATTAGTCAATAAAATAAAATTGCGCTGAAGATAAGATGCCAGGGTTTACGGGACCAAGAAGGAGATGAGAATGAGATTAGGAAAATAAAGAGCGGTGAAGATAAAATAATTCAATTAAAATGCGGTTACGAAAGGAACTTATGTAGGGGGGAAAAAAACAAATGATAAGGATGAGATTCTTGAACTAAGTGATCGTAAACACGAGATTGTGCAACTATGTGGTGGAAAAAGCGAGATTGTGGAACTAATTGGTGGTCAAGATGAGACTGTGGAAGTAAGTGGCGGTAAAGATGACATTGTGATACTAAGTTGTGGTAAAGATGATATTGTGGTACTAAGTAGTGGTAGAGATGATATTGTGATACTAACTGGTGGTAAAGATGATAGTGTGATACTAAGTAGTGGTAAAGATGATATTGTGATACTAACTGGTGGTAGAGATGATATTGTGATACTAAGTAGAGGTAAAGATGATATTGTGATACTAAGTAGTGGTAAATATGATAGTGTGATACTAAGTAGTCATGAGGATGATATTGTGATACTAAGTAGTAGTAAAGATGATACTGTGATACTAAGTAGTGGTAAAGATGATACTGTGACACTAAGTAGTGGTAAAGATGATACTGTGACACTAAGTAGTGGTAAAGATGATACTGTGATTCTAAGTAGTGGTAAAGATGATACTGTGATTCTAAGTAGTGGTAAAGATGATACTGTGATACTAAGTAGTGGTAAAGATGATACTGTGATACTAAGAAGTGGTAAAGATGATACTGTGATACTAAGTAGTGGTAAAGATGATACTGTGACACTAAGTAGTGGTAAAGATGATACTGTGACACTAAGTAGTGGTAAAGATGATACTGTGACACTAAGTAGTGGTAAAGATGATACTGTGACACTAAGTAGTGGTAAAGACGAGACTGTGGAAGTAAGATGGCGAAACATAAACATTTGGAGCTAAGAAGAGAGAAAGGGCAAAATTGTGGAACGAGAAAACTTAATAAGAGTTAATGAAAGTGACATAATAAACTAAGTAGACATGCAGATTAAATTGTGTTGACCATTGTCAAAAACGGGGAACCGCGATAGCTCAGTGGTTAGTAAACTGGACTACAAAGGACAGGAGGTCGGGTTCGATCCTGATCGATGGCTTCCAGGTTCACCCAGCCTTTAATGGGCACCGGATTTTTTTCTGGGAAAGTAAAGCGGCACGGGCGTAATACCGACCACATTACCCCAAAAATCCTGTGCCGAAGGTCTGTAATGATTATGGTCACTAACACCATATTCCCTATACGCCACTTGGCGTGATGGGGCTTTTTACTTTACTTTTACTATTGTCAAAAACGGGATATTAAAAATACGATTATAAAGCTTGGAGGATGTCTTGATTTAATAGGAATGGTAAGACGATAGAGTGAGACATAACGCAAGAGGATTTCAAGATAACATTATGGAATTTAGAAAGAGATGATTAATGTGGGGCTGTTGTTACAAGATTATGGGGCAAAGATTGTGGTGCAGGTGATATTTAAAATGTAAGGGGTCAGAGATTAAATATACGATTATGGAATTGAATTATAATGACTTGCGTGCAGTAGCAAAGGAAATATGGCGCCAAATACTGCTTGAGAACCGCTGGATTCGATGAAGACCACGTGCACATTACGTGTTGGCACATTCTGGTGTGATTATGAAGACACAGGTGATGCCTCGCGACGGAGGGACTGGCTAATTGAACATGCTGTCGTTCGATTAAGATGGAGAGAATAAATAAACAAGACAAGCTACAGAAAATGCAGAAGGGTCTGGCAAAGCTTTGCGCACGTTGTTGTGGAAATTAAGGTCAGAAACGGATACGGAGAGAATCAGCTTGACGCTACAGATACTGCATGCAGATACTGTCTTGAAGAATGGGGAAAGTATGTCTCTCGAAATGACGCGGGTGGGGGATTGTTAATGGATTCGAAAGATTTGTGCAAACCAGTGATGGTCCAATGGCGACCCGCCAGTATACTAATAAATATCTATAAATAAAAACCAAAGTTCCAGCCGGTTTAAAAAAAAATTATATAAAGGTAAACATATAAAAAATATGGACTAGATATGAATATCAAAAAGACTAAAACTATGATCATAAACAAAGGAAATACTCAAAACCCACAAGTGGATATCAAAATTGAAGGAATAGACCTTGAGACAGTTCAGAACTATAACTACCTTGGACATACTATAACCAGTGATGGAAATGTACAACTGAAATAAACAAAAGAATAGGAATGGCAAAAAGTAATTTTAATGTCATGAAGGACATACTAACATCAAAACAAATAACACCAGAGCTAAAACTAAGAATAGCAAAATGTTACATCTTCTCAATATTCCTATATGGTGCTGAAACATGGACATTAGACAAGAAAACAGAACAGAGAATTGAAGCCTTTGAAATGTGGATATATAGAAGAATAGGTAGAATTGGATGGAAGGAAAAGAAACAAACGATGAAGTCTTAAAACAACTAAAAATGAAAAGAGAACTTCTGAACACAATTAGAACAAGACAAATGCGATTCTTGGGCCATGTTAAAAGACACAACAGCCTACTGAAAGTGATCCTGGAGGGGAAAATACAAGGTAAAAGAGGCAGAGGCAGACCAAGATTACCATGGACGAGTAACATCAAAAGATGGACAAATCAACCGATGACAACCTGCACCATCAAAGCAAGAGATAGAGCAGAATGGCGCTCCATGGTAGCCAACCTTCGTTGCGGAGACGGCACTCAATGATGATGATATAAAGGTAATTTTCAAATAAATAATTAATTGCCTGGTTACAAATGATAAAATATGTCATCAAAGTGTAAGTATTATTTCTATATGACTAAATCACATCATGCATTTGTTGATGGTACTCTTACGTTTTACCCTCTAGTCCTGGCCTTGGCTATAAGCCGGCCCTCGCTTACTTTAAGTTGGCCTCCACAGGTGTAAACTTTTATTAGTTATCATTCACTTATTCACGATAACATTCCCATGTAGTGGGACACCAGAGGGAAAAAGAGAATGACCAAGGAATACGTCGTGGAAGATAGTAAAGTGTACACATGAATAGTGTGCCCCTGATATTAGGCACTTTCTTAAAGATGATAACGGACTGCACGCTGTCGAGAAACGTTATTGTTGCCCTATAAGACGTCACAAGGTGTACTGGCCACTGACAGCTTTATTTTTGCCCTACAAGACGTCACAAAGTGTACAGGCCACTGATAACTTATTGTTGCCCTATAAGACGCCACAAAGTATACAGGCCACTGACAACTTATTGTTGCCCTATAAGACGTCACAAAGTGTACTGGCCTCTACAGCTTTATTGTTGCCCTACAAGACGTTACAAAGTGTACCGGCCACTACAGCTTTATTGTTGCTCTACAAGACGTCACAAAGTGTACCGGCCACTACAGCTTTATTGTTGCCCTACAAGACGTCACAAAGTGTACCGGCCACTATAGCTTTATTGTTGCTCTACAAGACGTCACAAAGTGTACCGGCCACTACAGCTTTATTGTTGCTCTACAAGACGTCACAAAGTGTACCGGCCACTACAGCTTTATTGTTGCTCTACAAGACATCACAAAGTGTACCGGCCACTGCCCGCATTATCGGTTCCAATGTAAGAAAAAGATGTTTACTCTCATTTAGAAATAATTAAAATGTCTGACTTTTTATAATTAGTCTTGTAATAACATTTGGACAGACCAAAATACAAAAATACGATGCGAGGCCTTAACAGATACACATCTGCCAAATTCATTCCACTGCTACAACTGTCACTCAAATGTTGGCAGCATCAAGCATGAGAAGCTGCTAAGCAAAACAGCATCTGGCGATTGCCAGTGACCATAGACAACAGCCTGTTTTCCAGCCATGTATAAAGACAAAAGATACAATACGTTTGAAAATCGCAATTAAGAATGTAGCGGGGCTGAATCTGTTCTGTAAAAACTATTCTCTATCTATCTATTGTCCTTTCGAGCCGAAGAAGAGATTGAGGATTGATTGATTGGGGCAGAGCCACAATCTCAAAAACAGAAACCTTGCGTGTCAAAATGGCACATGTTGCAGCGATACTGCTTCTAAAATCTATGGCTCTGTCAACCTCCTTAGTCGCCTCTTACGACATACCTTGAGGTCACAGTGTCACTATTCTTTACTTCCCTCATAATGAGACCCCAGTAACACACGGGGAAGAAAACTATTCTTCTTCTTCTTTCCTTCCTCATTTGCCTTTCATCGTCGAGGGGAGATATAATTTGCGGTCTTTCGCTCTTCTGTTTGCTTCTGCTGCTGTTATGTTTCCAGTGCTTCTAATACTCCATCGATCCATCTTTTCGTGGTCGACCCTTGGGTACTCAGTGACTCTGTAGAACAAGTAGTTTTAAGTGATACTTTGACCTTTCTAAATCCCTCTGAGGGGTACACGGTATGGCGATATGAGAAGCCTTGGACAAACCGGCAATTCTGTTAGAGACTGATGCGTTCGTTCGCTTTCGTCAGCTTTGACCTCTGACGAAGTCCCACCCACTCAATTTTGTGGGACTGAATTTTGCGTGTAAAGTCTGTTTTATCCCATTACAGGATGCCCCTCGCCATGCAGGCAGATTTACTCCGACTTCAGAGGTAATTTTTAGGGAATTAGTAAAACCCAGGTGTCCTCGCCAGGGTACGAACCCCGGCTGTTGCCGTGGTAAGCCAACCGCATATCGATTGCGCTAACCGGACACCCAGAGACTGATGCGTTTATATGAGAACGAACGAAGGGGTGGAGGAGGAGTAGACAGGGGCAGAGAGGAGAGTTATGAAAGGAAGGAAGGAAGGAAGGAAAGAAGGGAGGGAGGGAGGGAGGGAGGAAGGAAGGTAGGGAGGGAGGAAGGAAGGAAGGTAGGGAGGGAGGAAGGAAGGAAGGAGGAGGAAGGAAGGAAGGAAGGAAGGAAGGAAGGAAGGAAGGAAGGAAGGAAGGAAGGAAGGAAGAAGGAAGGAAGGAAGGAAGAAGGAAGGAAGGAAGGAAGGAAGGAAGGAAGGAAGGAAGGAAGGAAGGAAGGAAGGAAGGAAGGAAGGAAGGAAGGAAGGAAGGAAGGAAGGAAGGAAGGAGGGAGGGAGGGAGGGAGGGAGGGAGGCAGGGAGGCAGGGAGGCAGGGAGGCAGGGAGGCAGGGAGGAAGGGAGGAAGGCAGGGAGGAAGGAAGGAAGGCAGGGAGGAATGAAGACAGGGAGGGAGGGAGAAAGAAAGAAAGAAAGAAAGAAAGAAAAGTTTTTTTTTTATAACAAGGGCGATGAAAAAAAAACAGGATATGGACGAAAAATATAACGTACTGAGCTTGCTAGATGAGCTAATCAACGTGCAAACGATACACAACTCTGCATAGCTTTATTTTATAGCTTCGCTATCACTGGGTACCAGACAAACAGCTTGTACATATTTTCTAAAATAACAACATGAGTAATTTATAAGAGGATAGAGTGTTTTCAAACGCCTATTTGCATATCAGTAGATTGTGGATTAAATTTATGTGCAGGCTGGATTTTAAAATATAATTCAAAGAAAGAAAGAACTACTTGCAATCGGCTTTTTTTTTTCTAGCAACGATGAATATCCAGTACAGTTGTATTTTTTTTTTCGTTCGCCAGCTTTTACTTCTGACGAAGTCCCTAGAGACTAGGAACTTGAATTTTGCGTGTTGACCAAGTCCCTAGAGACTATGAACTGAATTTTGCGTGTTGACCAAATCCCTAGAGACTATGAACTGAATTTGCATGTTGACCGTGTCCCTAGAGACTATGAACTGAATTTTGCGTGTTGACCAAGTCCCTAGAGACTATGAACTGAATTTTGCATGTTGACCGTGTCCCTAGAGACTAGGAACTGAATTTTGCGTGTTGACCAAGTCCCTAGAGACTAGGAACTGAATGTTGCATGTTGACCAAGTCCCTAGAGACTATGAACTGAATTGTGCATGTTCACCATTCTCTAGAGACTAGGAACTGAATTTTGCTTGTTGACCAAGTCCCTAGAGACTATGAACTGAATTTTGCATGTTGACCAAGTCCCTAGAGACTATGAACTGAATTTTGCACATTGACCAAGTCTCTAGAGACTATGAACTGAATCTTGCATGTTGACCAAGTCCCTAGAGACTAGGAACTGAATTTTGCGTGTTGACCAAGTCCCTAGAGACTAGGAACTGAATTTTGCGTGTTTATCCGTACCGTATTTGTAGATAACTCCGCCTTCGTAGATACTCATATTTTTTCCGTCCATGAGTAATTGACGTTTCAATCCGGGCCTCGCTGCTGAGACCAGGGGCAGTTGCCGCAGAGAAAAATCATAAATAAAAATCCCAAACCGGTGCAGCCAGGATTTGAACCCACAACCTCTCTGTCTCGAGGGTGGCGTCTTGCCGCGATACCAACCAGTCTCCCCAGTACAGTTTAAAATCATTGACATGTGAGGGGTGTTATTTTTTTCAGTTTTGCTCTCTCGCAAAGAGATCACAATGAAACAGCTCACTGTTACTGAATATGATATGAGGTGTGCTTTCATTTATTTATCTGATCCCTATTTTGTGGAGCTCATAATATAAGACTGTGATATTATACTCATTAGTTTGGGGAGCTTCCATTTTAGCTCTCTCGCATTCTTTTCGCTCGTCGTGTTGTTTTCTAAATGGGGAAACTACGTAAGTTACAACTAATGCATTGAATGATGGGAAACTACACTAGTTACAACAAAAGCACTGTATGATGGGAAACAACATTAATTACAACTAAGTATTGTATGATGGGAAACAACATTAATTACAACTAAGTATTGTATGATGGGAAACAACACCAGTTACAACTAACGCATTGTATGATGGGAAACTACACCAGTTACAACTAAAGCACTGTATGATGGGAAACAACATTAATTACAACTTAGTATTGTATGATGGGAAACAACACCAGTTGCAACTAACGAATTGTATGAAGGGAAGCAACGTTAATTACAACTAATGCATTGTATAATGGCAAATACCGCCAGTTACAACTAATGCATTGTATGATGGGAAACAACACCAGTTACAACTAATGCATTGTATGATGGGAAACAACACCAGTTACAACTAATGCATTGTGTGATGGGAAACAACGTCAATTACAAATAATGCATTGTTTGATGGGAAACTACACCAGTTACAACTAATGCATTGTGTGATGGGAAACTACACCAGTTACAGCTAATGCATTGTTTGATGGGAAACTACACCAGTTACAACCAACTAATGCACTGAATGATAGGAGACAACATTAATTACAACCAATGCACTGCATAATGGGTAGCTGCACCAGTTACAACTAATGCATTGAATGATCCCATCAAGAGCCAATTCACTAACCATTGCTCAACTGTGTCTTCTTTATAGCCCTAACTCCCTCTTCTTCCTAGTCTCTCCAACATACAAACTAACTACCTTCTTGGCGTTCCTGGAAAAATATCTAAAAAAAAAAAAAAATATGGGCACTAAAGCAGCGTTCAGCATGCGCCCCAAGAAGCATGAAGGGTACCATTTACGGCTTTATACTTTTTAACTTCTTTTTTTGACACTTGAAAGTGCGTAATGATGTTGACGGTGGTTGATGATGACGACGACGATGATGGTGGTTCTGGTGGTGGAGAAGATATTCAGACTCAGTCAAGGTCTGAAGTATTTCTGAGTCAAAGACAAGAAAAGGTAAATAAATAATTTAACTGACAACTTTTGACAAAAAGGAATCAGTTCTTAAGTGAATGGCCGTTATTATAAGTGTTTGGTTAATGTATTATTGTTTTAAGTAGGTGTTACAAGAACAAATCTAGACAACAAACAGCGGCCAAATTAATGAAGTTTATGCTCTTTTGGTTACAGAAAATCAACAAACTCTCCAGCCGGAGCAAGGGCAGTAATCATGTAAATATAAAAAATGCTCATTTATTCTGTGCATTCCATCCCTTAGTCGCAGGACGTAAGTTTAAAAGAACTTATATTTCGCAATCATTTGTTATGGTTGTGTGTTCGTGTGTGTATGTGTGTGTGTGTGTGTGGGGAAAAAAAGGGGGGGGGGGTATAAAGTCAATCCGCGACTCACTGCTTGCGCTAGACTGGGTGAATAAAAACTATCAAGATTCGACTCCACCCCTTCGCGGTGCCCTAGTAACAGACCAACCAGTGTGCTATTTATGTTAATGTTGATGATGTTTGGCGGTAAATTGAAGATAGATTGCTGTAAACAACAACACAGCGTATATATGCCCCACTTAACGTTCTTTTATCATGGTGGATTATAAAAAAAAGTTGAGGTTGGTTGAACGCTAAAAAAAGTTATCAATCGCGAGTTCATTACTGATATTGTTTTCAATAATCAAGCTTGTTTGTTGCACGATGGGTATACCGAAACATTTATATATAAAATATCTGGACATATATTGCGTAGTTTATGAGTACCCAAGGCTCGTGTAGTTCGCTGATTGCACATACAATCTCATTGCGCCCTTTGAGCTGAGTCGCCCCATTGCGACCCAGTTTGAAAGAGGACTACATACTTTGAAAATGGCTGAATCATCAATCTCCAAGTCAACAAATAACAGAGAGACAAATGTCCCTAATGCCCTACAGGCTCATTTGTGCCTCTGAAGCATGGCACTAGGCTCATTAGCTGATGTGTGTGCTTGAGCGCAAAATGGAAACCACATTTCAGCTCTGCTAGATTCAAGGCCGCTAATCGTAAATCCTCTCAGTTTATCTTACTCCCCCTTCCTTTCTGTTCAAACAAAATGGGACACCTCACTGTACTTCGACTGCTATAGTGTGCTCACAAATGTTTGCCATTGTTTAAAAATGTATATCTCCAGCTCAACAAATTATTTTAGGAAGAAGGAGGAAGGAAGGAAGGAGGAAGGAAGGAAGGAAGGAAGGAAGGAAGGAAGGAAGGAAGGAAGGAAGGGAGGGAGGGAGGAAGGAGGGAGGGAGGGAGGAAGGAAGGAAGGAAGGAAGGAAGGAAGGAAGGAAGGAAGGAAGGAAGGAAGGAAGGAAGGAAGGAAGGAAGGAAGGAAGGAAGGAAGGGAAGGAAGGAAGGAAGGAAGGAAGGAAGGAAGGAAGGAAGGAAGGAAGGAAGGAAGGAAGGGAGGGAGGGAGGGAGGGAGGGAGGAAGGGAGAAGGAGGGAAGGCAGGAAGGAGGGAAGGCATAAAGGGAGGGAGGCATGAAGGGAGGGAGAAGGCATGAAGGAAGGAAGGGAGGGAGGATATATATATATATATATGTTCAGAGTTTTCAAAACTTTCTATTGTTATACACTTTCTTGTCGTTAAAGAGCAAAGTGAATTTCCAAAAAAAAAAATCCTTGTTTGTAGACATTATATAATGTGAAGGAGATAACGAACAAGCGCCGCAGCCACGAACAAAGCGTTAATATAAATATATAGATAGGGCAATATCATTAACAACCTCACAGAGATGGGAAAAATGAATGCCTTTGAAAGAAATGTAACAATATCGCTGCTCAGATTGTTTGAACTCGGGATGATGATTGGTGCTAGCAGAACAGAACAATGATATTATGAACGAACGGAAGGAATTATCAGCCAACATCAAGCTGGCATAGTCATTTGCTGCGTGCTGATGAACATTTTGAGTATCAGTTCGGAGAATATGAATGTGCACCATTTGAAGTGATGGCCATTCAAACATAAACACAACATAATGTAGCATAACATGGATATTAAAGTTGACAAAATTCGTACTTTTGACAGTTTAATCAACGATAATTGAGATAACTTCTACATCTTATGAATGCACATATCGAAAATGTAGGTTTTTTTTTTTTTTTTTTTTTTTTTTGGGGGGGGGGGGTGTATACACACACATACACACACACACACACACACACACACATATATATATATATATATATATATATATATATATATATATATATGGGTTTACATACAATAGAAACACATATATATATATATATATATATATATATATATATATGGGTTTACATACAATAGAAAATATATATATATTATATATATATAATATATATATATATATATATATATATATATGCTGAAACATTAATAACGCACCACTTCCCAGATCCAGGAACAGTGTCAAATGTAAATATAAGTGTTATATCCGCATACATCTATCAACAAAGTAGATGTTAAATATGCTCTCGTCTGTGAATAGGACAACATTCCACTGTAGCCTAGTCCATCTGACATGATCTGCCTATTGCAGGCAGTGCTGACGATGCCTGCGAGTCAGGTTTGGCTCAACATAAGGTCGTCTTGCAGTAAGGCCTCTATCTCTGAGTACTGTCATTAGAGAGACTTGTCCGCGTCTACCCCTGTTGTTCTTGCTGTTTGACTTGCCGAGAGAGATGAGATTCCTTTGGTGACTCTGCACAATATGACGATCTTGGCAGGGGTAGTAACTCGTGGTTGACCACTCCCAAGTCTATCATTGGTACTGCCAGCGGTTCGGTTCATTCAGACTCACAATAGTGCTGTGATGGCAATTCATCCTTCCTGCAATGGCCCGCGAACTGGTCTCCACAGCATACCAATGATTCGGTAGCGGTAGTTTTCAGATAGCCGTGACATTTCAACCACTTGTACTGAGCATTTTGTTTTAACGGCCTTTTTATACCGAGGATACAGTACAGCCGCAACGTTTATACATATTTAGGGTCATAGCTATTGGGAATCGTGTTGCACGTGTAACTTTCATTGTTTTCATGTAGTCTGTACAAAAACCCGTCGATTGAATCATACACTTTCCATTACATAGCCATTAGCTCTCTACCTCATGACAAACACGAGGAAAATCTACTCCCACACTTATATTTACATTTTACACTGTTCCTAGACGTGTAAAGTGGTGCGTTATCAATGTGCTTCAGTATGAGAGGCTTGAAAATAACAATGGCAAAATTACACTTAATACTATTATAACTAACTGAGGTACAGTGGTTCGCGAACTATTCTACTGAGTACCCACCGATCCATTCATCATCATCGTCACCATGTGCCACGGCGGTTAGCGTTGGCAATCATGTCCTTCCAAAATTTTCATACATTTAATGTATGGGCAATATACAAATCAGTTTTTCTACCAACTCTGTGCTATCAGTGCCAGAAACGTTAGACTCTAGAACAATAAGAAAGATAACGACCACCGAAATGAAATGTGTCAGAAGAATGACAGGAAACAGCTTAAGGGACAGAGTAAGAAACACCGACCTGGGAAGGAAGCGTCGAAATTGAACCAGCCATCGAATACATACAGAAACAACAGAGAAATTGGTTTTGGCCACATAACAAGACAAAAAGAACTAACAATGACTCAAAGAGCCATAAACAAACGATACGAAAAAGCAACCTTAAGAGCAAGACCGAGAAAGAGATGGATAAAGGGAATACTAGAGTCACTAGGAGGGATAACACCAGAAGAGGCCAACAGAAGAGCAAAGAATCGCAGATTGTATCTCCCCTCGACGCCAACGGCAATGGAGGAAGATAAAAGAAGAAAGAAGTAGAATGTATTTCTGGTAAAGAAAGACGGTCTAGCGCAGCGCCGACTTATTTAACCAAATGGTGCTGATGGTCCGTCGAAATAATAAAACACTATCATCATACGTCCCATATGCCACACAGGAGGCATGACAGGGTCCTTTCTTTCTCAGAAAAAAGAACCAGTACCCATTTAAATCTGTGTCAAACTGGAAGTCGTCGATTAGGACAGAACTCAACCTCTAGTCCTTAGTAGTCCCGTTTGCTAGGCACTGAGCTACAGCCCTGCCGATGAAGAGATATTGGAGAAGGCGAGGAAATGAGATGGGAATGTAAATAGAGATGAAAATTAACAAACTGGAAGCAGAGGTAGTGAGAATGCAGAGAAAGGGAGGGCGTGTGTGCGCGCGCGAGCAGGAAATCAAACAACGAATCCATAAAAATAAAATAATGTCACTGCAGTCTCAGATAATACACAACACAAAACACTAAAAATATATGAAAAAGATGAACAAGGAGGAAAAAATACACAGCCCGAATTGGAATGAGCGATGATTTTTCTGACATAACCGTCACTGTGAGTGCAACAATAAATGTTTTGCACTGGCCGAGTATTTGATGAGGGCGCTATCTCGTTTCTACAAGTCGATAAACGTGCCAACTGGGTCTAATATTAAACTGCATGGGCTCGCTTTTTATCTTATGTTTCTCAGTTCGCCTAGCAGCAGCAGCAGCAGCAGTTTAAGGACACCGCACGCATGATCATAGGCCTAGATCAAAGACAAACATCTGGTGGTATGTCAACGATGTTGGCACGGGGTCGCCACTAGTCATCTCTATATTTAGCTCAGTATGCAAGCGGCAGACGTATATGGGTTTTACAGTATATGTCTGCGAGATGAGATCGCTCATAACTCTACAGCTGTTCTCTATTGTCAATGCGTTTCGATAATTCCAGATTTGGACGTGCGTACGTAATATGTGTGCGTGCGTGGGTGTATGCTTGTCTTCGATATGCGTATGTATATATTGTATGTATATGTGCAAGTGATAAGAGACGTATGGCGAGAGATATATCTGTGTTACAATAGGTCGCTTAAAAACGAACAGTATATGTGTATAAAATTGTATATACAACTGTATATATAATAAGTAATATATATATATATAATTCATTCATTGAGTGCCGTTTCGCATTGAAGGTTGGCTACTATGTAGCGCCATTCAGTTCTGCCTTTTGCCTTGATGGCGCAGGCCTTTCATAGGCTGACTTGTGCATCTTTTGATGTTACTCAACCATGCTAGTCTTCGTCTGCCTCTACCTCTTTTACCTTCTATTTTCCCCTCCAAGATTACTTTTAGTAGATTGCTATGTCTTTTAATATGACCCAAAAATCACATTTGTCTTGTTTGCATTGTATTTAGTAGTTCTCTTTAATGTTTAGTCGTTTTAAGACTTCATCGTTTTTCTTTTATTTCCATCCAATTCTTCTATATATCCACATTTCAAAGGCTTCAATTTTCTGTCCTGTTTTCTTGTCTAATGTCCATGTTTCTGCACCATACAGGAATGTTGAGAAGATAGAACATTTTGCTATTCTCAGTTTAAGCCCTGGTGTTATTTGTTTTCATGTTAGTATATTTATCACGGCATTAAAATTACTTTTTGTCATACATACATATATATATACACCATCTATGAACACTTTAATACACAATTGTATGTAAATATATATATATATATATTATATATATATATATATATATTATATATATATAGAGAGAGAGAGAGAGAGAGAGAGAGGAGAAAGAGAGAGACGTATACATTAACGTTAGTATATGCGTGTAAGTGTTTATAAATATCTATTTAGCATCTTCTATGCGTGTATTTTCCATATTTAAAATATAAATATCGCATATGTGGTGATATATGTGTGTGAAGTATGACTGCAGCAGGCGGATGTATATCTGTGTGTGCCTGAGAAAGAAGCAGCGGTGTCTGTTAAATGTTAGACTTACACAATGTGTGCAGTTGTGTTTAGAGACATCTGTGATAACATTGCAGAAGGGGTGCTTCGGGGAATAGAGAATGAGACAGATAGAAGGAGAAAGGAGAGAGACGGAAAGAAACCGATAAAGATCGGAAGAAAGATAAACACCAGAAAAAAAAGGTTAACGCGAGAAGACGTAAACAATAACAACAGTGCATTTGATCTAGAACTTTGTAGACTTATGTATGTTTATGTCAAATATCTAGGGGAGCCGCGATAGCTCAGTGGTTAGTGAACCGGGACTACAAAGGACAAGAATTCGGGTTTGATCCTGACCAACAGCTTCCGGTTCACCCAGCATTAAAAGGGTACCGGATTTTTTTTTTTTTTCTGGAAAGTAAGCGGCGCGGGCGTAATAACGACCACATCACCTTAAAATCATGTGCCGACGGTCTGTAAAAATTATGGTCACTAACAACATATTCCCTATACGTCACGCCAAGGGCTCTTTATTTACTGGATACAAATAATAATAATAAATATTATTATATAGGAACTTCCGAGGCGATAATAGGGAATAATAGAACGAAGAAGTATGTGTTAGCACTCGGAAATAATGACAGAACTTTTTGTTTGTTTTTTTTCTGTTGTTGTTTGTCTGTCATTATTTCCGAGTGCTACCACATACTTCTTCGTTCTATTATTCCCGCGCTCTTTATTTACTTATGTCAAATATGTACAAATGTGCACGCACGCACCCAGACAAGCGCGCATCACGACAGCAGGATGGGAAGAGTAGGTCTCCGAAGTCCAAGAGTCCCACCAGGATGAAAACGATCAGCTACTCAATAGTAACTACTAGCATCAGAAAAAAAACTGAATCATAAATGATCAAGATCCTACTCAATTTCTCTTACCCTTCCCCCCCCCCACACCCTCCAATTTCGATGGGCCGTGAAATTAGTCAACTGAATAAGCGAAACAAGAAATGATCAAAGAAAAGACAGAAACCAGTACCAAAAAAATCAATATGCTCAAGTCGGATCGCTGGACCGAAGGAAAAATATCGAAACCGCTGTAAACAACAATATAACATATATGTAACCATGTATGTCCTTACAAAGGTGGAAGAGGAAGAAGGGGAAGGAGGAGGAAGGAAGGAAGTAAGGTAAGGGAAGGGAAGGGAGGGAAGGAAGGAAGGAAGGGAAGGAAAGAAAGAAAGAAAGAAAGGAAGGAAAGGAAGGAAG